>RSEF01000006.1:35192673-35209476 GCA_003993805.1 Himantopus leucocephalus | reverse complement strand
GTGTGTGTATATAAATGTTTGAAAAACAGTTTGTTCAAACCTTTTCTAAGTTGCCCATTGCTCTTTCCACATCTCTCATCTGCCTTTTTTTTTTCCTCTTTGGTTTTAAATTCTGGCACCTTGGGGATAGTGCTGTCTTTTTTTTGCAGGGGTCTATGAGTAGTATTTTCAGAAATACTAGAACAGAAAGAATACTGCCTTTCCAGAGCCTATCATTACCGCTTTAACTATTCCTGCTGCTGTTCAGAAACTTGCTGCCTCCAATTCTGCTGTTGATGTGGGGTCTTCACATGCCAAGCAGAGGTAGCCTGATTTTTGTCCTTTAGATGTTTAAATACTTATGGAAAAAAAACCTTCTGGGGCACAGAAGGGATAATTCTCTGACAAAGAGAAGTATGGGGCAAGTACTTTCATAAAGCATAGTCTGTAGGTATGTGGCCATGAAGCAGTGAAAGTTGGCAGAACTTGGATGTCTGCTTTCGTGGGTGTAAAATACAGCCTGGACTTGAATGGCAGTGACCAGGGGGGTCCTCTCTATGTGAATATTCATACTTTCAGTGTATTTCAATTGTGGGGTTAGAAAACTCCAGTTCTGTTGGGTTCTTGTTTCCCATTGTACCTTTTACCCTGGAGGGGCAATTCCAGAGCCAGTGTTTGCCCTCAGCTCTTGAAAGGACTGGTGGGCTGTCAGAGAGCAGTCATCTATCCCAAGTTCCTGTGCAGGTTTGCAGAGAGGATCCACTCTTTGTAAACACAGGGTGAGAGGCTGAAGGAAAAGCGTAGATTTCGTCAGCACCGTGACTTTCCTGGCATGCAGGACATGTGTGGAGGTCTCCAGGGAACAACAGAGATGACACTCAAACCATTTTGGAGGCCCTTTTGTAGGGAAATTCTCATGATCCTTTTCTATTCCATAAAACTATACCTAAAGAGGAAAGAGCAAAAATGTTGATATTTGGAACGATGATTTTTATTAAGTGCAGCAGTTATTTACGCTAGGTTCTATTGGGTATACACCCATGCAGGGCNCATGCAGGGACAAATGGGGCTTTGCAGTGTTAGCATTTGTCATCCTTCAGCTTCACAGGGCCGTATCAGTGGGTGAAGGTGCTACCGAGGTAAGAACATATCTGCAGTTCCACCCCCGTTGCAATGAGTGCTGTTACAGCTTGTTGCAGGGCTTGGATTAGCGTGGAAACAGCATCAGGCTTCCTCCTCATTTACTGAGTTAACTGTCTGCAGTGGCTGATTCAGTTTATTCCTGAAAGAAAATACCAGAATCATTCATTGAGAAACACAATGGGAATGGGGTGCGTTTATGCAAAATGTAATTGGACTGAAAGAACTAATAGGTTTTGATAAGCTGCTGACCCGTCCTTTTGGCTCAGAAAGAACTGACGTTTCTTTCTTCTAGCTCACTTTATTCATTGCACGCAAGGCTCTCAAAACAAAGCTCCTCTCCAGGTTGCAGAGGCCTTTCCATGCATGTTTTCTTCCTGTAGAACATGACTTATTTTTTGCAGTTTCCTGTAAATGGTCTTCTTCAGCCTTTATTGGTGTCTTCTTACTTGTTCCAATTTAGACAACCGACTGGTTTGGCCATGAGTCCAGCCTCTTTGATAGCACGGCTTTAGTACACTGTTGACTGTGGGACTAGATGTTGGGGGTTCATTTCTGACAGAGGTTTCCTCCATAAAACTGAGCAAGCCTCCAAAATTCATCAAAATCAGGAGGTGAAGCTGTGTCAGCTCGCACAACTCTATCCTTTCCAAAGACCCACGAAAGAAGTGAGGCGATGCTCATTTTTCTTGAATACCTGGTGTGGTTTTGATTATATTTGCACCCTGAGTGTGAACATACAAGAAATCAAGTTGTCAGGAGGAGCAGTTCGGTCGTATTTTAGAGCTCCCACGCACCGTGTCCTCCTGAGGCAATGAGAGTGCACAAGCAGATGGGGTGTAGGGAAATACCCCAAGGGAAAAAAGTCAGGCGGAAGGGAAGTCAGTCATTTTTCATGACTGTGAATTTCTTTTCTTGTCATTTAAACTTAGAACGTTAGGTTTTATGTCTTTATTAATCCTGAATAAATTAAGCAATTTGCATTCACTCTGTACTGTATACCAGCTTTCCATCATGTAGGCTCACAAGGGAAGGTATGAAAGGAATATCAGATAAAAAAGAAATCTGAATAAGGTATTAATATTCTAGGAAAGCTTGTTAGCATTGACGGAATGCGATGAAAATGGGTCCTTCAGCTAGGGTAGGGCTCTGTTAATAAAATCTGCAGCATATGCTAGGTGCACTAAAAGTTGGACAAATAGCGAGAAAACACTATTTAGATAATTGGAACAGAGAAGTTAATGATTATCTAATCAGTATTACATAAGACAATTGTAATTTTTATCAGTGAAATGCTTAAATATTATTCATAACATACATTTTTGGTATATTGTAGGCTATTTTTGACAAACAACCTTTTCTAGGCTGTTACAGTAGCTCTGCAAGAAAAGCTGTGCTATCCAACTGTGTCAGAACCATCTTTCAGGCAACAGAAGAGCTTTGCTGTTTCACCAAGGGAAAAACATTTAGCTGTGGAGGAAAGACGCCAGAAAATCCTACCTATAGCAGTGTGTCAGTGCTGCCGTTTCTCGCTGGAGAAAAAAAAGGACAAAAGCACCCGCATTTAATTCCCTCTCCAGTTTCCAAAAATGTTAGTATTTACATAGATGTAGACTGACCTGCACAATCTTTTGCAATTGCCTCAGAGGGATGGATGTACTTTCTTTGCCTGTTCTTTCTCAAACCTAAGGAAAATCAAAAAGAAATGGCATATGATAAAAAGTACCCAGAGAGAGGAGAGAGAAAATTAGCTGAGGTCTTCATGCATTTATTTATACTGTAGAGTATTCAAGGCAATAGTCAATTATTTTAATGGAATAAATTTGTGATTAGATTTAATTTTTAATAATTCTTATATAGAAAACTATCATTGGTATCAAGATTATGCCATCACTTTCAACCCAAGCTAAAAGACGAACTCCTCTGTAATGGAGTACTGTGTTTTGCACTGGGTGCATCATTCAGTCCTAATTTCATTGCTTGTCTCTTCTTGCCAGGCACCTGGTTAAGTCTAGGAGCGTGCTCATTTTGTATAAAACTCTGACATTCTACAAGTATCTTTCAGTATAAGTGCACACGTATACAGCAGTACTAAATCCAGTGGACTACTCATGAGAGTATATTTTTACTTAAAGTGACAGTTTGTCCTTGCGTTCTGCTTTTGTCATTGCAAAGCTAAAACTTAATCTTGGGCAATTTGAAACTTTTTTGGAAGTTTGCCTGAGCAAAGACTGGATAAAAATGACAGCAAATTCAATAACTCTCCTGGGAAAAGCCAATATAGTGTATTTCTCCATACTCATTGAGACAGATGTGTAACATACTCCAGCAATGCAGTGGGTGTCACTAAAAGGTTTTCTTTCATATTTTATTTGTACAATGACGTGTATACTGTTCTGGACGAGTATTACCAATCCTCAGAATCACCATTATTATTAGAATCAAACTGTAGGAAATCATTAGAAACGTCAAACGTGGTAGAAAACTTTTAAGAAGCAACTACCCCAGGTTAAGCATTTGTTTTTCCTCTTACACGTTGTTATAATTCATTAAATTTAACTGGAATTAGTTGTGTGGTATTTGAGTATACATCAACATATATAGAAAAGAATCCATATATAGTCGCAGAGCGTTATTTCACTGCTAATTTAATGTGTGATGTTAATGCTCATGACTGCCATGACATAGATCATGTGGAAAAAAATTTACAATCATCTGATATGTCTGCCGGTGGATTTTTTTCAAGATTATACATGTGCTGTCTGTGACATGTTCAATTTTGGCAAGACAAGTCAAATTCATTTATACTACATGGAAATTAAAAAAAAAAAATCAGTCATTGCAAAATGGCATGTTGAGGTTTTTAAGGCAATCTAAAGCATTTAGACTAGACTATTCTTTTTAATTAAAACTTATTTAAATCCCTTGGATTGACTTCCTTATCTTGTCCGTTTGGAGTACATGAACGCCACTTCTGAGCTTGCAAGGTATGATACCATACAACTCACGGTAGGACCTCTGTGAGGATGAAGCACATGAACAAATCCTGTTGGGAATGGATGCAAGTTTTACCTACCAAATGAGAGTATTTTGATCATATTGCTTTGTGAGTGTTGACTCCATCTTCAAGTCATTGCGAAGTTCACTTCATACCTTTCCATGCAAGTTAAAAGAACATTGAAAACTAAANAAAAAAAAAAAAAAAAAAGACCAACAGATGTTGTTGATAGCATAACTGGAAACCCACTGGAAGTGTCATGGCTCCACTGCTTCAGGTGCTGTGTAGAGCTGGAATGTAACAGAAAATTGCTTCGATATGTCAAACTGCTGAGCAATCAGTCCTGTCTGGTACTTCTTAGGGGCAGTCCCCAGAGCTCTCGTGCTGGAAAGAAGTTGAGCATTTTGGAGTTGATCTTTCTTTCATGGAAATATTCAAAACCTGCCTGGATGCGTTCCTGTGCGACCTGCTGTAGGTGAACCTGCTTTGGCAGGAGGGTTGGACTAGATGATCTCCAGAGGTCCTTTCCAACCCCTGCCATTCTGTTAAATGAAGACAGAAAAGGCTTCTCGGACATTTGTCCATCTTTACAAAGAATAGAAATATGAAGGTAACAAGCTACATTTACCTGCAATCTTAATAAACTCTACTAATTAACATAAAGATGGATTAGTGGTAGAAAAACCTAACGTATTCCTCTGTATAAAAGGGACTGCCACGCTTTTGCAGGATCTTTTCTCCTTGGAGGAAAAAAAAGACTGTCTGAGGCAGGGCCGTGAATAAATGAGTGTACTTCAAATTGAATTCTCCTGCAGTTTGAGATTCTTGTTCTCTTACTCTCTGTTTTATGNACGCTTTTGCAGGATCTTTTCTCCTTGGAGGAAAAAAAAGACTGAGGCAGGGCCGTGAATAAATGAGTGTACTTCAAATCGAATTCTTCTGCAGTTTGAGATTCTTGTTCTCTTACTCTCTGTTTTATGAAAGAAAATAATTTTTGCCAAGCTGGACCTAACCAGCTGTGCACAAGATTTGTATGCGTTTCTACATTTTAGCTTCTAATTTTCTAATCTGTATTCCTGTTGCAGCAGAAATCCAGTGATCCAAGCAGACTCACAGTAGAGTCTGGCAAAATACAAGTGTTAATCCTCTAGAGAGCTGTCAAATTGTGCGCTGCTTTTGAGGATGGACCAGAGATACAATCATTCTCGCTGTATGATTTTTTTAAGTTTCCACCAACTCCACAGCATTCACAGTCATTCCCATGATATTAATGTTTGATGTATGGAAAAAGTGCCAGACTTTGAAAGGAATGGGATTAAAGTACTAGAANAAAAAAAAAAAAAAAAAATCAGTTGTTGTATATTTTGGCTCATGGCGATAGAGAAAGCCTTCAACATCCTGGCAGTTTTATGATGTTTATTTTTATATTTTTACAACACGGATATTTTTACAATGGTGAAGGTATTTTGTGCGGCATTAAACACATTGTGTTTACGTAGAAGAAGTGGGATTTTTGTGATTTCTATTTCTCAGTTATCAATATGTTAATGAATAATTTCTACTGTTTAACATGGGTTGACCTTTAAGGGTTTGGCATTCCAGAGTCATCAGTAGGGTTACTGCCACATAGTTGCTGTCAGTAGACTTGCATCAATTTGGCCTGCAGCTAGGTTGGAAAGAACACCTAAAAATGCAGGTGAATTATGTGAAACTTAACCCTCTTGATTCTTCAAATTTTTATTTTTTTTTAATAAGCAAAGAAATCTTGTTTCCTCACCTGATTAGGCTCTAATTGAAACCCATTTCCAGATGGTCTTGTTATAGAATAAGCTGTCCCTGGAAAGGACCAACTGCATTGAACAGCCAGATTTTGTTGAGACAAGATGGTTTTTTGATGTTTTTCAGTCATCTTTGTAGAGCAGCATCCAACTGACCTTCCAGTATTTCTGCTGTAGATTAGGGAATGGAAGTCGAGACAAGCATGTGAATGGAGAGTAAATAAGTGATAGAGAACGGGGGTGATGTTACAGTGAAGCTTAATGGAATTTGCATGTTTCATTTCATAAATAACTTAAATAGTTCAAATTTTGCTTTCCTTCCACGTAAGAAAAAGACCCAAATACTTTTAGAATTTTTTGTGAAGAAGAAATTTGAGAATTTAGAGGTTTCAATGTCAGAAGAATGAAGCTTAAAAATGTTAAGTCATAAGGTATTTTTAAGTGCTATGATTTTTCCATAATTTCATTAAGTGTTTGTTGTTGCAGGATAGTATCTACATGTTCTTCCTACTAATAATTATGCTTTCCCCCCAAAAAATCCTGACAGGTGATAGCGTTTAAAAAAATCATTTTTCTTCTTTAGGGACGGTGTCTTTTGGCTGTGTTGCAATAAGACAGCATGATATTTAGGCTTTCATATTTGGCTTTATTTTCCAAAAATTTTAAACCAAATGAGGATGATTTTGTGCAAAGGAAAACAACTTTTCATAACAACCTGACAACCACTGCTTTGACAAACGGTTGCTCAAAATTCCGGGCATACCAGATGTGGCAAATTGAGGAATGTGTCCAATGTTTTCCAAATAGACTTGTTTACCTCTAAAAATAAATCATAATAGATTAGGCTAGGAGCACATATATTAGGAAATGTAAAGCTGAGCCCAAACAGTCTTGGCCTGTTTTTTTTCCAGGTGAATGGCCTGGAAAATCAAGGAAACAAAGGGGGGTTCTATCCACATATTCTCCATAGAGACTTCAGAACACAGAAACTGTAAAGTATATCCATATAGAAATGAATATGCTAATTTTGAAGTAACAAAGATCTTGGACTTCCACAAAAAAATGTTTGGCAAAGTAATTAGGAGTGTTTAATATGCACAGTAGTTCCTTTCTCTATTTTGCAGGCAGTGCATAGACTCTGAAAATACTTAACAAGAAAATGAAAAGATAATTCCCCATGCCTTGTAATAGTAAATTAATCAAGCGGACACAAAACACTTACTGGGGCTTTTTCCTCTGATGTGATTTTTTTCCACTCTTTTATCTTGCATCTGACTCATCATTTTCCCGTGTCTTTTGCCCTCCTCTGTAGCCTTAGGATGCCCTTCTGCTTTTCTCTTGGAGTTTAGTTGTTTGTGCAGAGTAGCTGTCGAGCAAGCTGATGCCTGCTGCCTCCTTGCTTCTGCTTGGATCTATATGAGCTGATTGGTGCAGTAATTAGAAATATTTCAACTTTGTTTTTTTCTTTGAGTTTTGCTTTTAAAAAATTGTTTGAAATGCATATAGGACAATAGAATTCAGATTTCCCCCTTCCTTGCACGTGTTATGTCTAAACATCTTTACATTTAAAATACATAAGCACATGAAAATTCTTTCATTTCTCTTCTCAGACCCAAATAATTATTACCACAGAAGAAATGAAATGACAACTACAGATAATCTTGACTTTAAGCATCACAACTACAAGGAAATGAGGCAGGTAGGCAAAGAGGCTGCTGTGGGACCTCCTGCATGGAGGGTGGATGGGTGCAGGCTTTTGAGCTCTTACGGAATCTGAATTCTACCTGCTAAAAATGTTACTAAGTATTATGTACGATCTACTAAAAATATCTTTTTCCCCTGTCTGTTTTAATCTATTATCAAAAGTGGTAATTTATTAAAATCCCTGAGTCTTAATTTGTACATTGTCTAACCTCAGACGACACGACATGACAGAAGGAGTATTTACACATAAGGTGCCATCATTTTGTTTCCATGTATATTTGAGCGGTGAATGTTGCAGTGGTTTCTCCTTTCAGATTTGACCTTGATTTAGCCATCAGAATTCTCCTATATTTCAGTGGTTTTGGATAATCAGAATAAAATAAAAAAATAAAATAAAGAATATTATAAAAGAATAAAAAAAATCCTGTTAGTATAATTTTAAATCTACCAGCCTTGTTAATTGTTTCTTTAACTTCTAACAGGCAACCTTGTTGTTATTTATGTTGTTGTTGTTTTTAATCTTGCGTCATATCACCACAGGCACAGGTGTGGGTTGTGCTAAAGAAATATTTCTGCCTGCTTTCTCTTCAAATATAAAGATAATATGTTTGGACTTGAAGGGTGTGAATCATTTTCGGTGTGCTGAATTTTCGGTGTATTTATACTGCATGAATCACCATTCATTTTTATTGAGCAATTGGGTACTGAGTCACACATTTATTTCGGTAGAGATTTCGTGGCCTATATTTCTTAGCGCAAAGATTAGACAAGTACAAACTCAATTGGCATAATTACTGTCAAGAACAATAAAATAAAATGTATTTTAGATTCTCATTGCAGAAAGACAGGTCGGTCAGGTTAGAAAAGTCTTTGGGGAAAAAAGCGCAGCTTTAAACCAGAACGTTTTTCCGCTTTTCATAGAAGCGGAACATTTGCGACTGTGGCTGAGAGCTGGTCAGTTGTGAAGTGTATTTGGCTGTGCTCTCCCAAGTTCTGGTTTTCTCTGTGTCAAAATACTTAATTTGTTTGGATTCTAATTGGATTCTAATTGGGTTCTGCTGCTGGTAGGCAAAAGATTGTGGCTTGGGGAGCAATAAGTCTTATATCCCCAAAACTATTCTTAGAACTTCATAATTTTTTGCCTGAGTGTAAAATAGAATAATAATTTCCAATTTCCAAAGTAATTTTTTTTATTAAATACTGTGCATTATTGTCAGTTTTGTCAGCTACTTGACTGCTAACCATATTAGAAAAACGTTGTTCTTTGAAGTTATTTGTCATAAACACTGAAGAAGGAGGAAGAGAGAGTGTCCCCTGGGCCATGTTTTCAAAATCCATTTAACTGGATGTGACCCTTATCTTTGGGCAAGCTAGACCCCAAGCACCCCTCAAGTCTTGTGTTGCTCTTCCTGGCCAGCTGTGTTTATGAAGTGATGTAATGATAATGCAGAAAATTGAAGAGCGCTGTATATGTTACCAGTTGAACGGGTTTATCAGAGGGTGAAACAACCAAATGTAGAAGACTAGAGTGATACCTGGCAAACATCCTTGGTTGCGTGCAACGCTAGGTTGACAGTCCCTACCTGATAGTCTCCGAGCTCAAGTAGGAGGTAGTTTCTGGTTTGACTCGCAGCAGAACGAGAAATATGGAGATGTCCACAGAGGATAATGAATAGCCCTAACCTTAAAGGCATTGACTGGGAGCCCTTTTAATTGTAGATGGGACTTAGGCCTACATTGAGCACAGCTTTTCTGCAAAATGGAGGAATTGGACCTTCAGAGACCACTTTTGTGGGGCGTCTTCAAAGACTGCATGCAGTCTCTTTCCAGGGCACTAATAGGGTAAATAATTGGTAGTGACAAACAAATAGGAACTGTCAAATAAAAACTGCTAGTGAATGCAATTGTGGAAGTGTTTTACAGTCCTGCTGGTTGTTAATAAAGCCCTGACTGACTGTTATCATCAATTGTCTTTGGCAGTTCGTACAAAGCACAAAGAAAACACAGTGACATTTCAGGCGACCTGTTGTACTGTTTGTAGGAAATGGGTATGAGAAAAGCAAATACGAAATATGTTCGTTTTCAATATTGTATTTACATATAAGCATTTAACTAGATTACTATATCTATGCTGTTATCAAAAGAGACACACTGAAGTCTACTGCAGAGCCCCTAATTTGGGAAAGGTTCTTTGTATGACTCAGAAAATAATCACATGCTTGCAATTAAAGAGATGATGGGGAGTTTACTGAGGCCAATACAAATATTTCCACAGATTGCAATATACTTTGAACTTGGTTCTAGGCCGTTCTCTCACTAGTAATGAGTTTTTAACTATGTAATGAATACTTTTAACTGCTTTCCTAAATAGATGCTCTGGGTACCCTGTGCCCACTGTAGTGCCAGGCAGATTAGGAAAGCTTCTGCGCTGCAGCCTGATTTCAGAGCCACCCCTGCGGGGACAGGCTCTTCTTCCCTGTTCCACATCTCGGGGAGCTGCATGGACGCAGTGATAAATCAGCCGGACTTTCCTGCAGTTTGAAGAGTGTATAAGGAGAGGAATTAGTAAACACAGAGCTGAGACAGTGACATTATTTATACATTACAGAAAGCAGTTTTTAGCCTGCTAAAACAGACCTTTTGATGTTACATCTGTACCCATTGACAGAGTGAAAAAAATAATATTTATCTCTATTGGAGAAAAACATAGTGTGCGATCCAATAATAATCCATTTAATCCTCTTGTCAGTAGAACGTAAATCTATAATCCCCACACAGTAGACCTTGGATAAGTTTTGGTCTGTCAGGCTCTGGTAAGAGGTCCATAGCTCCCTATCCATTGATAGTATTTTTGGTTCGTTAAGAGTGGGTTCAGATGCGGTAGCTCTTCACCGTGAAGTTTTAAGGCAGTATATCTCAAAAAGTTGGGAATTGACTTGTTTAAACAAAACACTAGAAAATATAAAAATGATGTCTTCTGGCTTCTCATATATGTTTCAGCTGGAATAACAAATAATGACATACCCACTTACGTATGCCCAGAACATTAAAAAAAAACTTCCATGGAAACGGCTGGGTAACCCTAATACCAGCGCACTGATGATGATGACAGTGGTGAAAAAATGTAGATGTGAAACTAGACAATATACTGAAAGAGCATAACTGACTATTTTTCAGACAAGTCCTGAGTTGCTGAGTTTAGATTTCCAAAAGAAATTATTTCTCATATGTACAAAACCAAAGTATGAGATGAACAAATGTACAAAAATAGCATCTTTATTGTCTCTTTGCAACATGATTATAAATAGAAGTGAAGCCTTTTATGAGAGGAATTTTAATGATGGTCTTCCTAATGTGAATTTTGTTTCCATTTAGATTTGTTAAATGGTGGCATGGGAATCAGACACGTCTAATTATTGCATTTTTTAAATCATCTGTCGTATTATCATCCAATATTGTTTCTAAATTAACACTTGTGAGCAGAAAGTTTTGTTATACTACAATATTTCTTCTTCAATAATGCATGCACCCTTGTTTATGAAAAGATTGTCTAATTAATAGTCCCTAGGGTTCCAATTTACAGTAAAGTCCTTATTTCTTTCTTTAGTGCCTTGCAATGAAAAAGAAAAAAATCAGACAGATAAATAATTGTCATTTAAAGCTATTTGCAATAAGTTCTTATTATTAACACACAAACTTTCAGTCTTGTTTGTAAATTTTAACATTGACCTGAAATGTCGTAGTAAAGTGTTTGTGGGAGAATTTAGACTCCAGATATCCTGACCTGGCTGGCATCTGTGTAACTCCATCGGTTTAAACAGAACTGTACCCTTAACCATGACCTTCCCTAGGCGTTCAGTAAGCACTAAGGCTATTTGATTATATTTTCACTGTGTCATGCAATATCTGCAGAAACTGCGAACAGAATAGATTTTGATGGGAGGAATGTCTTCAGCCAGGCTGTTGGCATTTCCGTTATTAATTCTATTTTTTCTGAAGCTTGGTTAGCAATTTCTGAGGAATCTATTATTTACTGAAGGAGTACATCCTGCTGTGTTTATGGAGTCATCCAGATTATATTTATTTTGCTATTTTGGCCACATCAACGCTGCCTTAACTAATGATTTTCCTGTATGAGATTTCACATTGTAATACCAGAAGAGTGGGCTTGGTCCCTACCTCAGCAGAGGCAGGTGTAATCAGAATTCACTGGGAAAATTGTGTTTAAATTGATTGTACCCTTCTCCTTTTGTGTTTTTTTGGTTTTGGTTTCTTTTTTTTTTTCCTTTTTTTTAAATTAAGTTGCTGCTGCATAGGGCAAAGGAGAGAGAAATCTCCTTTACTAGGCAGAGCGTGCCTGTGGCAACCTGTAACGTACGTGCATCGCCGTGCCACTAACACCTTGGGTCATCTTAAGTCTCTTAGCTGTAGAATCATAGAATGGTTTGGGTTGGAAGGGACCTTAAAGATCATCCAGTTCCACCCCCCGTGCCCTGGGCAGGGACACCTCCCACCAGCCCAGGTTGCTCCAAGCCCCGTCCAACCTGGCCTTGAACACCTCCAGGGATGGGGCAGCCACAGCTTCTCGGGGCAACAAAATATAGTAAATCACAGAGTGCGTAGAAGGAAGTTTTAAGGTGTTTAATTACCCTCCATTGCATAATATTTTATAAATATGTTTTACTGCCTCTGGGTAATGTAGTAGTAATGTTTTTACTGTTTTTCTGCCTATTGGACTTCCACTTCAAGTCCTTAGTTTTGTGATAATATTACAAAAACACCTCATGTAAGAAAGATCTTGAACCTCACCTATGCTGAGATGTTTCAGCAGTCAGTATTCCGTTTGTTCCAGCTGAACAAACATTATGTTGTCTGCTAGCAGAGCAGTTATTCATGAACTAAACATAAAGCTTTTACAACTAAGCAATAATCAGAAAAGAAAATGAAGAGGTTTTGCCGCAACCAATTTGGAGTGAAATAATTAATAGTGGATCTATTTTGATGCTGCACTGTCTAACTATATGTCATTTTTTTGTTGGCAGTTGATGAAAACTGTGAATAAAATGTGCCCGAATATCACACGAATTTACAATATTGGAAAAAGCAACCAAGGACTAAAGCTGTATGCTGTCGAGATTTCTGACAACCCAGGAGAACACGAAGTTGGTTAGGATTCAGTCTAACTAAATCTGTTGAAGGGTGTTGGGATCTGGTTTTTTTTTTTTTTTACCCTCATTCTCTGTATCTGCAGTAATTATCACTGATGGAATTATATTCACGGCAGCAAAGATTTCATATGTATGTGGGAGGAACTTCAGCGCTGTATTTCTAAATTGGGAAGAGGAGGGCGAGCACAAATAGAAGGCATTTTGAATGTGGGATCAAATTCTTTAATGATAACGAGTTTTATTCTTTACAATAACAAAATAAAAGTGAATTTTAGTACAGAGGAATGGATTTTAGTTCTGGGGATTTATGTAGCTTTGGATAGAAATTTGCCTTTTTTATATGGGGTGAATGCATTACAAACAAGGAGGGGTCAAACCTCCCAAATCATCTTTCACTGGTGAGTGCTGGGGTACGATTTCCTGTGGTGATATAACTCTTCAGAATAGAAACTCGTTCAGTCTTTGGTCCTTCTGGGGAGAAAAATAAAGATCTCGCTATGATAGCGCCTGGGGCACCTGTTGGAATAAAGGCGTCTTGTGCTTTGCTATGGCCATAAATACCCCAATATGTGTTCATCCCACCCAAGGAAGAATGCTGCAACGCGCTCCGAAGACATCTCTCTACTTTGCCATAAGGGATGGAGCACAATAGGTGTAACCTCTCAGTAGACTTGGGGCTGATCCTAGACTGCGGTCTCGGAACCTCAGGTGTTAACACCACACTAATTAATCTAATCTGCCTTGGTCACTTACCTATGTCTGAGAGCCCTGCAGAAAACATGCAAGGAGTGTATCGTGGACCAGGCAAACTGGGAGGGTGGATCCAGCCACAAGCTGTATCTTGGTCAGTTTGGGTCTGTCCTGTAGATGTTTGCAAGTGTTATTCTTACAAGGGACAATTAAATAGCTGGCACTGTTCCTAATCATCTCTGAAGTATTTTGTAGTTGAGTGCAAGGATTGTGGCTTTCAGGATAACCTTGAAAAATACATGTGAACCTGTTTTTTGATTAGTGAAGAAAAAGGAGTGTGTGAAGTCAGAGGTCAATTACGTACAGTTACTGACTGTTATCTTTTAAGAACCTTAACATCTGTCCCAATGAACTGCCAGCAATGTATATTTCATGTTATTTTTAGACTATCAGAACTTTTAAAATCTACCTGTAACATGCTGAAATTGTGAGTGTAATTAAAAATATCTTTAATGGAAAATCAGCTTTGGAGGTTTTACACAGTGGCTTTAGATATCCCTGATACATAAGCCTGTTCTTCTAAAATAGCACCAGAAAGCAATTATTCGTTTCTGTAAAGTTACATTTTCACCTATCATTTGTTCAGTTAAGACATTTCTTCAGCCCTCTTTAAGTGAAATGTTGCTGATGAACATAAATGAAATTTGCTGCTCTGACTACGCTTCTGCCCCATGTGTTTTCAACAGGTGAACCAGAATTCCGGTACATTGCAGGAGCTCACGGGAATGAAGTGCTTGGCCGTGAGCTAATCCTTTTGTTAATGCAGTTCATGTGTCAGGAATACCTGGCTGGGAACCCGCGCATTGTGCATCTCATTGAGGATACCAGGATCCACCTCCTGCCCTCAGTCAACCCAGATGGATATGACAAGGCATATAAGGCGGTAATATGATTATGAATATATCGAGTTATTTCAGCTGTATTAGATTAACAACACATGCTCCTGTTGTCATTTTTTTTCAAAGGTCATATTTTACAAGCAATAAAAATAAACACATCAAATAAAAAGCACATCATAGCAAATATAAGCCACTAAAACTTAGAAAAAAAGCTGGAAGAAACAGTATTCTATGTGACATTGGCTAACAGGAGGATGTGTATGGAAAGAAGGGTCACTAAGAGTGCCAGAACAAACCATACTGAGGTGTATAGATCAATGGGAATACCATTATGGAAAATGGAAAATTCATGCAGTCTGTTTCTCCTGAGAAACCAAGCTAAGCACGTGAAAATTTGCATTCCTCTGCAGCTGAAATTTAATAGTGTGTCTTTAAGGAGAGCACAATGTGTTGGGCATCGTAATAATTCAGTCTGGAAGAAGACAGACACCAGGAGGAAAAATTGCAGGGGCTGGTCAAATGTGCTGGAAAATCGTCCAGGGCAGTCTGTAGAAGACTGGAACACAAAAGTTGCGCTCACAGCCATGGAAGGGGATATATGCCATCTACATTGGAACCCAGGGGAAAACCAGTCTTAAATAGAAACCTTGAAAACAAAACAGAACATTTTGGCTATAGCCTCACGTAATTTTTCGTAAGTTTTGCTTCAGCTCATTGAAGGTTTCATACAAAATGAAAAAAAGCCAGCTATTCATTTCAGTTAATTGAATAATTCATCCTTCCGTTTCTCTGTATAGAATTATCTCTGACACATCTCCAGACTCTTTGCTGAGGGCTCACAGGTTGTTGTATTCTGAATGAACATTTATCTTTTTTTTCTTCTCTTTGTTTTTTTTCTTTTTAAATCTAAGGGTTCAGAATTAGGGGGCTGGTCTTTAGGACGATGGACTCAGGACGGCATTGACATCAACAATAACTTCCCTGATTTAAACTCTTTGCTCTGGGAGTCAGAAGATCAGAAGAAGAGTAAAAAAAAAGTTCCGAACCATCACATCCCGATCCCTGACTGGTACCTGTCCGAAAACGCCACCGTGAGTAAGACCAGAGAGAGGGGGACACAAAGGCTGGGGCAGGCTGAAAGAGTGAGCTCAAGACATGAGTAACTTGTAGGTGAAGTTACACACCTGGTCTAAGCTACTTCTCTAGGCTTCCTTCTTAGTCAATGGAAATAAAAATGCACCACAAAAGTACCATTCACCCCTATATGTTCGAGGTGGTTCCCTTGGGAAGGGAACCGCTTCCCGGAGGATCCTCTTCTCCCTGGCGTATTGCGAGAACCTGGAGGACTCGATACCCAACTTTTAGGCAGCAACGGGTAGACAAAGAGAATCCCACTGCAGGGCTCAGTCCTGTGAATCCTTCTCGCTAGTTTTGCAGCGTAGATGACCTCTTTGCAAACTCAGTCGCTGTACAGATTTCTCCTGAGGTTTTCTTGAAGTTTTTATTTGAAATAGCGCAGCAAACACTGAGGCATATGCAAAACCAATGCAGTGGCTTATGCTAAAGTCATTTATTGCATCGTTGTGCCAGAAATTTAACTTATTTTTGCATGGCCTTTTAAATATAATGGCAACTATTTATAGTGGCTGAGATTCCCCCAGCTTGAGGGGAAGGTACTTAACTGTGGAAGTTCTGTGGGCTTTGGAAATATTTCCGTGTTTAAAATCCTTTCTTTTGAAAACTCATTTCAGCCAGTGGCAGTGGGAGCAGTGTCACGGTCTGACATCTTTGTTGGTTGCTGCTTTTGGCCTCGCTCTACACAGATGTTCCTGCCATATAAATTACTAACATTAAGGTCTTGTTAGTTTTTATAGGTTGTCGGTGACCTCCCAAGCACAGCTGGCAGGCACGGTAATTTAAAGCCCTTCTCCTCGGCCACATCTCTTGTGCTGCCTACTCACTCCACACTAAGAAACGCACAGCGGGACTCCTGCGTCTGGTCTACCTTTGAAACAAGATCATCAAATTTCACAGGGTGAATCAAAGCTGCTGTTTCTTTTCCTCCCAGGTGGCAGTTGAGACGCGGGCCATAATAGCGTGGATGGAAAAAATTCCTTTTGTGCTGGGTGGCAACTTGCAAGGAGGAGAGCTGGTGGTGGCGTACCCCTATGATATGGTACGATCGATGTGGAAAACCCAGGATTACACACCTACCCCAGACGACCACGTCTTTCGCTGGCTTGCGTATTCCTATGCCTCCACTCACCGCCTGATGACAGATGCAAGGAGGAGAGCGTGTCACACAGAGGATTTCCAAAAGGAGGATGGCACTGTTAACGGAGCCTCCTGGCACACCGTGGCTGGAAGTAAGTGTCTGTAGAAACCGCAATTAGCGTTGCCTTGCTAAGTATGTTAATGCCATCACTGCCTGGTGTACATTGCGGTGG
>RSEF01000006.1:35173840-35192573 GCA_003993805.1 Himantopus leucocephalus | reverse complement strand
GTTTCTACGCATTTCTGCAAATGCTAAAAAACCCCTCTGAACGCTAATTTGGACACTTAATTATCTAATTTATGAGTTTAATTTTCCTAAGTGCTATAAGAAACATGATTATGAATTGATCCAGAAAATATGACATTGGCGATGTCACTAACAGCTGTCACACTAAGTTATATTAAGTAATGATGTACAATATAGATGTTGAATAGTATCTTGATTTCTTAGTAACAATTGCATCTTGGATTTGGTTCATCTGATTTGTTTTATTGCTTTATGATGTTTCTCATCATACTTTACCTCCTGCTCTCCTCCATTATAATAAGCCTTCCACTATAAATAGTTGCCATTATATTTAAAAGGCCATGCAAAAATAAAAATAATCCTCTTACTCTCAATTCTTTACACCTTGGACTCCAGACTAAACCTTAAAGTATGTGGTTTCCGTTTGAGCTCAACCTCCAACCTACAGGGTGGTTTTAGACCTCTTCTCTACGTAGACAAATGGAAGAGAGTGATTTTTATTGCAGAGATATATATGTGTACATATGTTCGTATTGCAGCTGATAGTTAACCAATGGCACCTTGCATTGCAAAGGGTTGTCCAAATATGATTCTTGATTTGGAGACAGATTTCCCCTATGTTTTTTCACTCTATAATTCCATGACTATATAGATGTAGTTGTATAGCTCATTCCACTTTTTATTCACCTTTTAGATTGACACCTAACACTTCCTTCTCCAAAACCCCTGCTTGCTTAATGTCTGACCTGACGGTGACACCCCAATATATTGCTTGCAGAAAGCCGTCCCCCCTGTCCTTTGGGGTGGGTGGCAGCTCCTTGCTGTACCCCAAACTGAAGCTGCCCATCCTCTCTCTCCTCACGGACCTGCTGCCTGGCCTTGCAGCGATCATCCATATGAACCTTTCACTGCTCATGCCATGGGAAAACGTATAAGGGATTTTTCCAATTCCTTTTCAGCACCAGAGAGTCCCCAGAGAAGTATGTGCACCACAGATATCTTGCGCAGATATCAAACACCTCCGCACGCCTTTGAAACCCAGCCATACTCTTTCCTGCACATGTTTTGGGCTGCCATGAATGCAAGTTCTTCAGCAATTTTACATATAATGTTTCTGCACTGGGTGAACTGCACAAAGGCAAAGAACAGATGACTTTCATTTTATTTCCAGTGTTTTCAAGGCTGGATTTGCATCTTTCAGACACTACACAGAGAGTTGCTCTTGGCAACGTTAAGCCATTTTCTTAAATACATGTATTAAAACTGAGCAATTACTGTGTATTGCAAAACATTTCACAATAGATTAATCAAGATACGATACAGTATGTGAGGGGAAAATAATTGCGGCTGTTTCTCAAGTGGAGAGGAAGCACATTTATGCAGAGTAGCATATGCCACTGTCTGATATTTAGGCTTTCCCTATCAACAAAAGTGAAAAGCTTAACATCTGTATTAAATAATCCTCCTGCTCTCCATCCAGAAGGCACTGAGAGCTCATTAAATACTTGACTACTGCTCTATGGTAATAGGAGAGTACTAGGGTTTTCTTTTTAACTCCTTTCAATCAGAAGGACTTGGTGAATTCATTTCCTCCTAAACTTTGCCATTGTAAAATGTAACACTTAATGATCTTTAAAAAAGATTTAAAGATTGGTGTTTTTTTTCAAAATGCAGATGGATAATTAAGAAATTAAGCTCCTATCATTTCTTCCTCTAGTGTTCAGGTACTCTATCATGTTATTTGTGTGATTGTGGAGAACTAATAAATGGAATTTTCCAAATGAATATAATTGCAAGAATCAGGAAAGAAACCCAGAAAATGGAAATGTTTGAGATCTGTATGTAAACACAGTCTTCCTTAGTGCTTAAGTCCTTTGGAAAGTGCTCTCTTTAATGTAGACTTAAACTGCAGCTCCTTAGAGGTCAGAGGCGCTGAGGTTCCCGGGTTTTGCTTAGGACGTATTTCTAATGGAAATCCCAATTGCAGAGCAGCGGTGCAGATTCCAGTCCTCCGTAAAGCCATAATAGGGAGCAAACAGAATAGATCCTCTCATTCCTTACTAACAGGCACCATATATAACTTAAAAGAACTTCTGCTACCTTGATTTTTCTGTATTTCCTATCATTTAGATTACTTACCTGGGAAAACATTTAGACTGAGAAACGATTTCATCAGCTGTTCTGCTGAATCATTTTTACATGACAATCGCTGAGTGCCCATTACTCTGTGACCTGGCATTGAGAGTTGTATAAATTCGGTTAATGGCTGCGCATCCATGCAAGCTAATGTAGACCATCCCATTCCTGCCCAGGGCAATCATAACGGAGAGCTGCTCCAAGGGAACATATCCAGGATTAGTGAAGTTTAGTGCTTTCTTAAAAGCAAAGCACAAGTTTTTTGCCACATCTTCCTGGTGTGAGGAGGGAAACAAAGCTGGTAAAGGGTCTAGAGCCAAAAGTCTTATGAGGAGTGGCTGAGGGAATTGGGGTTGTTCAGCCTGGAGAAAAGGAGGCTGAGGGGAGACCTTCTCACTCTCTACAACTACCTGAAAGGAGGGTGTAGAGAGGTGGGGGTCAGTCTCTTCTCCCAGGTAACAGGCGATAGGACACGAGGAAACGGCCTCAAGTTGTGCCAGGGGAGGTTTAGGATAGATATTAGGAAAAATGCCTCCACCAAAAGGGTTGTCAAGTGTTGGCACAGGCTGCTCAGGGAAGTGGTGGAGTCACCATCCCTGGAGGTATTTAAAAGACGTGTAGACGTGGTGCTTCAGGACATGGGTTAGTGGTAGAGTTGGCAGTGCTAGGTTTACAGTTGGACTCAATGATCTTAGAGGTCTTTCCCAGCCTGAACGATTCTATGATTCTGTCTTCTCCATCAATATCATAGAAACTTTATCTGGAATGAATTCGATTTTTTTGTTTGTTTATTTTCTGCTAAATTTCTATTTCCTTTAATTTTTACGATAGCAGAAGGGCATTGCTCTTTGCAGCAAAGGAATGGGGGATGTGGTGCTGGGATGACACAGTGGCCCGTGGTGCAGTCCTGTGTCGTCTGTTTTGAACATGTTGATGGGACACTGTCTTTAGAAAGCCTTGTTTTGCTAAATGCATAGCTGTGATGTTACTCTGGTGGTTTGTTACAAGAGACATGGCATTTCCAAAACACTTTTGCCCTGCCTGATCTGCAGCCTAAGCCAGCTAGAAAAATACCCAATTTGTGTTTAAATAAGTTATAGTATTTTTCATAAAATAATCAGATCTGATCAATAGATTAAAAAAGGAAATAAAACTGTTGCTTTTTTTACCTCCTATTGACAGGCATAAATGACTTCAGTTATCTACACACAAACTGCTTTGAGCTGTCCATCTACGTTGGCTGTGACAAGTATCCCCACGAGAGCGAGCTGCCCGAAGAATGGGAAAACAACCGCGAGTCCCTGATTGTTTTTATGGAACAGGTATTCAACAAAAGAATAGCTTTTTAATAACTTGATGACTCCTTTCAGACCGAGAGGGAGTTTAAGGTTTCTGATATCTTCCTTGCATCACTAATTACATGATTATTGTTATTTATGATAGAAACCTTACCTATAAGCAATACTGGCATACCACTTCAGCCAGGATGTTTTAACTTAGGAGGACAAAATACTGAAGCTTGTTAAAATTTGACTTGAGTGCAGAGCTTGCCAGAAATGACTGCCAGGAAAAAAAAACAAAAAACCCTTACGTCTGCTGCTTTATCTGCTTGGTTTTGTCTCTCTTGTCTCTTGAATTTGATGCCTCAGGAATTCTAACAGAATTTGTCAGCTGGCTCAGAAGTAGCTAATGCCTGGAAGGCTGATACTGGGTTAATAATGATATTTCAAAATTGTGTGAATGATAAAGTAGGAATAGAATACGCTTATTTCATATATGGAATTAATGATTTGTTGTGTTTTCCTAATAATAGTACTGTTCATTGCTGTGCAATATATATTTGTTTGTTTATTCTCTCAATAGGTCCATCGGGGTATCAAAGGCATAGTCAAAGATGTGCATGGAAAGGGAATCCCAAACGCTGTTATTTCAGTAGAAGGTGTTAACCATGACATTCGCACAGGTAAAAAAAACCAAACAACCAACCAAAGAAACAAACAAAAAAAACCCCAAACCATCAGTGCGAATGAACAGGTTTATGGTTTAAAAACAAAATACAGAACCTCATTGCAACTTTGAAGTCTTTTCTGAGAAAAGCCAGCAGATAGTGCACAGTCCAAGGAGCGTGTCGCAGAAGGAGTGGCACACGAGGAGGGAGTCGCTTCTTTCCACAGCCCAGCTGCATAGCCAAGAACAGAACTATGGCTTTCCTCTCTGCCCCTCTGCCTCTTTCCACTTCTTCTGAAGCATTGAGCAAATAGCCTTTTATCTGCCCCAAATCAACAGCCTGAGTAAGGCTGTGTCTAAAGAACTCTTATTGCTTCTTTTCTCATGTAAAGGTAGTGCAGATCTAGCCCAGAATAATTATAGCACTGAAAAAACAAGCATGTAGGTAATGCCTCGGTGGGCGAAGGGTGTTTCTCCGGCGGTTAACAGTTATAGGGCTGTGAATGTGTCGGAGATGTGATTTAGAGCCGTGTCCAGAGGAGGAACAGCTGGTGCAGGGAAGAGGGAGTTTCGCAACCTGAAGAGTCTCCTGCAAAACATCACAGCTTTATNTGAAGGGTGTTTCTCCGGCTGTTAACAGTTATAGGGCTGTGAATGTGTTGGAGATGTGTTTTAGAGCGATGTGTGTCCAGAGGAGGAACAGCTGGTGCAGGGAAGAGGGAGTTTCGCAACCTTAAGAGTCTCCTGCAAAACATCACAGCTTTATAAAAGGTCATTTAATGGGGCTCAGTTGAGACACTGCTTTGCACGGGTGAATTTCAGCCCACAGAATTTCTTTTCAATATGTTTGTTAACAGAGAAGGTCTTGTGGGAGATGTAAAGGTTGGAGGTCGTCTTGGGCACAGTGATCATGAAATGGTAGAATNCTGTAGCCAGACACAGATATGTATACTTAAGAGTAAACTTTAATCCTATTGAATGGCCTGGAAAGTAGTTATGGCACTATACAAAGAACCGCTTTAAATAGACACTAGCAATTACAAGATTAATAGTAATACCTGAAACTTGTCGCTGGCAGGCAGTGGGCAGGATAGTGTCCAACAGCCATTGTTTGTGTTGGTACTCTGCCGCGACTTAAGACACACAATCGTCTTAAACAGAGAAACAGCAAAGGGGATAGAGCAAGGAGAGGAGCATGTGGAAAGAAATAGCCAAACAAGACGTTAGCAGGAGTCTTTAGCGATTGCAGCAGAGCTGCCTGGCACGCAAAGTGCTGGTTGCAAGCGATTAACAAGGTTTCTGTTGGATGTTTATGGAAAAGTAGCAACATGGTGAATAATCAGACAGATCACATTGTTGTGTACTCTAGGTTTGGTTCAGTATTAGAAACAGGAATGCTAATTTTATGTATTTTTTACGTCCTGTCTGACAATCGGGGTCTTTCATTAGCTGCCACTTTCACTTGCTTTGCCACCAAGGCACAGTATGGCACATTTTGACACGTAAACTGATTTCAGGCTTTGGAATATCATAGAGCTTCAGATAAGAGACTTCCAAATCTTTAATGTTTGCTGCAGTAGATTATCTGAGCCAATAATTAATCTTGGATTATCTAACTTAGTTTACATTAATTTTATTTCAGTGCTACCGTGTCTCTGTTGTAAAGGAAAACATTAAATAACAGATATTTAATTAGGCAATAATGATTCTGCCTTAAATATTTCAAAATGGGACTACTGGGAAATGATAGTGGGAATGACCAAATAAATGCAATAGGTGATTAATCTCCAGCTCTCAGTACACTGGATTGCCACATGAAAGAAAAATCAGCAGTTTAAAGACAGCAAACACGCATACGGAAAGGAGTCCTGGCGGCATGTGTAATAACCGTGCAAGATCCCAGAATCCACCTTGTAACGCTCGCAAAATCTTGCAGCTGTTTACATCCAGACTTAGAGCTGAGCTTCTACGGCTCAAAGCCATCTGCAATTGTTAGTGAAAATAAAAGTACTTATTTCATTCTTTATAATGAGACATGTTTAAGCTGACACTCTGTTTGGGAATCACTTTGTAGATGGGAACATAAAGGCTCTATCTTGCTTTATATTATACAGATAACAATGCATGTCTCATTAGTCTTTGAAACTAAGGAATTTATGTTGGAGCCAAAAAGCTAAAATGACACGTACAACTCCAGAGAAAGCAGGCAAATTGTCAGCAGTCGTCTTTCATTTATAGCTTTTTAAGTGAAAAATGTATCCTTTTAAACCCTTGAGATGCCTTGATATAAAAATAGACCAAGCAGGAGAAGAATTATGGCTGCTATCTCTATTCATATAACTTTTGTTTAAAGGGAGCTAGGCTGTAAGGTATCTACTGTTTCTTTGATACATTAATGTGGTCGACTACTTTGTAGAGCCAGACAAAAGTTGTCTGTAAAGGCTTTCTCATAATATTTACTTGTTTGAGAAAATCTCTGCTTCTTCCTGTGGACAAAAAAAGTGCATGGAAAGCACTTTTTTTTTAACTTTTTCTTGGACACATAATATATCTTATGGAAAGAGAGGGTTGCTGACACTAAGCTAACAATATTAATAGGCTAATTGAAGGCATTGATTCTGAGAGTAAGAGGTTTGTGGAAAATGATTCCATTTTCTCTTGATGCAGATGTAACTATTGATTAAGTCTGAGTGATTACCCGTTGTTATGGTTAGATGTGGACTGTGCTCTATGAGATAACCTCTGGAAAAGAGTTCATCCGTGGGATGACCAAATGCACGTGGACACTTTTTTTCCCCATGGGGCAAAGGCAGTTTTGTGGGTTGCCTCCTGTGATTGCACATTTTGGAAATGTCAAAGTAAATCTTGATAAAGAAATGTACCATTTCTTTCTAGTGAAACATTTCTGTATCACAGCCTGTACCAGGGTCCAAAGAAAGATGCACATTTCTGTGATTTTTGCAATAAAGTATAATTCATTTAATTTCACATAATGTTCAGAGACATTTTTATCAATATTTTGGTGAGTTTAATATGATTTCAGTGTACATTATGTAATGAAACCCAAAGATTTTTGAAGTAGCATTTGGTAATATTTAATAACATTAGTCTAAGCTAAGCATAATCCTGGTATTATACCTCTCCTGCTTCAGTCCTGGCTGCCTGCTCAGTAGAGAAAAGTTAAGTTTTAGTTGTTACGTGCATTGGGTGTGCAGCACTATGGCTAGCTTTCCTGGAGAGTCTTTTGTAGGGAACAGAGCATTAGGATAGATTTTTACTATATATTTAAATTAGTAAAATTTGCTACATTTAAGTGTAAATATGACACTTAATTGTAACAAAGGTCTGTCCTATCAAGCTCAAAGAGTGTTCCTCCTAACTGAAGTGTTTATGGAGCCATCTGACAGTTTTAATTTATAATAATACTATCTTCATATTTCTATGCATTGTTATTTTATCTAAGAAGACATGGCAATTCTTTTCCAGACCCAATAGGAGGAGATAGATGTAGTCTGCCTCCAGCCTGCTCCCACTGGAGCCAATTCTTTTAGCAAACCTATTATTTACTAAATTTATCTGTATTTTTAATTGTGCTTCTCTTGCCATCTGCTCTGAAATTTTTTACCTACTGCATTTAATCTGATTTTCAAAAAAAAAAAAAACCCTTTTAGTCTGGTATTCAATTCTGGGCAATGACAGCTGACAGCAATACTAATGTCTACTTACTTGTAAATGGAAAGGAGGTAAAGTGCATGTTGCTAACAGTTTAATATCCAGACTTGCAATAATTTCCCGGTGGTGTGTGAATGTGTAGATTTTTTTCTGGCCGTGTGTGCAGGGTTGTGATGAACTGCCTGTTAAATGTGTCAGAAAAATGTGGGTCAGTTTTGAAGTCCAGGGGCTAAAGCCAACCTCCGAGCAGGGATGTGTTCACAGCCACGCATGGGGTGATAGGTAGCCTTTTGCCAGCCCTGTAGTATCACCAGAGCATTTACAGCTAAAAATGAGCCCTTAGGGATAAATTCAAGAAACCTGGGCAGCTTTATGTTTTGTGTTTCGGTTAAGGTGTCAATGGACACAATAATAAGGGAGAACTGAATAAAGAGCTTCTAAGAGAGCCTTTCCAAAAAATGCCCAAGTCCTGAGAAACAGAAAATCTGGACCTTGATCATCACCCCAGGCAGGGTCAAACTAGCTGAAAGAAAAACCTGAGCAAGCTGGTACGCAAGAACTAACCCGAATTTTACACACAATTTCACACTTGCGCTCGGAGACTGCAATAGCAGGCTAGAGTCGATACTGCTGTTTTGCTAACTCTTGCTGTTTGCAAACATATTTTTTTTTATTTNCATTTTTTTTTATTTTACCGACACCTAAATTAAACCCCTGTTTCTCTAAACAGAGGCTAGCTAGTCTGATCTTTTCCCAAATATAATATCTTTATGCAAACCATCTTTAGTTTTTGCAACACACCGCGTCACAAGCAACCCAAGGCGGGTCAGAGTAAGGCTGTCAGTTCTCATCAGTGCTAAAAAAAACCCAACCCCTCTTCATAAAAGAGATGTTGCATTTCTGTTTATATATAGAATTGCATATTTGAATATGCACTTTCAATCCACAGTGGGTTTTCCCAGGACAGAGCACAAAACTAATTTTAGATATTAGTGTTTCACCTTTTCCAGTCCACATCTAAGCATACTTGCTAGTTAAAATATTTAAAAAGAAGTCTAAAACCCTCCTTATGTACATATGGGTAACCTGAGATCATATATGGGATAAAAGCAGAAAACAGAAAGTCCTGATTCAACAAGGTGTTAAAATACATCTTGCTTTACGCATGAGTAGTTTAGTTGATTACAGGAGCCCTCTTCATGCATTTGCAGGTAAACAAGTGGTTAAGTACCCGGGCAAATTATAGTTCGTAGGAAAATTAGTGTAATAAAACTCAATGTAAGATTTTATAGAAGGGGATACTCGCTTAGATCTCGAAGTGAGTTGACATCATGCGTTCACACACTTTACATAATAAATAGCCCCAAAATGTGCATGTCCAGGGAGTCTGGCCACAATTGTGAGTGCGATGTGGATACTTCACTGGCGCTCCTCTTGACTGCTTGGTTCCAATTAGTTTGGGGAAGGTCTTTTATACCCCTCAGGAATCACCAACCGTTACAAAGTGACCCTTTACCTCAGGATCTTCCTGACTTCAACTGGCAAAAATGTTAGGCCAAACTGAAGCCTGTTGTCCTTTTTTCATCATTTGGAAAATATGTTTGAGGTGTGTTTTCTTGTAGGTTTGGCAGGACGAGGAGAGGTGTGTGTGATGGGGGGCAGCCTCATCGATGCCATCCCAGTGTGAGGATGCAGGGTTGCTCCCTGTGGTGTCATCTTATCTGTGTGCAGGCATTTCTGTATTCCCATAAACAGCACCTTCTTCGAGGAGAAAGGGCCACTGTCCTGAAAACCATCTCTTTTCCTACCAGGAGCCGATGGGGATTACTGGCGTCTTCTCAACCCGGGGGAATACGTGGTGGGCGTGAAGGCAGAGGGCTACACCGCCGCTACCAAGACCTGCGAAGTCGGCTACGACATGGGAGCTACCCAGTGCGACTTCACCATCTCCAAAACCAACCTGGCGAGAATCAAGGAGATCATGAAGAAGTTTGGGAAGCAGCCGATCAGCCTGTCCATGCGGCGGCTCAGGCAGAGGGCTCGGCAGTGGCGGCAGCAGCGATAGACCTCAGCCCGGCAGCCCCCGGCGTCCACGAGCTCTGCTTCTATCAGCCTGGCTGTAGTCGTAGTGAGAGTTACATAGCCCACCTCTTCATACATATTTCTCTGCGCGAGGCCTTTCCGTTAGTGGAGCTGGATGAACAAGTTGGATGAAAGTTTGGCGAAAGATCAGAAACATAATTCAAGTCGAATCAAAATAAGCCCCGGGTTTGGGGGGAGAGGCAGGAAGAATGTAGAAAGACGTTTTGAGTTAACCTGGAATGAAACTTTTTTTGCTTGTTGGGTTATTTAAGCCTTTGTAAATCAGTTTTCTTTAAAAATAGAGAAAAAGAAAAAGAGTTAAAGGAGAAGTGTTGTTTTGAATGAAAAACAGAAAAATGTTATTTCTAAAGTATAAAATCGGTATAGTTTTGCAATTCAAAGAAGTTTTGACACTCTTTACGTTTTACTCTCAGATGGGAGGAAAGCTGAGAGGGGACAACTTCTGTTGAATATCATTAAAATTTATGTCAAAATTTCAGTCCCCCTTTCCCTGAAATCCCACCTTGAGACAAGAACCATTATATTGGGGGGAAAAAACCTGAAGCGAATAACCCACCTTAGCTTTCCTGCTTAGGTGGTTTATATTTAAGGATGTCTTATGATTCCAGGGTTTAATGCCAGGAGTGATTTCTCCTCTGGCTTTTTAAGGCTGTGTTTTCACTCCATGAACTAAACCTAAGGAAAAGGGCATGGGATAAGGACCACTGCAGCACCGTGGGACAGCACCCCTTCTCTAACCTGGGAGAAGGACTTGAAACAAAGCTTTTCTTGTGGATACAGCCGGTCGTATCTTGTGTATGAGAGGAGAGGCTTGGTCATTGATATGTGCGTAGTTCACAAATCCACTGATAGCATCTTTTTTCTTGATTTTTGGCCTGCCTATAAGTGCCTTTTGTGCTCATGCACACCTTGTGCCACTGTCTTCTACAACATGCGAGGGATTTTGTATTCCTCTGCATGGTCTGCTCACCTTGCCTCTGCAGCTGCTGCTGCTTTTCTGACCTTACGACTCTATGGGAGCAGGATTTGTGCTTTAGCATCAGCTTTTAAGTAACCAAATTGTACAGCAGGATAGGATTGAGGTTCAGGAAAGATGCAGATCAGATCTAGGAAAGAATGAACTAAATAAACACTGGACAAAGTATCAGCTGGTAAAAATCAACTTTGCTCCCTTAGCTTCAATGTTATGACCTTCATTATACCAAATGAAGGGCCAGCTGTATGATTTTAGCCAGTCAAAACTCTGTCGCTAAATAAACATCTCTTAATAGGCTTGGTAGAAAGACTCCGGCATACACTTCCAAATACAATTCTATTTAAAACATTTTTAATTGCTATTACAGTTTTTGTCTATTTGATATGATTCTTGGAAAAGACATTCACCAACATATCATTCAAAACCGAGGAAAAATAAAGTGCAAGTAGAAAACTTAGTGTAAAAATACCACATGCCATCTGTATTAAATCTTTTTTTCTTGTCAACGAATCTTGTAAACACATAAAAGGCAAAAGATTGCAGAATGAATAATATAATCATGAACCCTTACATAATAAATAGTCGTATTCTTAAATTTCTTAGACAATTCCAGTCCCTGCTTGTTCTGCAGATACCATTAAATTACAGCAATGTATTTGGCAGCAACAGCTCAAAGAAAATAGAAGAATGCATACATGATTTTCTGCAACTGAAATTATGGAACTCCAGCTCCCAGTCAGCATCATTTAAATTCACTAATAGAGGTAAACAAATCCAATCGTTACATTAGCATTTGGAATTATATTTTACTTATTTCACTCTATTTACCACCCTTACAACTTTCTATATGTCATATATTTTTGTTTAGCAAATAGAATAGCAACTTGTCAAGCAGGGATTTTGGCAGCTGAGAGGGGATTAATGATGGCTTTGTGCAGGTAGCGATGCGAAATAGTATTGGAATACGGAGTTATGACAGCAGACAATTTGTTAGCAGCTTAATTTTGCTAGTTCATTGGCATATGTAGATTTTGTTACCACCACAACAGGTCAGGGCCATACACAATGTTTTGTCTTACGAACTGACAGAGTTTCTTAGGTGGCTTCTGTCTGGAGACCCAAGAAGGTTACCCAGACATCTCGCTGGGGGTGGTTGGCACGCGCAGGTAAACAAGGAACTAACCAGCCAAATTTAAACCACTCGGATAATCAGAATGAATGTGGAAACCACAATCTCAGTCCTGGCAGGTTGGTTCTTTCTACCTTGAAATAATATTTCAGGCTTGTTTGAAACTTTACAAACCTAGAGGTCCCTATGCTTTGTTCTCAGGTACGAAGTTAACTCAAGGAGAAGTTATTCTTTGTTTGATAGCAAGAATTGGATTTGATGGGAAATTCTTTGATGTCTATTAGCTAAAATTAGATGGACTCTGATTGCTGAAGATCTCAGTAACATCAGATGCTGAAGACGGTGGCCTTGGTGCTGTTTACTGGTCGTGCTTACACATACTTGAGCACAGCAGAACTATGACTAATGCAGGTGACCTTCCTCCGTTTTCGTCCAGGCATTACTAAATAAATGGCCTAATAGCTGTCAAGTGTACTTGTCTGTGCAATTATTTGTTGATTGTCCAGCATCTTTACACTGGAAAACACTCGAGTTCAGAGGAATTTTACTGGGAACTTCAGATTTGTGAATATCATGTGCTGAGATAAGAGGCTTATTCCTGCCCTGAATATAATAATACTGAGCTGATGTGTGCTCTATTTACTGCTACAGCTATGAACTCGGGAGTTAAAATGTTCATTTTCTTTGCAATACATAGCACCACTATTTTGCCTTTAGATAGATCCAAACCACAAACCAATAAATCTGGGTACCAGTGTTTTCCATTTATCTACCTTTTCCATGTGTTTAGAACAGGTAATTTTTTCTAAATTCTGTGCTTTTAATCTCTTTTTCTTTTAGAGTTGTAGGAAAATAGGCAACACTATAGAAACAACAGGAAATAAAACGAGGATGGATATGATCTCTTTATAATTACAAATCCATTTTAATAGCTACTTATATGAGGACTTTACTAAACTTTGATCGTCCCTGATATAAAAGGAAAAAATACAATCCCTTCCAAGTAATAAGAAATTCAGCTGCACGACCTCACCCACACAGTAAAGGTTAAACAAATAAAAGGTTAAAACAGGACGTATTCCACTCTCCTTGATAATACCAACCATCAGTCTTCTGCTCCTGTGCAGAGCCCTGACAATCATAAAACAGAGCGGGAGCTGGCTGGCTTTTCCTTGACTATCTATGTCATGCTTTCCAGCTATTCATCTTTTATCTGCTTAATTATCATATCTCAGTTTCTCTCATCCATCTGAGTAACTACAAGTATGCTAACCTCTCAAAGACAGATCTCAATATCTGCAAATCAGCTTGGGAATGCTGAAGTCAGCATAACTGTATGTACTAAAACTATATCTACTTACACACATTGGTATAAGCGTAGTGAATCTTGACAATCTCTAACCCAACTTTAATCTGCTNCTCAATATCTGCAAATCAGCTCGGGAATGCTGAAGTCAGCATAACTGTATCTACTAAAACTATATCTACTTACACACGTTGGTATGAGCGTAGTGAATCTTGACAATCTCTAACCCAACTTTAATCTGCTGGCACCAGAAGATTGTTAGGAGTATCTGAATATCCCTTATACCAGGAGGTTGAGCACTGTGTGGGTAAAACAAACTGATAAAAAATGAATGTAAAATCAGTTATTGACTATGCTGGTGAAGAAATGCAATTTTGCGTTGGATATTTTAAGCCTGTCACATATTTTCAGCTTCTGTCACCAACCACTTTCCCTTCTTTTATCCCTGTATAGTTCCTCTAACTTCAGCTCGTTCTTTTCAGTGAATATGGGACGTCTTCCCAAAGTGTGGATTTCAGCAGTCAGTGACAGAGTTATACAGCCAGATTTACTCGTGTCTTTTATCATGCTGTGGTAGGTGGTTGACCTTTCTGAGAAACACCGGAACAGAGATGAGTTAACTTGAAATAGAATACAAGTGGTTTCGCACCAAAGACTTTCACCAGTTAACCTTTAAAAAATGGCATATACTGTATTTGCTATGGGTCTGAAAATGCCTGAGTTTGGAGGCAAATGTGCCGCTTTATCATTTATCTTTGTAATTGATCTCTGTGTGAATTCAGTCATAATACCATAAGCCAGAGGGAGGAAGTATAAAAGCACATACAAGTCATATAAATTCTGGTAGCGTCACCTTCTGCTTCAGTATACTGCTGTGCCGACATGGACACACGGCAGGACAAACAGCTCTGTGTACGCTTACCAACAGAGCCCAAAGAAGCTCTATTTCATACTCACTAAGAGGATACAACTTCCCAAACGTTGTTTTCCTTTCTTACTGGAGCAGTTACATACAAGGGAAGAGGGTCAGTGATTTTTACAGTTGATTTCATGGATGATTATAGTACCACTTTTGTCTCTGCTTCTTTGTGCCCTTGTAGTGGCAAGCAGTCTTCTCAGTCCTTTTCAGTCCTTAATAAAAGGTTATGAATGCTTTTTGGCTTCAGGTGATTGACTTATAGAAGTTTTAGATCTTTATTCCGGTATTTCCTTAATTTTCCAAGTTTAAATCATATCTATACACTTAGTTTAATGTGCTTCCTAGTCTTTAATTTCTTTTTAAAGGTCATTTAGGTTGAGATGGCCTTTTTGTATTTCACTGTAACACTATAATGTGATTTTTGAGCCACAAAATTTATGTTCGATTAAGCCATCACGGTGAATGCAATCTTGTGCCTGCAACAGTAAGTCACTAAATAACTGTTCTCTGCCGTCTTCCACTGATACAACCACTGTTTTACAGCACGCATAGCCAGCTTGTATCTAGGTGAGACTTACAAACCCAACACGTCCACATTCAGATTTGCAGGACGATTTGTCAATGAGTTGTTGTGGTAGCTTCTCTCTTCTCTTAACCCGACAAGTTACCCAATTTTATTTTGATCGAGATTCGGATTACTGCTTCACACAAAAATTTGAAACAGTGCCCTCATGCTCATTACCTGTTCCTTTCTCATTTGGCAGAAAAAGGACATTTTTTATGCCTTCCGTAAATTTCAGAAGGGCTGTGTTGACTGGACAATTTTTGGTATAGCATTACAACTCATAACTGTGAAATAAATACATTTATTAGTAAAAAATGCCAAGAATGGGATTTTTGGAAAGCCCATGAAAAAGGTTTAGGCAGTGAACATAAAGGTACTTTATAGCTGCCTGTTTACATACTTAATCTGCCTCTTCAGTTATATGAGGGCCTTTAATCACCTGCTACGGTGCCAGGCTCAGAGAGGTTAAATCCATCTTCCCCTCCCCTGTGTCTGGCGGTTTGTCCAGGCTGGATTAAACAATATCTCGCACAATTTTCTGCTCAGGCTGCTTTGCTTGGCTCTACTAAACTGACCTTCAGAGACCTTTCTAGCACTTATCTCTCCCCATTAGCCAGGCTCCCAGACGAAGGTCCAACCTTCATCTGTGAAAGTCATCAGAGCAAGGTTGGAATGCCAGCACCGCATCTGGAGATGGCACTCGGGCTCTCCAGGTACATCAGCACCTCTGAAAGTGGGTTTTTTTCAGCAAAATACTACAAAAGAGCATTGCACTGCTCTGCCAATGCCTGCTCTTTTAGCTTAATATTATTCTAAGAGGAGGTGTGGGCAATTTAGAAAACTCTATTTTCCCGATCAGGACATAGGTAAAGAAAAAGTTGAAGGGCCGATGAAGAGTGAATGTTGAAAAAAATAAGATGAAGTGATAGCACCATAAGGAATGCTTTGCATTTAGAATTATGAAGACTTTATGAAGAAGTTATAGATGTGTTCAGAGTTGTCTTGCAGCATCTATGAATTCCATACAAAAATGAGCACTTTTCCACAGTGGCTTAAATAATAATGCATCATGCCCTTCACTCCATACTGAAGAATTGCAATGCCCAGTCTGGACTCGGGCTGAAAGCAGCTGAAAGATGCTGTCTCAGAGGGTAAAGTGTCAATGTGCACAGTGGCTTTCGATGCCAGTAAAAGGTATATGGAATAGGACATATACAGAGCTAAAGACCCAGGATGTAGCTCCAAGCATGGCAGCTTGGCAAGTGCCCATACGGAGAAACCCCAACCACGCTAGTCATAAAATATATATATATATATGTATATAATGGGCTGTTCCATGAGAAAGAGATGCAAAAAAAACCCCAACAAAACCAACATTTTGCTTTTAGCAAGCAAAATAAGCAAGATAAATCCTCCTCTGCATGTTTAAAATAGTATTTATGACCAGTAATACCAAATCACAATTATGAACAGAAAGGTTTCTCTTTTCATTTGAATGCTTTTCCGTTCCAAATCTTTACTGTACATTCTGAAATGCTGATGTTGTTTAGAGAAAGCAGTTAATAATAATTCCCACCTATTATTACATGAAGCAATATCAACCACCTGATATTTTAATTATTCTAGTCATTAACGCCACTTAATTTGCAGCAGCTGCTTTCTAGAATCAATAGACCACTTATGTCAACAGCACAATCGTTCTTATTAACTCTGCACCATCCCAAGAGCAACAAAAAAGAGCATTCAGAGTAAACCGTCATTTAAAGATCTAAAAAAAATTCAGCCGGCCTTATTGTCAGCAAGTAAAAATATGAAAAATGGAATTACTTTTTGTGGTTTAGATGTGACAGAAATTCAATACCTGGGTTAATAAGGATCAATGGCAGCATAATCTCACTTGAATAGACATGGGGGATTTAAATTTGAGATCTATTTCTTACCATGAGGGTCTGGATCTGATTACATGGCTTTGGAGGCTTTTTTAATGTAAAAGGTGTTAAAATCTCATTCCTATTCATTATGATTTTGTGAGTCTCTAACTCCTAGGTGAATGGAATCATTCATTTGGTTGTCTCCTCGTGGCATGCCACAGCTCTAACCCAGGTCACTGACCAGCTCCTGGTGGCTCCAAGGTTGGAGCAGGGTCTCACAAGCAGAACTGGTAGATTTACAGTATAATCTGGAAAAGAGTGGAAAGTGAATGGAAAACCAGGCTGTGCTTCTATGATCTACCCTGTAGCTGCCTAAATGCAAAAGTTTATTTTTCTATATTTGGCTAATGAATGGTACCTAGTACCACTGTAATGAACATTATGGTTTCTGGGAACATTTCAACCCCCTGCGGCTGCACTGAAGGACCAAAACCATCAAGTCAACGGCTCCGCCAGAAAAAAAAAAAAGAGTAAGCTGTTAAATCTACCTATTCAGTTTAATTCTAGACAGTTTTGCTATTATTAGTTGCTATATCATAATTTTAAAACACGTTGTTTGAGTAATAGAAGTTTGAGAGTTATTCTTCAGAGACACACGGTATCTGGTTTTACTGAAATTTCACAGCAGTGTTTCCTTGCACACTTTTTACCACTTTTGCCCTGAGAAGGTCATCAAGGATCAATTTAATGACTCTGAGTCACTGTAAATTTGAGTACTGATGGTACTATATTGTCAATAACCGTGCCACCTTCAGTATTAAGTGATGTGCAGAAATTACAGCATTATAAAATCAGTTTCTTGCTAATGAAAGTGTTCATACAAATTAATTGATGAATTTCCATCTTGGCTTCGGAAACAATCTATCATTCTTAAAGCAGTATGAGTCTCCAGAGAGTACTTTTCAGATTATCACATTCTTTAGATGTCTTATTAATTCCTTGGCTGCTGGATGATTTGCTGTTAGCAGACTGAAAATCAAAGGTAGTAATTGTTTGCGAATGATGGAGTTTCACCTGGCCACTTGCTTGGTGGCCTACTGGTACTAACTGTGGCGACGACAAAGAAAAGCGAACTTTCCTAGTTTTTGAAAATGCACCATTAATGATGGTTGAGAAGAAATACTATGTCCAGATCTGCACAAAATATAAATCAATAGAGCTTCCCTCGATCTCATCCTTGTAATCTGCAGGGAACTTGTCAGCTCTTAGGTCTAGTGTTTGAGAAATGAGAAAATGCATGAGATTAGGGTGGGGAAAAAGATAACCACTTTTTCAGAGAAAAGCTGAAGCATGGAAAAGAGGATTCAAGTTGAAAGCTTCTACTCACCTATTTGTCCTGAAAAATCTTCCCTGAATTTGTCTGTTCCTGAATTTTCAAATAGTCCTTGTTTTTGAAGCGGTCAGTGAGAGGACCAACAAGGAACAGCCTAAATGGTGGCTTTTGTTGATTTCCAGTCCAAACCAGAGAGTTCAGAAGCAGATGCTGGTGTACTTTATTTTTCCCCAAATGTTGATGACTGTAGTTTCTCAAATAATAAAAAATGACTCTGATTTTTAGGATCTGGCAGGAAGGAGACTTTTGACCCTCTTCTCCACTCTTGTGAGACCCCACCAGGAATATTGCGCCCAGCTCTGGAGCCCTCAACATAAGAAGGATATAGACCTGTTTGAGTGGCTCCAGAGGAGGCCACAAAGATGATCAGAGGGCTGGAGCACCTCTGCCGTGAGGACAGGCTGAGAAAGTTGGGGGTGTTCAGCCTGGAGAAGAGAAGACTGTGGTAATACCTTAGAGTAGCCTTCCAGTATCTGAAGGGGGCCTACAAGAAGGCTGGAGAGGGACTTTTTACAAGGACATGTAGCAATAGGATGAGGGGGAATGGCTTCAAACTGGAAGAGGGGAGATTTAGATTAGATATTAGGAAGAAATATGTCTCACCACCTCTGAAGGTGGTGAGCCCCTGGCACAGGTTGCTCAGAGAAGCTATGGGTGCCCCATCCCTGGAAGTGTTCAGGGCCAGGTTGGACGGGGCT
>RSEF01000006.1:35149074-35160314 GCA_003993805.1 Himantopus leucocephalus | reverse complement strand
TTTTTTTTTTTTTTTTTTTTACCGCAGCCGGGAAGTTTTCCAGCTCCTGCTGGTGGTGGGATAGCCCCGGCTGGTGTGCGGGAGGATGGCTGGACCGGGCTCTACGGTTCGACCGCTGCAGGTGATGCTGGCATCCTCTCTGCGGGCCACCCTGCCTGGCAGTTTGCCTTATGACATTGGTCGACCCCTCACCTGCAGGAGGTCCTGCGGAGTGTAAGTACAGCGCTTTCGGACAAATCGAGACCCTGCTCTGCCCACAGTTATCCAGAAGGTATAAACACGACTCAGGGAAAACTTGTTTTTTCTCCTGAAAGGTTTTATTGTGCTGTAGGAGCCCGAAAGCTACTTCTCACTGCCATTACAGGCTGCTGCTTTTATGAGTTATACGCACTGCTGAGGTCAAGATGTCATAGAGTAGGTTAAAGGGGGAAAAAAAGTGTTCTCTACAGTCCTGCTTCCAGCTCCCGGGGTATATGGGGGGGGTGTGTGTGTGGAGGGGCAGGCACTGGCATGGTTAAATCAGGGTTAGGTGCATAAATGCCTTTGAGAGTCTGGGAATGATTATTTAATGCTTCCTTTTAAAGAAAAGAGTAAGGGTAGAGGAGTGAGTACCTGCTACGTCATATCCAGAGCTCTTCATGCATGCGGGCACGGGAGGTGTCGCGGGGCACAGGCTCTGTACCACCCAGACCTTGGTGAAAATATAACCTGGGTTCAAACGGAACAGCCGAGGCAAGTATGGAGAAAATGTGTCACCCCACCAAGAGAGGAAAAATGCCGAAGAGATGTCCATGAAGGAAGACAAAGTCACCAGCGCAGGCTTGCACCCTGGATTTGGTGCTGGAAATCTGCCTCTAAGGGCTGTTAGGTGTATTCCCAAAATGCTGAAGCTGCCTTTCACCTTTCCTCAATGCAGATCTGAGGGGCCTATCAGCACAGTCATGGTAGGGAAGGTCTGTGATGAAGTTTGCGGCTGCTTCAATCTGCGTGAGCTGAGTAGGGTCAGGCTTCATCAATACTTCCCCCATGATTCAATAAATGGCATTTTTCCTCCACTCTTAAATGTCATGTCTCAGCCAAGATTCTGTTCTAAGCTGCTAGGATTCCTGATGGAGCTTCTAACACAGTCTTCCCAAAATGGCAGTCTTCATTCCCAAGTTTCACACAGGACACATACATTCACTGTATAATGTATTTGCAGAACTTATTGAATTACTGATACTTTAAAAATGTATTTTAAATAAAATGGCATTTAAAAATTATCTCAATTATACCTGCTTTCAATGTCTTTTATATTTCATTTCACCATGACTTCATAAAAAATCATGACAACTGATTTCATTTTGTAGACGATTTACAGCAATACACCCTGCAGCGACTGCTGTGTTCCTGGGGTTACGGTCTCTTACAATTTCTTGTCTGCTCTTTATTGCTTCTGTGCAATTATTTCTTCTGTACAAGAGGATAACGGAGTGAGATATAATCAAATGAATGTTCCTGTGATTACTTGTGACGGTTAAAATACGCTAAGGGGGATTTCTCAGCATTACAAAATTCTCTAGCAACTTGCAGCAGAAATGAAGACCCGAGAATTTAAATCTTTTAGAACCGAAAGGCTGAGGTCATAAATATATATATACACCTACAGATTCAGGCAGCTGGGAGATACCAGGGCTGTACCGCTAAAATTACCCAGATCCCACGTTTAGTGGCAGCCTTGGGAACCAGCCTGGAGGCTTTTCTTGGGAAGCCGGCATCAGTGGCAAGTAAGAGATGGAGGCAGAGGAAAAGGCTGTAGGACCAGCAGTAGATATGGTCATATGGACCCTGGTCGTACAACATCAGCTGACAACTGCACCATCAACCCACAGGACACAAACACACTTAACACAACAGATCATTCTTTTCCAAGCCCTCTGGATGTGATGCGACTTCGTTATTGCAGTAACAGTAACAGTATAGTCCTCAAATTTTATCTCATTATTTTCCAGAATTGCTTCTGAACACAATTTTTTACTTTCCTTATTATTCAGACTTGCTGATAACACTTTTTTTTTTTTTCCAGCAAACATTCAGAACCTAATGTTGTTTACTCGCAAAATCAGGTCATACCTTACTTGCTTGTCTTCTCCTTCATTCTCCTTATGAGACATAGTTTGAGCTGAGAATTTCCAACTGCAAAAAATATTCCATCCTAGAAAAATGCATGCAAACCAGGGCTTTTTTAGAATAGCACTATATGTCCCCCCCTGCCCCCAGTAACAGAGGCCGAAAGCCACCGAGCATACTTTTTTATGACCCACACCGGCTTTCATTGAAATCACTTGTAGCATATAGTGCCGAATCTTTCCCTTAAAGGGGTTATTTGTATCAAATAGCTTCCTGATTAAATAGTTTACTATGATTTTGTATTTTTATAGTTTTCTCAATTAGCTCACTTGTTAAATTTAACAACGTGCTGTCAGCATTGGGTGGAAGATGGAAGACATGCCTTAGACACACTTTGTCCTCCGGCTCTACAAATATGTCTGCAGCATCAGCGGATGAAACGGCAGCGGCTTCAGTGAGTTTCCAGAGGGCTGAAAAAAGAGAAAACGCAGAACAATGTCTGAAACATCAATTAAAGTCTCTTTTTTGAGGGCAGGCCATGAAAAATGACTGGTTTTACAAACAACAGGCTTTCGAGATCCAGCAATGGTGTACTTGGCATGAGCTAAGAAGAGAAACTGCTACAAAACAAAAGGAACAGGCAACAGTTATGACTCCTCTTTTCCTTACGAACGCCGAGATTTTGTTTCCGAACGGGACTGCCCATTCCCTTCTCCAATATGATGTTTGCCATGGGCATATGAACACCAGATTAAACGGGCTAGATGCCGTCATGTGTTAACCTCCTGCGCTTTCCCCCACTTAACAACAATAGGTAATTGTTAGAGCAGCTTTATAGCTCCCACACCGATGTGCTGAGGGGTCGGCTCTGCCAGTCACCGTAGCTGATAGGTTTTGTTGCTGGTGGCAAGATTTGTTTGCTCAGATATGTCCTTCTTGATTTTATGCTTGCCGAAAGAAAAGTAATTAAAGCGATGAGTTCTGGCATCTCTGCTATTCGAAGGAATGGCAATTAATCCAGATAGTCATAGGCTGATTATTATCCCTGTTATTAATTATTACTCTGTATCCTTTCCAAACCTACTTGGACATTTGCAAGCGCTCTCTACTATTGTGAGCGTTAATCAGCATCAGGACTGATGCTGTTGGGGATGGTGCAAGGTCCTTTCTGGTCCTGGCGCCTGAGGGTCTCTGAGTTACAGCCCTCATCTTCTCCGCTTTGAGCAGTATCAGAAGGGCTGCGTTGCTTCAACACACCCACACCCCGCTCAGAGCTGTGCGCCGACACACGGATTGTGATCAAATCTCATGCTTGGGTTGGCCAGTTTCAAGGGCCAGGAAGCTGTCCCCGATGTTCAGCTGTCCAGATGTCCCACGTGGAATTTTATTTCCTTTTTCTCTGCAGCTGAAGGGTGGGTACCATGCAGCACCCAATATGTGGGGGCATTACAGAGGATTTTCCTTCTCAGACCAGGGGTGGCTGCACTTCTTGGGACCCAGCTGTGCCAGTAAAGAGGTCACCAGCAACAGCAGTTCACTGTCACGGATTACCCCATCCACTGATCAGCTGAGAATATGAAGATAAAATGACAAAATCTGTGAGGCAGTTTTTATCAGATGGGAGCAGAGGGGTTTTGCCTTTGCCTGCAGCATGGTTTCTGGCACTTGGGCAGGGACTATATCACAGGCCAGCCTTGTCCCAGCACTGAGGACACATCAGTGTCTTCAGCCTTCTGCTTCTGAGCACCTTTTCTGTCTCCAGAGGACGAATGCACTCAGCTCTGGCACCACTTTCAGAGCAGAGCCCTTCTGTTGATGGACTTATAAGCTTGAGCTGGAACTGCCTTGGGCATTTTTCCCAGGGACGTGGTAGAGTCCTCACCACTGGAGGGTGCGATTGAACAGGGGGCTAGATAACGTCATCTAGGCTCCCTTTCCCATGAAATATTGGACCAGATAAACTGGAACCTGGGCTGTTCTATGATTTTATAATCTCTGCATGGCACACCATGCTGTAGTGTAGACATTGCCTTAAGTGCTTGTGGTACCCAAGGCGGTGGGCTTGGACTCTCTTGACGCTAGTCTCTGGGAGGCCGCAAAGGCAGTACTTGAACTGGTGGCACCTATGGCTCTGCAAAGGCAGAGTGGATGCCTTATCAGAGCTCAGCCACCCCTGCATGACACCACACAGTGAAAGCGCAGTGTCGCTAGTTGGACATGTGTCAGCCCTTAGGTGAATATAGATACCTTCCTCTACCTTCAGTCCCATGTTCTGCAGCGGGGACAGAGGGACCTGAGGCTTTGACTCTCAGCCCAGCAGTAGCCTGACAAAGGGGTCCCTGGCTCTGTTCTCCCTGAGGTGTGCTCCAAGTGATGGGCATGAAGCTGTGGACGTCCCTGCCTGAGGACCCAGGATGACACACCTCTTTTGGAGCATGTAGTGGCTCCAACATAGGATTTCAGTAGCACCTCCAGGTCCAGGTGGTCCAGGTGAAGAGACTGTCCCAGCTTCATTTGCAAAACTATACCAACAAATGGTGGAAAACAAAAAGAAAACATGTCTAGGTGACCACAGAAAAACAGCTGGAATCAACTCTTGCAGCAGAAAACCTGCTCGTGCGAACATCTGTGGGTGAGGAACCTCACACCAGTGAAGACCTGAGCCACACAATAAATATAATATTAAATATTTGTGTCTGATAGCCTCCAGAGGAGATCTCTGGGTGCGTCCTTTGTGAAGGCCATTAAACAGGGTGTCCTTACTTTTCTCCCCAGTTGTTCCTATGAATTTCAAATGTTTCTGGGTAGGTGTATTATTTGTACTGTTTAGATGAAAGGTGTTATAAAGTGTACACAACCATTTAGTCTGATCAGATTGACCATGTAAGCTGTGCTTCTCTTGAAGCCCATTAAGTTACCTAAATTTAGAGTGTACTGTAAATCACGTAAAAGAGAAATCACACGGTGATTATGCATCCTGTGAAAAATGTGGGTGAGAAATCACGCCTTTGATTATAAAAGATGAAATGTAAACTGTATGCAGTCCGATGCAGCCTGGCTCATTTATATTGCCTAGAATCCTGGTACGTCGCTTATGAAGTGGCAACATATGGAGCTGAGCGCTGACAGAGATGACAAACTGCATTTCCAGAAGCAGCACGGCTGCCTTTATGGGCATTAATCAACAAACTGAAAGGGCTAAAATGAGGCGGAAAAATAATAAAAATATATATATATAAAAAAAAAAAGACTTGGGAGATTAAAGGCAAGGAGGCTTCTCCGTGTGTGACTTGAAGCCTGAGGAAATCCAGACCAACCTTTCAGCACGGTAGTGAGGGGAAATTTTTGTGCTGTAGGCGTCGTCTTCATCCGTGCTGAGGTGTGCAAGGCTCAGAACTCCTTTGATACACCTGGCATAGACAGTAAAAAATAAAGACGCATGTGTAAAGCATAATTTGTTTTGGTCAAAACTACCTCTAAGCAGAGGTCAAAAAGTTTAGCTGAGAGTCTGAACATTTTCATTTTCTGAAGGGTAGGCTACAATCAGCAACTTGCTGAAAACACAGTAACCTGGTGACTTTAATGAGTCTTTAAATCAAAGGTGCACAAGCTACCCGCAGCCAAATTAGTATTCAAAAACAGTCGCAGAACGTGCTGGATTAGGCGCCAGTCATAACCAGAAGAATAATTGTGATAGAAAGCGGTATTGGGAAAAACGTGGTTTTTGAGGAATGGAAAAACAAAAGCGTAATAAGAAAAAGTTCTGTTTTGTCATCAAGCAAAGGAATAAAATGAGAAGTGACAAAAGTAAAATTTTTGGGAGGGATTTTAACACAAACAGCAAAAGCTTGTTTAGGCAGGTAACTATTAACAGGAAGGAAGACGGATTATTGTACAGATNCAGAGATTGGAGATAATACATATAAGGCCCACATTTAATGGACGTTCCTAATTTTTTTTTAGAGGTGAAGACAACAAGCACTGCAGAAAAAAAACAAATTAAGAAAGTGAATGAGCGTATGAAAATGGAAATTACTGCATCAAACTGCTTCATAAATGCAAATTGTATAAAACAATTTGCATCAGAGAAAGCCAAAGAAACTGGCCACTAGAAACGACATCTGACACCAATTATTTCTAAGAAATGTATCAAATTACAGCCTGGCAAATGCAGATAAGAAAATAGCAAATAGCGTATGACAAGGAAAGGGGAAGAAGTAGTGAACCTAACTTTCCCATTAATGCCACTGAAAAAATACATATTTATTTTCATGTTAACATATGCCATAATGGCATAATGCTTGAAACAAAGAAGCGAACCACATTACTAGGCACGGTAATTTGCTGTGTCGTTGGATGGGCTGTATGTTGCAGTACATGAGGATATAAAACCAGTTTCGCAGATGTCACCATTCTTATAGATTTGCACAGCAATAGATCAGCATACAGGTTCTTTACGCAGCTATAAATCTCAAATATTCGCTAACAATTTTTAGTGACGTCCAGGTATGAAGCAATTGTGGAGTCCAACAGGTCTCTCTTGTGCACAGCATACGTCCTCTCTTGGAAATAAGCATGAGTTATGATTCCAGCCAAGCGCACAAATACATGGAAAAGCTTTCATGGAGATGGTAAGATCCTTTGAGTGAGCTTATGGTAGTGTGGCTGAACAAAATACAAATGCCACACAAGTCTTAATAAAAATGACAAAACTAGCACCAGTTCCTGCCAGTATAAACACGCGACAATTTTAAGCTGATCTTTCTCACGCTTACTGTAACTGTAGGGGAGGGGGAAGATGGAAGTCAATGGAGTCGTGCAGTGAGATATTACTCATCATGGCCGTTGTAAATGGTTTCCCCAGAGGCTGTAATTTCTTTGAGGAACTTGCTCATTCTAATTCATTTCACACACTAATCACGCCTATAATTTATTCGGCAGATATGTGCACTTCTGTGGTTTGCTTTTGGTCCTGACTAATAGTCCTCTGGGGTGGCATGCCTCACTGAGCGTCCCGCCGGGGACCCCCGAGCCTGCCCGGGTCCTGCTGATCACGAGCAGCTCAGGGCTTTGTAGGACTGTGCTTGGGGATATCAACTTCTCTGTGTCTAAGAGGTCAATCCTCTCACGGATGGGAGGCACCAGAGTCTGGATTTTGGATTTAGCACTAAAGGATCAGTTATCCCAAGCAAGTCTTTCCAAGATGAATACTCTCGTACCTCTTACGTATTTTTCAGGAAGCCAGTGGAGACTAGATGACTCACCAGGGAACCAGTTCAGCAGAACAGAGATTTTTGGGAACCCATTCTCTTTTTTGAGAAGAGGCCAACATTGAGTCATTTCAACATAATTTCCTGAAATGAGGGTACAGAATAGGCAACTTTCTGTGCTTTCCTGCACGGTGCTTCGACAATTACTGAGCTCCCTGGACTTTATAGCATTTAAAACAGTGGAGTGATCTTTTCCTCAAACTCACAATGTGGTGTGACCCAACGGTACGGCAGGGTGTCCTGTGTGCTCCGGGTATGCCTTACAGCACACGAGCACTTATGGAGCTTTTGCAGAAAAATAGATGCTGAGAAGCCCGGGGCAGATGCGGCCCTCTGCATCCTAGTACCACCCCAGAGACCTTCCCAGTCACACAGGGAGATGCCCAGATATGGTATGAGCTCTGAGAGCAGAGGGTTTTCAGCTTGCAGTTGTAGATTTAGGTGCCAAATTCCACCTAAATCCTTCTTTAGGTAATTTAATCCTTTATTGAATGTAGTCCTCAGCCTGTCTCTGCCTTAGTTCACCTGTAAAGCATTTTTGTCCTGAGGCTGGAAGCCTTTTGGAAGTGAGTGCCTGTTGCCTTCTGTTTGCAGAGAAATTAGTACAGCAGGGCCTTGAGATGGTTGCACGACTTCTTGGTACAGGATGAGCGGGAAAGACCAGGACAGAAACACTGATGCCCTTCATTTCTGCAATGTGAGTATAAAATGTTATCAAATCAGAACATAACAGTATGGAGGATTACTTTGCAATGAGCGGCTTGCTAACAGGGTAGAAATGCCCTTCAGTGGCTCTGCTAATTCTTAGAATATTTTATAGTCGGGGAATTTTGCTTAAGAATCTCCCAGCCATGTAAGAAACACACACGAAAAAAGGAAAACAGGTAAGACCGAGCATTCAGGACAGACCTGTGTCAGGAGACAGGCTTGTTTGAGAGAATTAAAATCACAGTTTGTTCAATGCAACCAGACAGTGAGTATGCAGTCTTTGGCTATTTATAACTCACAAATAAAGCAAGCAGACAGCTGATATAGCCAGGAGCCAGCAGTAACGGAGCAATGCAGTTTTATTAGCAAGCCTAGGTGGACATGTCATTTGATATATCCATGTGTGAAAGTATTTTTATCATCTGTACGTTGAAAAAGGTCACAGAAGCTTTAAATATGAAATTAAATAAAATTAAACCTTAAGGAAGATAGCCGGATCCCTCGGGCACTTGGAGCGTCTCACTGGCTTAGACAATAGTTGCGGAGAGAAGTGGGCTAACCACAGGGGACTTTAATGTCTATGAAAAAATCCAACATAGCCAGCTTTACAATAGTTAGAATAAGAAACCTCATTTAGAAAGATATGGCAATTATCAAACAATAGAGAATAATAGCTGCTTCATTATAAACTTCTGTATGTAGACTTTCCGACATATGACTTGAAAAATAGTTCAATTAAATTAACATGTTACAATCAAAATAATTAGATTGGATCACGATATCTCAGTTCCATTGACCAGTTGATCCCATCAGCTGGGTAATTAGCCAGAATTAATCAGCTAAGCTCCAGCAGAGGTGTTAGTTGGTTAATACACCTGTATTTATGGCTTGCAGAGTTAGCTTTGCGTTGTAAAAATGAAATAAAATAATTAGGCCCAGTTCATGACATTTCAGGTATTTCGGTTTACTCTTTGCTGTGCTGGGTTCCTTGGCTGGAAATATTTGCTGTGATGTGCCGTGGTCTGCCTCGCTGCTGAAGCCCCAGAGAGGCTGTGACAGTCCCTGTGTCGGCTGCTCTGCAGCTCCTGCCATCCCCGGGGGAAAACCGCCCCTCGCAGGAGAGCTGGGTGTCCCGTGAGGGCCCAACAGCATTAACACACTCATCTTTCACTTTCGGAGCGGAAAGTTTCCGTGCCCTTTTTATTTTGACACGTTTGTCTTCAGTTAATAACTTTCTTTTTTATATCTTTTTTTTTTTGGACAAAAAACCTTTTTTTTTCTGAAGGAAGCCCGTGCTTTTTGTGTCATTTTTCATATTCTTCATTAAACAAAAAAAATCATTGATAAGGTTTAACCACTATGAGTTGCAGCGGTTTTTTAAAACCGAAACAAAAAGAGTCGCACCGTTTGTGGCACCAGATGTTTTCTTATGGACCTCTGTGCTCTTCACCCTCCTCTACAGCAACGTGAAATGACAGTCTTCTCATGTCATCCATGTTAGGAAAAGCTGTGGTGATTATAAAATTGGGAGAAAATTAATTTCAGCCATCAAAGCATAACATTTCTGTGTGTCTTTCTTACAGAGAAACCTGGAAGGGTACAAAGCCCAGTGAAGAAGATGTAATTCTTATTTCCATCGCAGATTTTGATCTGAGTTTTACTGGGGACCGTCACAGGGGTTTTTTTACATTTTTAATTGCTCCTAGGAGAAAAGTTTTCAAAACCTCAAAAAGTCCATTTGGATGACAAAATAGCTTTCGATTTACCTGATGTCAATTAATAACTTAATGAGGATGAATTTCCTGTTTGTTGATGAAAAAAGAAGTGTTAGCTCTTAGAGGCGAAGCGTTTTAGCCTGCATGGGTTTTTCAAGACTTGCAAATACACAGGGATGCTAGTCTTAAAAATGTAGGCAACGATGCAGAGAGTGAGTGGAAAACAAGCTGGGTAAGAGTACAATGAGTGTCACTCAACAAGTAATACTTCGAAGTAGTAAAGTGTTATTACCCATTTTTAACGTTTCATTAACTAGTTGAAAACATACATTTCCAGCTACCTTTCCTAAAAGAGCAGCCATCTGTTTTTCTAAGCTGAGTTAATCTTGCTTATCATTTCTCCTCTTAAAAACAGGAATAAAACCAGGACACATTCTTAAAATCACAACAATCTTTTGAATTGCTCCATTTGCAGTTTCTTCAGAATAATTATATACACTCAAATTCATTCAGTTTCTTTCTTCTTTGGAACAACTGATGGAGTTCTACTGGAAAATATTTATTCCCTTGCCTAAGGACAGTGTGGATACCTTCTTTAATTTGCATTGCCATTTTGTCAATGGCAAACCATAATATTTCCAACATATGAGGAGCGGTTGCTATACACTATGCTGCATAAACAGGCATGAAAATAAACCCATTCATTTGGAGGGAAAAGAAGAGGTGAGGCTGGCAGAAGGTTTCCAGCCCTCTGAGCCAAATATTCTTCTGCTTAAGCCAAAAAAGCAGCCCCCCCTCCCCGCCCCAGACAGAAGCAGTCTTCTTGTGCATCGCCCACTGGTACTTGTCAAAATAAATTGTATATTATGTATTCAGGAGAAAAGAATAACCAAGCAATTACAAACAGCTCAGGCTAATTTTAACTCTGTTGAACAGAATTAATTAATCTACCTCTGAAAAATACAAGTCACCAGCTTACTAATTTTTATTCAAAGCTTTTTATAATTTTGTTAGAGGAAAAAATCCAGAAGAGCAATCCATAGCTGCAGTTGCAGCTGCCTAAAACATGAAGAAAAGAATTTATTTCTATGTGCCTTTGACATTTTTCTTGGGTGAGAAAGAAAGATATTTAAGCTTCACAGCACAAATATCAAGACTGTAGGATCTACATATTTCTGTGATAGACTCATTGTGTGTTTCACTCTGTGAGATGAAGCAGAAGAACCAGGACAGTCTTTTTGGCCCATCCTTTATGTATCCTTGGTAATTTTTTTCAGAAGCAATGGTTTGTCTGCTTTCAAGTCTAAAAATTCCTCTGCACGTACAGCCAAGAGATTTTTGTTGCTTTGCGCTGTCTATTCAAGAGATATGAGAAATCCATTTACTTGCATAGCAGAATTCAGTGGTGTAAGCAAGGAAGAAAGGGTGAAAAAAAAAA
>RSEF01000006.1:35128986-35148974 GCA_003993805.1 Himantopus leucocephalus | reverse complement strand
GGGGCAGAATCACCTCCCTCGCCCTGCTGGCCACGCTGCTTCTTCTAATATACCTCTCAAAAATATATCCCACATAGTCTCAGCTGCCTGGCTGCAGGCTGACTTTGCCAGAGCTCTCCCGCAGAGGACGACCAGATTTTGGGTGCTTTGCTGGGAGGTGTAGGAGGCAGAGCTGAAGATCCAGCGAGAAGTAACAGCCACAAAATGTGCTGGTAATGAACTGATCTGCCGCCCGCTCCTACCGCCAGCCCCGCTTGCTGGTGTGCAGCCCTGAGGGTTTTGTCAGAGTGCTCTCAAAGAGAAGAAATTCAGGTGGGGAACAGCAAAACCATCCTCTCTCATACCTCAATGTACCCTTCTCTTGGCACCAGGCATATTTACTGCTACTGTACTTCATGTGAGCACCAATCAGGCAGTAGCTAGGCTTGGGTTTGAAATGAGATCCTCTCCCTGCTGTTTCATCACCCGTGCATATGGGTTGTTTTCGGCCTGATGAGCACTGCTTTAGTATCACCTGTGAGTCTTTTCAACACAGAAAACAAAAGGAACGTCATGGCTTGCTGAGAGGGGTCAGGAGTGAAAGCCCACCGGCTCACGCTCTGCTCTCCCAATTTACTTCTACAATCAACGTGTTGGGTCTTTGCCCCCAGACTCCTCATCAGCTGGGGCCAATTTGTATGTGGGGAGGAAAAATTTCCGTCTCCCTTCCAGTATTGAGACCTCATTGTTTATGTACTTCTCTTTATCGACCATCACCTGACCCAAGGTTTTAGACGATGATCAACTCTCTTGGCTGGAGCCGGGCAACCCTCTTGCCTGCATCGCCTACACTGGCTCTGCCAGGCCACCTCGGGCTGTCGGTGTTACAGGGACGGTGCACAGTGAGGTGAGAAAGGATAGCACGAACGGAACTAAGCTTTGCTAGGAGTTTTGTTGTCAGTAAAGCACTGAACTCAGGCCGTGAACCCACCTGATGCACTGAGTGAAAAACAACCATTCTCACGTAGTCATCGTAGGAGAGAATTACCCACTGAAATCACGTGGCAGTGAGAGTGGCTTTTACGGCTTTCACTGGAATATTATCTGGATTTCATAATCAAACGATCCTGACATAGTTGATCTTGCACACTGAAGTCTGTGGCTCACCACAAATATGAGCAGCACATCACGGCCTATTTCTCCATAGTTTCTGTACGTAGTCTTGAAGGACTGAGGACAAGAAGCGAGTGCTTTATTAGCCACCTCTGTGGTCTGAGGCCAAAAAGGACTTTTCCATCCCTGGTGTGAGTTAGACCAGCCTGGCAGAAGAGTTTCCTCCAGTTTTGAGCTCTCTCTCCATAGACGAGTCTGTCACACAAGAATACGGAGCTAATAAACACCAAGTGGGGTGAGTTTGGGAGGGGACAACTGCCTGCACTTGGCTAAAGCCAACAGCACCCACCCAAACTATCTGTAGGCATCTTGTTTCAGCTGGTGGTAACTCACTGTACTGACATGTGTCTCCCCTCTGTCTCCCCTCCAAAATGCAGAGCTTGCATCTGTGCGGCAGGGCTGGAGGCTGGGTTTGCCCTGGGGAGGGTGCTGGGGACAGGGCTTGCCCTCGCCCAGCGCCAGACAGGGTCGCATCTAGCACCGCTTCCCACGCATCACCAGAAAAGTCTCCCAGTTTGCCTCTCTGGCAGAAGAGCCTTTAGCAAATCTTCAAAAGTTGGTGACAGAGAAATGGGCTGTTAGCGGAGAGGTTTTCTCACAGTTATTCTTGCCCTGCTCTCCATTAACACTCCTCCCTCCTGGCGCAGGGTTAACAATTCCTTCATATGGGTTGACATTTTCCAATCTTCATAAGTTGCTCCCTGTAGGCAGAATGCCACGAACAGTTAGATTTCCTCCCTAAAGTGACTTGTCACCGAAAGAGCAACAAGGGCAACAGGCAGTCAAGAGACTTACCACTTACAATTACCACATCTTCCCTCCTATTTCTATATCTAAAGCCGTCTGCATCAATTTAGATCTCTCTGACTTGCTCTCTCCCAAGGTTTCCCATGATAGCCATCCCTATTGCCCTGCAAATGTTTTCAGCCACAGGTAGCAACTAATAACTAAAAAGGTACTTCTACCCAGTACATCATATATTTATACTACATACACAGGACATATTTTGCTCGTATCGAGTGATCTTATTTGATGGCATATAATATCTGTTCTTTGCTGTGCTAAACAGTTGCTCTCATGTACTATATTACAGGAGAGCATGAAACGCTGAGTGCAGCGCAGTGTTTTCCTAACACTTTCCCACTTCTTGGAAATAACCTGCAGGCAGTTACAAAGATGCTGACCTCAAGACTGTTTCATAAACACACTTTAAAGTGACTTCAGCAGAGTTTTTTGTGTTTTACATGGCAGTAACTGAGACCAAAAAGAGGCTTTTGCTCTTCTGAGGGTGCAAGAGCATCCTTCCATGTGGGAAAAAAGAGCATAAGGAGGAGTTAACATGCAGCAGCGTTCCTCTGCCATGAGCAGCAAGCCCAGTGCCTCCACAGAGCAGCAGGTTGAGCAAACCAATGTCTTCACAATGCTTGCTGCACAAGAAAATCCCTGCCTGTCTCCAGGAGACTGAAGAAGAGCCTAACAGCACCAATTTCTGCAGTTTGGGCAACCCAACGCTCACCTTCGGGGATGCTTTGGTTCCACTTTGCTGGCTGCAGCAATACCTGCCCGAGGCTGTCATTAATGGGTGAAGTCCACGCCTGGTAGCTGGTGCACTGCCTGAACACATCGCTTGATCTTTTCCAGGGAGAATATGCTGAACTCCTATTCTGAGACAATTCTGGGTTTACTGGGTAGTACTGCATTGCTGGAGCCTTTGAGAAGTATCACATTTGTGGCTCATTTAATCTGCGTATTTGTATTTGTAGTAATATTATATTAGGTCTACTGTTATTGTCATTCCAGATATACAGTATATTTTCATATATGTACCCAGCTGCTAAATGCCATCTGATGTTACACCAGGATTTTTACCCTCATCTTAAAGGTTTCTTTTTATTCCTTAGAACATTTTAGTGGACTGTAAAAGACAAAACAAAACAAAACAAAACAAAAAGAAGATAAGGCAGTTTTCAAGTACTGCAGACCACAGAAAGCAAATTCAATCTTTCGCTGATTTTTATTTAAATTCATTTTATAACCGGGGAGCAAGAGGTTACTACTATTTCGAACATGGTGTTGGGGCTGTCCTGATTTCTTGGTATAGACATTCATGCAGTTAAATTTATTTAATGTGCCAAACGACCTTTTAAAAGGGCTCATTGATGTCATGTAGAGTGTCAGCAACACATTTTAGAACAGCAACAATGCAAGTTCTTTTTCTTTGTTATTTTTGCAATAAATCAAAAAATGAAACATGCTTGAAATATTTATTCTAGCAGATCAGCTACAACAGTTGTTTCAAAACACCAGAAGAGAGAGAGCAACCTTCAGTCCTTCTAACCCATCTCAAGTGTTAGAAGGAATAAGGGGCTAGCTGAGAATTGATCTGTAATTTCACTTATATGCCTAAAATTTTCATGTACATAGCTGAAGTGACCTAGATATTAGTCCTAAATTCTTCCACAATTTGCTTCTAGAGCTGAAAAATACCTGGAGAGTATACAAAGAACACCAAACGCTACGGGTGTTTAAGATGAGTTACACTGGATGTAAAAGCTTTAACTTACTCATCTTTCAGGATATGGAAGCCAAGATAGACATAGCAGACAGGAGATACATAGGCAAAATAAAGAAAAAAAAAAAAATTACACCAGGCGGTGCCCCAGGGTGCTGGTTGAGTATTTTTGCATTCCTTTTGATTTTTTTTCCTTTTTAAGTAAAAGGCTTTTTTTTTTTTTTTTCCTGAATCCAAACAGGGCAGCATTCTTTAGAGGACCTCATTTCAAGGAAAAGGAAAAAGCTGAGAAGAATGGAAAATCTTCAGTGACAGAAGTTGAGCGACACAAAAAACACGCAAGGACTGTGAAATCCGATCATGCCTCACAGCCCCACAAAATCAGCTTCTCTTGCAGCTCCTCACGCCACTGCCGGTTCCCGCGGTGGCTTTTGGAGCACGTAAAGGTGGAGTGAGTACACCTAATTTGTGACTCTGCTCAGTGGTGAGCTCTGTGACAAATAGAACATTGCCAGGATTTTCTAGTTCTGCTTTACAAGCTGAAAGCTCAAACAGGAATAAAAATGTGTATAGGGAGGAGGAATGTGCAATAGCCTTAAGGGAGACCCAAACAAGGGAATGGGAGGAAGAACTTTGAAAGGACTGAGAAGCTCTCGAGGGGTCGGAAAACTGGGGAGTTGGTGTTTTTGTGAGTGCAAAGATTCTCATGTTATTCCCAAATTTGGGAAAATCTAAATATTGAGCATCAGGTTTAAACCAATGCCCATCAGGGTACAGATCAAGGGCTCAAAGCAATCCGTGGGATGTTTTCCATGGGCCTGAGGGGCAGCTGGACCAGGCTCGTCATCTTAGTATGTTCACAGCGCAGACCAGTAAGGTGCGTCATGCCTTACAGTCTCTTTTTTCTTCCATCTATTATGTTATTGCAGTGAAAAATAGCTGTGACACTTCAGATAAAATTGCGCATTTCAACAGGTATTTAGTGGATCGTGTAGATTATAGTACTATGTAATGGAGCATCCACAGAAGCGGGAAGCACTCACAAATATTATTCTTCAGTACTATAAAAGGCTAGAATATTTTAAGCTCACATACTCTTCTGTACTGATTAATCCTTCAATACAAATTGGTGGGTAACGTTGACAATTAGTTACTTCAACTCTTTTATTTCCTTCAATTTAGACACTTAAATATAGGTACAAAGTTAGATAATTACACTCCAATTGGGAGATGTACCATAAACAAATGAGATACAGTGTCTAAATTGATTAGTAAATCTGCATAAAGCTTTCTTTAAATGCAAAATATTTTTTTCATTACTGTGTAATTATTCATTAAACGCCATCTGTTAAGAGTCAAGTTAATAAAATGTGAAAAAGTGTAGGATAACAACCACAGTCAGCTCATTTCAAAAGAATTTTCTTGAAAGGGTTCTCTGGAAATAAATACATTTTATTTGAGCCAGTGAAAGTTGTCACACAAATCTGAGGGGGAGAAAGGATAATGTTTGCTGAGGGTTTCGTTGTGAAAACAAAAACATTGCCATTTCCAAGTGCTTTTTTTGTGTTGGTTTTTGAGAATCAAACACAACATTTTACCCAAACTCTCCTAAAGCACAGTGATATTTAAGCTTTTAGCAAGTTTATAGGAAAGCAAAACTCACCACTTCTTTTCTGTGTGAAAAAATTCCCCGACTTTCACTGTCAATTGTTTCTCATTCTAATTTTAAAAGCGAACTTAACTGGATTCAATACCTTTGACTGCTTTTTCCATATGAAATAGGACCACAGAGAGGTTTGACAGACCACAGAGATGCTGCCATTAGAAATCCTCTCATTAGCTGATGAGGTAAGAAAATGCAAGGGTGCGTTGCTTACCCAGACGGATTCATATCTGTGCATTTGAACACTTTAAATAGCAGAATCCTTTACGCAAGGGGCATGCCTGCTCCTCTGCTGCCGGGGGGAGGCTGCAGCTGGGGGGACTGAAAGCTTCTTGCTCTGGTTATTCAGCAGAAACGTCAGAGAACTGGGAATGATCTGGATCCCCTGCTCCTTCTCGAGGCTCCGTGGTCACCTCCCCGCTGCCGCTCTGGCATCCGTGTCAGCCGGTGCCACTTTCCTCAGGAAAGCCAGGAGTTTGGGACACGGTTAACCCAGCCGCATTTTTCAGCCTTCCTGCCAGTTAAGCAGCATGGGTTGCCATACATAAACGTTTTTTCAGAAATCTGATATTATTCCCTGCTGCCAATTAGGTTTAGCATAAGCATTTTTTTCCCAGCTCTTTTTCCACCCTGTGGAAAAGCCTGATGTTTTTCTTCCTAAGTCCAGCTGAAAAGTCAACGAGCTGAGTGATTTGCAGAATGGAAAGTTGAAAAAAGAGCACGGATACGGCAAAACATTTGGTTTTAACTTTCTAAATGGAAGCAAAAAGTTTGCATATGCCCAAGTTGAAGTGTTTAATTTGGATTTGTTGAACTAAATCAAAACTCTGCGCTGCAGTCTGGTTTGACACAAGAGGCCCAGAACGTCTGAATGTTGTTTGCCCGGACTCATGGTGGTTCATAGACACCAAGCTGATTTCACCGTGGTTACTCCTCTTCAGGTCCAGGAAACAAATCCCATTAAAACTCAGTTTTGTGATGTTACTCTCCCTAGCAAGTTACGGCCGCCACAAGGAAAGGGCAGAGTTGCAGGAAGGAGGCGAGTTGCTTTGCGCTGTTGAAGAACCATTTTTAAAAACCAGTCTGTTTGCTAAGCCCGTATTACATTGGAGATGATAATGAGGACTTCTACCCCATTTTGAACCATTTGCCATGCCTTCCTAAGCCTTTCTTATTCTCCAGAACTGGAAAACTTTCCTTGCATGTCTGTACTGCACAAATCACTTGGGTGTGTATCAACCCTTATCCAAAATGCTCTTTGAAATACCACTCTTATTGAATTCTAATGGCAGTCTATGCCTACACAGTTTATTAAATATTGAATGATTACCTCAGTTACAGAGTATCTTGAGGCTGATAAATTTCAGATAAGAAGCTGAATAAAATACGTGTTTATAATTAAACTAACTAAATTAACTCTAAAGCTTGTAACATATCTTATCTAGTACAGTCTTATTGCACTTAAAATCACGACTAGAACAAGAAGGACCACACAAATATAAAACTGTCAATGAAATACTTTCTGTTTAGGATGCTTGTTCACATTTATGAAGAGAAACCAATTTTTTAAGAATTAGAGTACTACAGAAATCCATGACTCTATACTCGGCTGTTGGGGCAACAAATAAACTAGAAACACAAGAACACAACTGCTTCCTTTCCGAAATGTGGTAAGCCATATTTCACAGAAGATGGAAAAATGTGCTTTTCTTTGGGCATTTCTTGGGAATAAGAGGTCAAACTCTTAAAAGGGGCCTCAGCCTAGACTTCAGATTTGGGTTGGTCTTTCATACCCCTGAGTGCATTTACTCAGCTAAGACGTAGAGCATCCTGTCAAGTTCCATTTTTGCTCTGTTTTTGAGGGACGTGGTTGATGGCTGGTTGGTTGCCCCAGCTCCAGAGGCATGAGTTTCTCTCCTGTTCCAGACTCAAAACAAAGATAAACAATGACGTAGTGATGATTGGTTACTTGGGTAGCAAAGGTATACCAGAAAGAAACCATCATGTCCTACTATGTGAGCTCATTGGGACTTCTGCAATCAGGCCAGCCTTGGCTCATTGTGGCCTAATGTGGTTTAAAATAGGCAGGAAGGATTAAGATTAATCTCAGAGGGTTTCGATGATCCGGTGGTCCGGGTGTTATAATTACACTTTGTACAGGGTAGAGCATAATAGTGGGACACATCTTATTTTGAGCTTGCACAACATACACTGTGGGTTGCAAGGACCCAGGAGAGGTGAGCTGACACACGCACTCATAATTTTCCCCTGGAAAACAAAAAGATTGAGGGATCTGCGCAGACACATGTTGAAGATTTTCAGTTATCAACAAGTAACGTAAAAATTGATTGAAGAAAACCCTTTAGGCTGGCAGACACTTTTCTGAGAAAGCTGTGTTGGAAGTTGGTGAAGACTTTAAATCAGGCGCTTACACGGACTAGTTGTCACTCATCTTTCTTTTCAGACCCATCAAGAGACAATAGCGGTGCAGGAGTCCAGTGCAGAGAAATGTCTCCACGGCTCTGGAAAGGGTGACGACCTGTTAATGTTTTGGGCTTTTGCAACTCAGTGAAGCCCCACCCCTACACCCATAAGCAGATTTTTTGTATGGCTTCTACATTATTTCTCTTTACAGCGAGTTAGTTTTATTTGCTGTTCAGCTATTTCTTGGTCAATCACATCATAAACTACCCAGTAACAAAACATTTTTACAGTTCCATGCAGAATTGATTACCCCATGTGCTGGTTTATCTACTCTAGGATGGCTGGGGTCATACATACCTCGGTGCTCTGTGTTACCTTATACCACTAAAGGCCACAGGACGCTCATCCTTGAGATCATTGATACTCTGTTGGACTCTCAGCTCTATCCAGACCTGCTATACTTTGTCTTTAGCAAGAAGCATAAATACAGTGATTGTGCTGATCAGAGAGACCATATACTATACACTGTCAGCGTATAAAAGACAGCATCACACAATTACATAAATCTGAAACGCAAACATCTTTTGTGGTCAACATCAATCATAGCTTTTCAGCCTTTTTTTTCACGAATGATTGACTGTGAACTAACTGTTGGGTTCATTTTTCTATTTTATTTGGTATAAATATACCTAATGGGCATGCTTATAGTTTCATGACGATGCATTGTCTGACAGTTCGGGAAGTACTCACAAGTAGCTTTTCCCAGGTAATACAGGAAGGCAATCAAACACAGTCATTTTTCCCTATTTGGGAAGCTTTTCCCTGTTTGTTGAAAAGCTTAACAAGGGTTAATTAAAAGCCCTCAGAGTCTTTCCACTACTCCTTCCATAAGTCTTCCTACTAACTTCAGCAAGCTGAAGATCAGGCCTTAAATACTGTATGCCATAGGGATGGACGTCTAAAGCAAATCATGAACAGAGGATAGAAGTGACATGAATGAGAAATAATGCTGATTGCGGAATAAAGAATGACCTAAAATATCAAAACCCCAGTAGACTTGTGTCTTGACACTTCCTACCCACACTGCAAATAATGACAAGACACATAAGTAATAGTCTTTTCTATCTAATCTTGCCAGAATTGCTCAAGAAATATCTTTTTGGGGGATTAGCTGTTCCTGAACAGTTTCTTCAGTGTATTAGTTGAGAAAGCCTTTTTCCTTGTCATGTCTTTCTCACCTATGAGATTTTCTTTGGAAAAAAAACAACCTTAACCCAGAAACCGTAGTTTTTCAGACCCTATTAGAAAACACCAGATTCTGCTTGTCCCTTTTATCTTGCTGTATTGAGGAAACAAGTAATGCTGCCACACTCTTCTGGAAACTAAATGCTCAGGGCTAACAGACTCAGCAAACTTGGAAGGCATAGCTTTAGAGAGAACAGAACAAGGATGATGCTCTTGTTAAAAAAAAAACAAAACACCAAATTCTTTCAGCATACGTTCAGTAAATCACTGAAGGAGAACTTAATAATGAGAGCTTCCTCTGTTAGAGACAGCAGCAGATAAATAGGACGATTTCTGCAGCTGCAGAGCCGGGTTCCAGTCAGGAGAGATCCCAAGTGATCCAAGTATGTAGCTACAACATATTTTGCTAGCATGGTTGCAAGTCTGAGCAGATCATTGTTTTCATAAAGTATGTCCCAATTCCCAATTCCCGTTTTTCAAAGCCTGTACCCACCTATATCTACAAGTGCTCACATAAACCCATTCCTTCTTAGAATTCACGCTCCTTTAATACACATATAGGTAAAATCCCTCTTTTAATGTGTCTTGGAGCCAATATGATACATTTGATCCAGGAGCTACTGAAGTGATATATTCTATGTTATTCTGAAAATTAGATTATCAGAAAATGCCTCCTTGGCTTTCTACATGCAAAGTATAGCATCTTGCGACAGGGCAATAAAAAATTGAGGAAATGAGACATAGCACTTTGTTACCAGAATCTCTTAGAAGAGTTAAATTTCAGTTTGGATAATGTATCACCTTTTAGAATTTTTATTGCAGGTCCTGTGCTTTTTTCACCCACGTTATAATACAGCTTTCTATGGTGAAAGTCATCTAACGTAGTGCTGAATAAAGTTGCACAGCAAGTAATTTTATCCATTGGTGGATAAAGGTAATATCCTGGAATATTTATGGATATTATCTGTATCTCCATCTGTATCTCTGTCTATCTATCTATCTAAAGTAATTTGCCGAGAAAGATTACAGAAGCAAGGGTTATTATCGTGCTCAGGAAAGAAATACCTATAGTTCTATTAGGAAAGAGAGAAGTATAAGAAGAATGAACAAGATCACAAATCCGTTGTAAACCACTGTCATTGCATGTTTGTGTTTGCAGTGCTATAAACTTGCGCCATCACTTTCGTTACAGACCCATATTTCCAGTGATGCATGTCTTGTCAGAAAAAATTATTTTAAAGCTGAGATTTAGCAGAGCAGTCCTCATCCTGTGAGGCTTATAAAGAAAAAAAAAAATCCCAAAACACACTTCAAAGTAAAACTATAGATTTTAGCTGATTCATGACTCTGTGGACAAATATGAGCTTTTATCCTGCTTTGGGAACCCTGGGGATACATGGCTTGGATGTCCCTGCTCCTAAGGGAGGCGGGATGCTCTAGGATTACATTTTCAATTTATTAGAGCAAGCAAGCTGCTTGTTGATAATGCACCTGAGTTTGCCTCAGCATTGCTTTATCATCTCCACCAGTTGCAACAGCACATCAAGACTTTTTTAAGGCAGTTTTTTCTTGCCCCTCAGATGGGCAAAATCTTATGAGACTTCCTTCTAGAAATCATGTCAGGAACCACATGGAATTTGTGAGCAGAAATATTCCAGCCTCTAGGAATCAAAGATTCAGATCTTTCTGCCCTTTCAATCACCTTGCCATCTTCGAGTAACGTATAGGGGAATAATTCACGCAGATGTGAATAGAGGTTGGTACCATACTCTCCAACAGATTTATATTAGATGCAACTAAGGAGACAGGCTGAGTGCCTGTGACGTGGCAGCAGACTGCAAGCTGTGACACCTAGGATGGCTTCAGGCAGGCTCTTTGCTCTTGGACTGCCCCACTGTGACCTTGTGGGCATGGGAGTTGAACCCAGAGCATTGCCACGGTGCCCTCAGCCATGGCAAGACCTCCCCAGGCCAAAGGCAACTGTACGGTCATTGTACGTATTCCAACACAGCTGTTTGAGTATATGGCACACACACAAACACGCTCACTTTTCCTCTTATAGTTCTTACATTATTAAGCAGAATTCAAAGCAGTAGCTAAATTCCCTAGCTGCTAAGCAGACAGGTATTACTAAACAGGATCTTCTGGCCTGACAAGTGGATTAAGAGGACTAAAATGCATGTTGTATATATGAAACAGGCCTTCCTGCATTGCACGCCATACCCTGCTCCCAGGGCAGGTCTTTTTCTCCTTTGGCAATCCAAAAGTCTGCTTTGGCAGGTAGCTGTTGACCTCCACCAAGCAAGGAGGACATGTTAGGGTCATGTCCCGAAGAAGAGGCCATAGCTGGAACAATAATACTTGAGGGATTTTGAGTGTTATAATGGTCTCCTTGAAACCATAATTGAGGCCTTTAGCTGGTCTTGAGAGTAGGTCCTTCAGTGCCAGGAGCCAGAGGACAGGCTTACTCGTACACCCTAAAGCACATACTCCTCTTTAACCTCAAACGTTCAGCATCAGAACCACTTCTGGCCAAAGCTGTCTCTAAATCCTGACAGCATGTGTCCACACATGCCACTTTATGGAGCACTTGAGCTCTCTTGTCTGACTCCTTACGAGGTGTTTGATCACCGTGCATTGATCACCACTGCCAAGTTCCTCCAGAGCACAAGCATGGCCAGCAAGGTGGCTCTTACTCAAGGCTCTTAAGAAAAAATACCTTGCTGAGGGTGTGCAGACAAGACTTGGTGAAGACATCCTCTTGTCTAAGAGACTTAACATGCAATTTGGTAGCTAGATCTGAAACGCTGTTTCAAAAGGTCTTTTATCTGAAATGGGTCAGTGACACTTGAATCTCTGCCCTGCCAAAGTATCGCAGAGGTTTTCCTGAGGAGCAGGCATGCAGTTTATACTAATTGGATTGAATTTTTCATTCTCTGCATGTGCTCTCCAATATAACTCATTGTAATGCTCTTTCCTTCCCTTAAGGTAACACCGAAGAAAGGACAGACTGTGAGATTGTAAAAAGGTCTACTGAGAAAAAAATAAGGAAAGTATCAGAGCTTCAAGTTTTGGTTCCTTCTGTCCACTAATTGCAAGAAAGGTTGGAAGAAAATATATTTAAAATCCACTGAGACCTTACATAGCTGGTATCAAAGAGGGGGAGAAGCCTATGTACAGAGGGAAGAAATTATGAAAACCAAACCAGCAACACTGCTGGCAAATAAGGAAATATTGCAGACGATAGGTGTTAAGACAACCTCAGCCTCTCTGCATTTAGAGCCATTTTTGAAGACACTGTTTCAGTTTAAAGAAAATGAGCTTAGAAGAGAAAAAAAGCTTCAGCATCGTCTAGCTGCAGGGCTGCAGGGACACTGCCTGTGTTTCCAGGCGTGGAGATACCCCTGGCTGCAGTGCTTCCTCACCTCCCGGGATCCGGAGGTAGAGGATGAACAACTCCTTGAAGCTAAGTGAATTATATCATCTTAAAATGAAAAAAGAATAAATATATATATATATTTTTAGCAATAATTAGATTTTTTTTCCTATCACATAAGAGAAAACATCGTTGTCAGGAGAGTGAAAACACATTTTGAGCTTTCTGTCCAAAAGCTTGGGGGGTTCAGCTTTCCCACAAATTAAGTGGGGACTTTCTGTGACAATGTAATCCATCTAAAACTTGCAATGAAGAGTGGAAGAACCTCAGCACTGTGAAAAGAAATCAGTCAGCAACTCCTTTAATTTTTCTTTCTTTATAGCTACCGGATCAATGACATACTCATGAATGCAGAGGAAATTCTTACATGAATACTGCTAAAGAATTACCATTTCCAGAGCTTGCCAAGAAACCGCAGGTGTTCCTCGAGCCCCGAGTAATAACAGCCCAGGGCTCCTGGGTCTGGATGACAGGTATTCATGACAAAAGGAAGTAATCTTTCTGCGTGGGAGATAATTGCAGGTGATGTTTATTATGCCTAGGGTTGATAAAAATCAAATAGTGATTAAGGACATAGACAAAACTTCATCACTTTCTTCTTTTCTGCCTTATAATTAGATTTTTGCAGCTAGACTCTCAACTACCAGGTGAAATTTAATATAAGAAAAGTCAAAGATGTTCTAGAATATTATGATATAAAGCATATAACAGATCACTTCAGGGTCTCTGTCCTCACTTGCTCCCTCCACAAATCTTAAATCTTCTTGTGTGGTTGCTTTTTTCTTTTCTCATGGCTGCTCTGAACCTTTATCAGAATAGTGTTTTAAAAAGGCAAATGGATTAGCTAGTAGACATGGAAGTAATCTATATGAATTCAGATTGAAGTCACTTTTTGCATTGTAGGAAGGAACTCGAGACCTGTCTTCAGAAGTCCTTGGTAAAAATAAACTGAAGCTGTCCCCGTTTGTTTACAGCTAATAATCTCACAGTGCGACTGTGAACTGGGTAGTTTTCCAAATTGTTCCATCAGTGGCTTGCTGATCTTGGACGCCAGTTTGGCTCTGTCTCTCAGCATGAGTTTTACATAAGTTTTCTTTCATTATCAGTAATCCACACAGAGTACGCTCACTGATAAGAACACAGGAGAAAGCAGCCAATACTTTCTATTTCACTGTTTGGGTTTATTTTAAACATTTACTGCATTAAAAAAAATTAAAGGACATGACAAGGCGGAGTTATAGTTGATTGAAAGGTTATGACTTTTTTTAGAGGAGTTTTATCCACATGCACTACACTAGTGGAGAGATGAGGGATGTTGTCAACCTGTTGAACACAGGCTGCAGTGGCACCTATGTATCTTGGAAAAATATTAAACTTTGTATCAAAACCAGACCTCAGTGCTTTTCTGGTTAAGCTACTTAATGAAAGGAAGACAAATCCTGGTGGATTTTTCCCATGTTGTAGGAGGAGAGTGACAGTATGTTGTTTTGGCTGTGCACACTCTGTTAACTGGTTCTTTTCTACTGCGAGACTGACTTACACTCAAAAAAGTTACATGGGTACGATGCCCTGTGTTTTGGTGGGAACTTCCAAAATAGTTATTGTTTTGAAAATAGACACTTACTGAACTCTCTCTTGGAAATTTAACTCCTGTTTCTTCTTGTCTGGTAACGTTAACCTAAAGAAAAGTTAACCAGTTTTTGTATTTGTCTTATTGCCTTGCTGTCATTCATCCCCTCTGTAAGCCTACTGCACTTTAAGACTAGCAGGAAAACAAGATCTTATTACATATATGAATGCTTTACTACTGATGTCACCAAGAGACAATTCAGATCATCCCTCATTTTCATGGCTGAAACCTAACCTACGAAAGTGGTATGGGTGGCTCAGCCATCCTCGGTCTTGGGTCATGATGAAAACAAGAGGAAATAAAAAAAAAAAAAGGTTTAAAGCTCTTCATGAAATGATTCATTATTTCCTGAGGAACAGAGTAGTCCTTCCACAAAGCGCTAATACATTAAAAGCTTCCTTCCTCATTTTGCAGTTTTGAAGAGGTGGTCTTTTAAACAGTCTGAGATATTATTAATCAATCAATAGCAGTATCTTTTATTGACTAGGCACATAAATTATGTTTTATAAGCTAAATGAAATTAAGCAAGATGAAATTTAAGAAACTAGTGTGATACAGTTACCCTATTTCTTAGCAGACGCTAATCTCCAGGCAAGTTAAACTAATGCTTGGTCCATAGTTTTCTGATCCATGCACCCACACACATTACACTATGCGTTTGCCCAACAGAAATGCAGAAGGATTTTGCTTAATTCTTCAGCAATATTCCTGTCCACTTGGTATGCTAGTAGCACGTTTATCGCCTTGCATTTTCATATTGCCTAAATTCATTTACAGTCCTGCCGAGCGCTCTGACTTCTTGACTCCAGTACCTCTGTGAGCTCTTGTGGGTCAAAGACATCTCCTCCTGCCCCAGGCAGGCTGCAGAACCTGCACATAGCAGCTACAGGAGCTCGTTCACTCACCAATTTGTTTTGCATTTGTATTTTTCCTGGAACATGTTCTGCTCTGGGCCTGAGGAGAGCCATCATACATGATTTGCAATAAAATGAATGTTGTGTTTGCTCCCAGCTGTAGAAAGCAACCAGGGAACCAACACATGGGATATCTCAGAGATAAGGTCCTGTTCCGTGTCAACAAAGGATCACAGAAGCAGCTGTTCCAGTTTATCATGGTCTGAAAAATTTGATACAAGCAGGAAGAATTTTTTCAAACAGGGGCTGATGCTCCATCTCTCTGGATTACAAAGAAAATGCCCTCACAGCTACATTTGTGGTAGTTTCACACAACACAGTCTGTCTAAGAACCTTCTGGTTGTGGTGGATGGTCAAATGGTTGCTTTGAATTAACACAGAAACCAAGTATGGTTAGCCTTCACCTCCTTTTGGCCCTCTTGATTTTAAAATGTTGACTTAGATTCACAGGTTCTAACTTTTAAGCTAATAACATTTGAAGACGAAAAGGCTGAACTGAAAGCAAGGGCATGCCGTTGCTCATTAATAGTGCTTCCCAAACTAGGGGCTGGAAATAACATATCTATTTTAAAAAGGCTGCCTGGGCTTATCGAAGCGATTGCATAATCCCTTCATTACTGTGGTAAGCCAGTTAAAGCAATAATTAAAATTAGAATTTCAAAGTCCTGAAAGTTAATGGACCTGTAGAAAAGCTTCCAGTGAAAAGAACCCTTATAAAAGCCTTATCAATATATAACAAATCCAAAGGAATCACAAACCCAGTAGAGTTGTTACAAGGAAATAACTTAAACCTTTAGTAAACTGCTGTGCAATGAGTCTTTTAGTCTCTTAAAGATCCATGAGTTGAACGTTACCTTCCCCGAGCCGGAATGGCATTAATAAGTTTTCCAGTATATTTAGAATAGTTAAGCAATTTAGGTGGAGAATTTGCAGGTGATACACAATTAGTTGAGCTCTGAGGTCCACAATTCCAGCACAGTAAAGGGACCAAAGAAAGCTGTGTAAAAAATACCTATGAACATGTAAATTAAAAATATTTTTGAACCGGAACTCTTCTGCCCAGCCTGAGGCAAAGAACCAAATATCCTTCATTAATAAAGCAGACGTATTTGGTTACATCATCCCCATATGAATAATAACCTCCTCCCCTGCAGAACTTGTTAGAAAGAGCAGAAATGGTACCCTGCTCAATAGAAAAGCAAGATGCAAAAATCTTTTATTTCAATCACAAGATAACACTTTTAATAATGGACGTTTCATGCAAAGAAGTGAATAGATACGAATACCCACGTAAAATTGCTGTACTAGAAGCAGTTATAAAAAATAAAATACCTAGCTAAGTGCTAAATGGAAGTTTATGAGAGCGTGTGCTCATGTATGACTTTTTATACAGAACCAGGCTCTGCCATCTACGTATCATTTTAAAAGCCTTCTGTTGCAAGCCTCTATTTTCGTCTTTGCTGAGTGAGAAGGAGCCAGCCCAGTTTAAAACAAGAGAAAATTGAATTACGGCACGTCTAAAAAGAGCGAATGTGACAAAAGTGATTTCTGCTCTGACATCTTGAAGAACTACGGGGTAAAGAGAACAAATTCTGCCTGGAAGAGTGTAGATGTGACAGATATCACTTGGTTATCAGAACACAGGATCAATATAAAATGTAGTATCTGGAAAATTCAGTCCTACCTTTCCTCCACAAACGTCGGGAATGAATTTGTTTCACTTGTCTTCAGACACCCAGGAATATTTTGGGTCTTTTAATTAGTGGAAGTCTTTCTTTTTCCTCTAAAATATATCGCCTGCTTTTCAAATAGCCAAAGCTTTTCCCATGAGAGTTTAAATCCCAGAGTGACTGTCACATCTTAGGTGGCCTCATAAGCAGTGCACTAGAGGCCACTCTTAAGCTTAATTACCTTCCCTGAAGGAGAAAGTGCCTTTCCAGTTGTGTTGCCTTCTCATTTGGACATGGGTCTCTAAATCTTGTCAGGCACTTTTGAAGTCACCTGCACAAGCACAAACTTCTCAGGGCAAAGCTTTCCTCCAGCATACACATGGCTGTAGCTAAGACGAAGTCCCTTCAGATCTGTTGGAGACCTCTAGCACGCCTACTGCAAATTAACCAAGATGATCACAAGTCTCTGAAGTTAATGAGCAAAGGCAAAGAAAGGCACAGCTTGTGCCTTAAGCAGTCATGAAGACAAAGCCATCCCCGTTAGCCGTAAACCTGTGCTGGACCTCTGCCAGCGATGAGTCTGAAACTCAGCCCTACCTGAGCTCAGGTCGCTACGCCAACTCACAAGGCAGCTCCTCTTTCCTGAGGGACCGCGCCACATCCTCATGGCAAGCCTGGAAAAGGAAAGGACATCACCATCAATTTTGACATCTGAGCTCTTATCAAGACAGTCTCAATATTTGATAGAGTCCTCATTACATCTCCTCATGGGAGAAGCTCTCGTGGGTACTCCCGGAGCCCCTTTCACACGCACATCAGTTTGCTCTCATCCTTATGACAACATTGACAGGAAAACATAAGAGTAACTCAGAGCAATAATAACAGTTTTTTAAATTCAGGTGGTATTTGATTGACATGTTTTCATGTGACTAACAGCAGAATAGCTATGCAGCTTGCAAATAATGATGGCATCATCTAAGTAGACTTTCAAAGGCATGACATCCTTTATCCCAATTTTCCAATGGCAATTCTCATTCAGCTGGTGCAAGTAGCATAACAGACAATGTTTCAACAGTTCTTGGAGGCTGGAAATCAGCCGTTCTAGAAATACCTTCCAGGGTTTGGGTCAGAAAGGGTGTTGGGGTGTGCTGAATAATTCTAACCTCTGCAGACATGTACGCAAAAAGATGAATGGTCAAAAAGCTGATGGAAAAATTCATTTTCCCTCCCTGAAAGTACTGATACTATTCTAAAAGCTGCAATATTATGGATATACTAATTTCATTCTATTTAAAATAGGGGGTTTTTTATTTGTTTGATTGTAGTTTTTCAACTTCTCTCAAAGAAAACTATGTTAATTTTCAAATTAGCTGTTCTTTTATTTCATTTGCATGTAAGAAAGAGGCGAGAAAAAACAGGTTGAGAATAAAAAAACCAGAAAACAAAAGTCTCTTACATCTTTAAAAAAATAGGATAGAACTAGCAATTCTTTGCTAATAAATATATATTTTTGTGAGAAATGGAAAGTGCACTTAAAACCTATTGACCAAACTTTTCCTTGAGCCCTTCTTGTTGTATTTATAGGTAAACCTAATAACGCAGGTACATCCATGCACTATCTCCTTTAAATGAATACTGTTCTAATATAGCTTAATGTGAAGATGAAGTATGACTGAATATCTTCATCATTGATGATACTGATATGGAGTGACTCCAAAATATAAATCGTGAAGCAAACCCCATGCTGGAACATATCATTTAACACCTTGCATTTCCGAGAATAACACAGAGAGACCAAGTTTACTCTCCTACTTCCACCAAGTGACTGAGATTGCTCATCCACTAATTGGTCCTCAGGAAGAAAGCTCTCACCNCTTGCTCATCCACTAATTGGTCTCCAGGAAGAAAGCTCTCACCTGGTTCAAAAGCATCCCAGGGAAAGGGAGAGCTGTGCCTTCCACCCACACGCACATCCACCCACAAAAGCCCCTGACTCAAAGGTTTGCACGGCTTGCTACTGCTGGCTTGATTTGATTTCCTTAGCTGCCCTAAGAGCCCTTAAAAATCCATCCGGCAGGCAGAAGTGCCAGAAGCATCAGCCATGTGCCTCAAGACCTGATGTTTCTTTAATTCCTTGAAGCAAACTAACAGTGACAACCTGAGCATGGATAATTCACCTGGTGGGCAGCGCTGCTGTAGCAGTTGTGGCACAGCAAAGCAGCGGAGGATTTTTCTCCTCAGTTCCCCAAAGCGGTGGCTCACGAGAAACCATCTGGCTGCCCAGTAGACCCCAGTTAATCCCAGTGTACCGCGCGGTCTTCACTGTGTGCAACACATGGCACCTACCAGAGAGCAAGGAAATGGGCAAGAAACCACTGCATTATACTAGTTTTTTGGGGCTGGAAAGAGTGGGGGCTGAAGTAAAAAACATTTTTGTCTCTGAAGGTGATAGAGAAGGTGTAGCAGCTGCCTCTGCACCGTGACACCCTGCCAGCCAGGGCCCGAGAGGGACAGGGCTGCAGCTCCTCTNGTTATACTAGTTTTTTGGGGCTGGGAAGAGTGGGGGCTGAAGTAAAAAACATTTTTGTTTCTGAAGGTGATAGAGAAGGTGTAGCAGCTGCCTCTGCACCGTGACACCCTGCCAGCCAGGGCCCGAGAGGGACAGGGCTGCAGCTCCTCTCTCCACCAAGCCAACTTGCCAAGGTTTGGCATGGTACTGGGCTGAAGGCAGACCAAAGGCAACCCACATGAGTGCTTAAAGAGCTTCCTTTTGCCTTCTCTTCTTGCTATTCCGTCCTGGCACGGTGACCAAAGCCTTGGATCACTTTCCACGCAGTGACTCAAAAGTTATGATTTTGCAGATGCAGAGGAAAAAATGTTCTCCGCTGCTTCTGACATTGTTAGTGGAGCAATGAACTACCAGTGCCAGCTGCCCCGTTAAGTCTGCCTGCCATCCTGACAAAGTATGTAGACATTACAGAAGTCATTACTCACATTATCCATGCTATACATACATGGTGAAATTCTGACGGCTGAAGTCAGTGAGACTTTACCGTCGATCCAGCAGACCGATGATTTCATGAGCCATTATCTTACATAAAAGAGGATAACACTTTGTTTTTTCCAGTGTGACACTTGACCTTCAAATAATCAGATTAAAGATACAGCTGTTACTAAAGTTTAGTTTAATTGACAATAAAGTGAAGCAACTCAGTTCTACAGTTCATGAATGTATTGCAAACCCTCCAAAGAGCCGTGAAGCAAAAAGTAAAGGCTGATGGAGGCAAGAGGAAATACCCATGGGCTGTCTGCAGGCATACTGGCTTCCCAGGGGAAATTGGT
>RSEF01000006.1:35118820-35128886 GCA_003993805.1 Himantopus leucocephalus | reverse complement strand
TCCTGCTATTAAAGTCCTGTAAAGTTTGTACACTGCTGGTCAAAGGAGGAAGGTGAGACAACAGGAGAAGAAAAGTGCAGTGAAAGCATGAAACTGGGATCCCAAAATTTGAAAGAGGAAACTGGAGAGCTACAACTCTCTGTACAAAGGAAATGCATCAGACCTCAGACGCATTTTCAGGTTAGATTTTCAAGTAGTTTTCTCAGTGGTGTAAAGACTTAAACGCTAGTTTCCTATGAAATTAAAGCCTTAGATGTTTTAGTTAGGTCATCAAAATAGCGTCCTATATAGGATATATCAGACATAACTTTGAAAATTTNCTCCTGTATAGGATATATCAGACATAACTTTGAAAATTTCATTATTCCCAAGTAGCTCTTTCAGTCTCAGTGGGACAACATGCACAGAAAGCTTTTTTCCCTTTATGAACACCCCAGCAAAAACAAATCTTCCATCCATGTGCTGTAGAATTTTTGACATTGAAAGGCCAACCCAAAATATTGAAGATTTAATCAACTTCATGCCTTTGTCCATTGCCAAATATAGACAAAAATGTAATAAAAATTACTACATGAAGAGTAATAAATTAACCTCTTATCTAGAGGAGTTTCTTATTGTTGCAATGTGCCTTCTGTTTGGTACAATACCAGTAGAAATCATATCTCTGTCAGGGTAAACTGGTATGCATGTGGTATGTAGGCCACAAATCCATTAGCTGTAGGCAGTTGTAAAAGAATAGCAAGAGATTTGTGTAATCCTTCTAGAACTCGTCATTTGTGGATAAAACTCATCATTTGACTAAGATAAGGCCTTTAAGCTCAGGATCAGGGCCTCGTTGTGGGCAAACATCTTGCCTTTGTCCCCATGAGTTTATGGGACAAAGCAAAGGCGGGAGAGGTTTGGTGAACTGATGTCCCCATGGTCGCACAGGACCCAGGTCTCTTGGTTGGCAGCCTGTTCCTCTGTCTGCTGGGCCATGCTTCTTCACAGAGTCCCCTCCACGTTTAACATATGTAAAACATAATAGATGTTCTGTGGTTTTTGCGTGCTTGATAACGGTGCAAATGCCAAGGGAGGACTGATCTTCTAAACCCAGACCCAGTACTGTCAGAGTTCACTGGTGATAATTGATATTTATTAGTAGTGCTTATTGCTAATTCATAATGTAGTCTGTCATTGAAATATCGCAAACCAAACTTGCAGTCCCTGCCATTAGGAGCTCACAGGCAACACGTTCATTTTGTCTGCGGTGATAAAATATGCACAGCATATTCTTTCCTCCTGATTTGTATAAAATGAAGCTATTTGATGGATCCATCATGCTCTCTTAGGTATGCATGATAAATAAATCCAGAAGCATTCAGTAAATATCCGCAGCTGCAGGGATTACCAACAGGGGAATCAATTATGTAAATTACTTGGGCATTTAGAGTTAGGCATAAATATTGAGACTCAAATTGGTCAAGAGAAAACTTCAGCTTTCTCCTGAAGTCTAGAAAGCTTTTTCACTTGATTGTAGATTTAAGCCCTTTTTCGCGGCTATGTTTTTCCTGTAAACACTGGGAGTTTAGCTTTACTGATGACAATGTTTTCTTTACCCAAGAATTTTGTACAAAACAGAATAGTTTGGTAGGAAAAGGCAACGCAATCAGTAACCTGCGAAGCATAGGACTAGGAACGCTTCATTCATTTAGGCCAACAATTACTGAAGTACATGCCAGACTTAGTGCTTTAATTTGGCTTTCCCATACCGATAAGAACAGTAGTACTGCCCTACCAAACTCTGGGGGGAAAAAGGGCTGGGTGGAGGGAGGGAAGATTTCGGGTCTTGGAAGAAGGAACTCAGACACCACACGGAGGAGACAGTGGGTCTCCTCTTGGCAGTCCTGCAGCTACCCACTCCTGTATGCTTCTCCACTCCCCAGTAAAGAGATCCAGCAGAGCCAGTGCATAGTCCTGCCAGCCTCTCCTGCCCTTCAAGGTACATCCACCATTACGCTTTGTCCACTGTTTCCTCCACGTTGGCCCCCTTACAACAAGTCCACTGCAGCGTCTATCCCACGCCACCCCCAAATCTGACCATTCATATTCCATCACTGCTTCACTGAACTATCTCCTTTCCTGTTATTTCCCATTTATCCATCCCTTTGGGAGAATGCTCCTTTCCTGACTGTCACCCCTGATCCTTTATCTCCAGATGCAAATTGCCTCCCTCCCTCTCCACCTGGGCTTGACAGTGATGCCAGACCCCTGTCATACCAGGGAATTACTCACGAGCAGAGCTCTTGAATCCAGGAGGCACCACAGCTCGCTAAGGGAAAACAGCACACTGCTTCAGGAAACCATGCTGATGATCCCATAGCCTCCTGTGTCGCAAGGCAAGATAAATGGCTAAATTACCCAGTGCCTGTGCTGCTGGGCTTGGAATGATTTGTGCAGCTGGGGGCCTTGCAGGATTGATTTGAGCCAAGGAGGAGGCTGAGCACGGGAAGGAGGAGTCAGGTGTCACCTTGACACCAAAAGAGCATGAGATGCTCCTCCACCACTTTCACAGAGTACCTACCTCCCGTATGTCACCAGGTTTTCCCTTCCTTTTTCCCCCGTCCTTCCTAGTCTCCCAGCTAGCCTTGCCACTTCTTTAGAAACTTCCCTGTTTTTTCTTCTCGGTGTCTCCCAACTCACGTGGCTTCTTCCTGGGGGCCTGCAGTTGTCTTTGCTTGCTGACCTTTAAGCTGGCATCACGGTAGGTGCTGTAACATGGACACCCTGCTCGGGCCGCTGATGCTGGGACACCGTTCTCAGCCAGGGCTGTTGCTTCCTACCCAAGAAGGAAACTCGCTGAGGTTCTGGTGCCACACAGCAAGATGGGCATCTTCTCTCCCATCTCTTTACCCTACATCTCCCAAGAGGGTAAAAGGCCCTTTTATTTAGAGAAGGGGTCACCTATAGGCTTTTCTCATGTGGCTTTTTGTCCCTGCCTCAGGAAAAGACCAGACACTGAAGTCCTGCTCCTCATCCACCCAGCACGAAGACATGTAGCAGTGTTCTGGAGACAGGGAGCTGACAGAGCTCCCGAATAGACCTGGGCTCTGTGCCCTGAGCTGCTCCTCCTCTGCTGAGTGTGTGTGTGGAGGACCTGCGTGTGCAGCTAAACTGCCCCGGAGAGCCCCAGCTGCCTTTGATGACGGTCGTCTGACGTGCAAAGCGAATCCCCTTCTCTGTTAGCCCTTTAAAGCCTGGTTTAAGAAAGAAAAAGTGGAAGAGAAGGGGCCTTCCTACAAGATGCAAAGCTCTGACACCGCGCAGGGTGACAGCTCTGCTACTGAGCAGATGAGCCCGAGTGTCTGCAGCAAAGAGCCGCTGTCAATCGAGCGTGCACGGCTCTGGCAAGGGCTGCGAGCATGGGAAAAAGCCGCCTAAGCGTCTAGCTCTCGTACATGTGCAGAGGCACTTACTAAGCCACAATAACTGTGCTGCAGGGTATCTTTTGCCTTCTTATTGTGTGGGGATTAAGGCTTGGCTGTCTTGATGAGAAAGCTGTCCCAGTGGCTCACAACCTCTCAGCATCCCCAGTTAAAAATGTTTTAAAGGGACAGGAAAGGCAATCAGAAAACCGTTCCCACTCCGTCCTTTAAAACAAACTTAATTTTAACACCTAATTATGGGCAATACATGCTCATTCCTATTTCCTCTGCTAAGCTGCTTCTTGGGTTTGTTCTCACGGGGCGCTCAGCCTCACCGGGAGGGAGGCTTTGACTGACGAAGGGGAGAAAGCCTGGCTGAACAGCGGGACGGGCAGCACGTTGCTGTCTCTGCCACTCACCTGCTCTACGACCTTGGGCATGTTACAGCGGCATTTGGGGCTTTGGCTTCCCAGCTTCGAAAGGAGGAGGGGAGGCAATCCTTTTCCTCCCATGCATCGTGCTTGGAGACACAGGACTGCAAAGTGCTAAACTAGAGCAGTAAAACGATTCCAGTAGCCTAATGACAGCTCCAGAGAAGTAGCAGAACACATCCATTTTCCCCCATCTTTTTGAGCACAGCTAACGAAGAGAAAAGAAAGCCCCTGCCCTGGCTGAGAGCAAGCAGCAACCGTGAGAGCGATGCACCGCAATGTAGGAAACACACTGGAGTGCAGGAATTTGGTTACACGGCTGTTTGCAAATTAATGCCTAAATCAATTAAATGAAAGCATGGGATTTCTCTTGAGGAAAGTCTAGTCACAATCGCAAGGAGAAGGGGAGGGGTTGTGGAGTGGGGATGACATAATCACGTTTGCGAATCACCAGCAGTGTGCATGCTTTAATCCATTAATGGGGTTTTTATCTGTGATCATAAAAAGCAGGTTACATGCAGCCTGGAAGGGAGTGAGGGTTGGAGGAGAGGGGAGGGGAGAGAAAGAGCGAGAGAGAGAGAGAGAGAGAGAGACAGAAAGCAAGAGAGAAAGAGAGCACAATTCACTCGGTGAATTGCTTGCGAGCTTGGGGCTGATAATTAGGGATCTCAGGAGAGCAGTTTCTCAGAATAACCTGCTCTCCTTTGAATGGACCGAATGGAGACAGTGGTTCAGTCCTGCTGATATTTTTTAAGCCCTCCTCGCAGTTTGATGGGCATTCCCAGTGCTTTTGTGCACGTCTCGGAAAGCGTTGACGTGGAAAGGAGCAACGAGGAGGGGGAGGTTGGAGAAAAAAACCGCAGCTCTTCTAAAAATACGGAGGGCATGCAAGAGTGCGAGCAGGCTGGGGAGGAGGGCGAGGTGAGCGCGCCTCGCACCATGTTCCCCGGGTGCCGGCGCGGCGCAGTTTCGGAGATGTCCCTCCTGTGACTGGACGCACCATGAGCATCTGGGAGGTGATCCTGGCTTTCGTGGTGGTGGTGCTGATGCTCGTGGCCCTGCTGGCCAACGTGCTGGTGCTGATGTGCTTCCTGTACAGCGCCGACATCCGCAAGCAGGTCCCGGGATTGTTCATCCTCAACCTCACCTTCTGCAACCTGTTGATGACTGTTTCGAACATGCCCCTGACCTTGGCTGGGATCATTTACAAGAGTCAACCAGGAGGAGATCAGATCTGCCACATTGTGGGCTTCCTGGAGACTTTTCTCACCACGAACTCCATGTTGAGCATGGCAGCTTTGAGCATTGACAGGTGGATTGCTGTGGTCTTCCCTCTAAGTTATCACTCCAAAATGAGGTACAGAGATGCTGCGCTCATACTGAGCTACACGTGGTTACACTCGGTGTCGTTCCCGATAGCGGCAGCTTCTCTCTCCTGGGTGGGTTTCCATCACCTCTATGCCTCCTGCACCCTGTACAACAAGAGACCAGAGGATAGGACACAGTTTGTGATTTTCACTGGGGTCTTTCACACCCTCAGCTTCCTCCTCTCCCTTATAGTCCTGTGTTTCACATATCTAAAAGTGCTGAAGGTGGCACGGTTTCACTGTAAGCGGATTGACGTGATCACTATGCAGACCCTGGTGCTGCTTGTGGACATCCATCCCAGGTAAGGTGCCTGTGCGTTCAGCAAGGGAGACTATTCACCGCAGAGCCAGCCAGGACGGGTTCAGTGTTATGTTAAACACAGGCTGTTCGGTATCACAGCAGGGGATGGGGAGGGGGGGGAAACAAGCATCCTTCTTGCCAGTCTATTTTCTGCATGTTTCTTTTTTACTTCTGTTTATTTTTCTCCAGTCCTAGAAGCAACTCTTTNGGGAGGGATAGCAAAGAAACGGGATGTTTGTGTGGAGCATGCACTTCCCTTTGAGATAGAGATCAGATCACTGCCCTTTGTCTCAGAAAGTGGATTTAGTGACTGATAGATTTGCATTTTTCGGCACTGCCAGCCCAAAACGTTGCTGGATGCCTGAGAGGGAGCCGGCTGAGGCTGCACATGTCCCTTCACTCGGAGTCCAGAAGAGAAACTGGGTGCTGCGTGCCGCTCCTTCGCCCGGCGGTTTCCCTATGGCTGTGCTCTCTGTAACTTTATCTTTCCCGAAGGCAGAATTATAAGGGAATAACATCTGCAAAATGCATACGCTTGAATACCTGTACTTAAATGCAAGCGAGAGAGACTTCAGTAGCAATGTTAGTATGACAACAAGGGACGTATAAAGTTCATTTCAAATGTGAGTCTTTAAGCAAGCCCCTTGTGCCTAGACACGGGAGAAAAAAAGTCTCCCGGGGCTGGGAGGATAATGGGCTTGAAGGCAAGCACCAAACGGGTATGAATGTGTGCTGGGATGCTGTGCAAAAGAGTCATGTCAGGGATTATGCACAAACTATAAATCTTGCCTGAATAGGCTATGTCTGGATCTGGAAGGGATGCAGATTTGGCTGGAGGAGGGAGGGTGGGAGAGAGAGTTTTCCCTGGGTCAGTAAGGGGAGCAGAGCAGTAAAGCTGAAGGAGAGAAAGCCTTGCTGGATGGAAGCCCAAGGGCAGTGCTGGACAGGCAGCGATCCTGGCGAGGAGCTAGGGAAGGTGCCCGGTGTCCGGGGGAGGAGGAATTCAGTGTGTGCTGTGAGTACGCGGTGGCTCTGCCCACGAGAAGCAGAGAGGAGGAGACGGAGAGGACCAACACGGCTGGAAGGACGTGGGGCAGGGCTGTGAGAAGGGAGCAGCAGGACAAGCCAGGGTGAAGCTGCATAGCTGAGGCCGGACGGAGAGGGGCAGGGTGGCTGATGGATCAGCGTGTCCTGGCTGAGGGCTGAGAGGCTCTGACGAGCGAGGGCAGATGGGACTGAGACCCAGCGATGACTGGGACAGGGTGGCAGAGTCAACGGGTGAGCTCTGGAGAGGGGAAAACAGAGGCACTGGTCACAGCGCAGAGAAAGAAATCAGCCTGGTTTGCTCCGAGGAACTAGTTTGGCTTAGGGGTTAGTGTGGCTGGAGCAGGGGGTTGGAAAAGGAAGAATCTGGTGTATTTGCCTGGAAAAAAAAGGAGAAAATGGTTTGGCTAGGTGGGGTGACAAGGCGGCTGTGAGGGATGCGTGCACGGCTTGGGAGAGAGTCGGAGGCTGGGTCTCAAGGTTCAGAACTTCTCTGTCAGAGGCTGAAGGGAAGGGAATCATCTTTCAGAAAAACGCTGGCAGCACAGGGTGGTGTCTGATACGGGGGAAGAAGTCTGCCTGGAAGACCTTTCTTCCGAGAAAGCCGAGAGCAGTTGAAGAGGGCAGTCCCACGCCAGACATCCCACCTGACCCCCCTTTCCCTTGCTGTCCTTTGCTCTGCGAGCTGGAGGCGAACACCAGCTCGCTCCGTTTGCAGCCAGCCAGGAGCAGAGCCGCGGGACTGAAAGCACATGTGGCTGTCCTCAAAAAAAGGTCATATTTTGGGGATTCCTAAGCCTAAGGCAATTAAGTCTGACAGGATCAGGGCAGGACAGCACACTGTTAGAGGAACAGAAACATTTGCTCAAAATTCTCCAGTTAAGCTGTTTGATCTGTCTCTTGACCAAGAATGCAGAGCAGAACTTCGGGCAAGTCCCGTTGCTGTTCTTGAGAAACACATGTATAAATCTTCCCTTATCCACCAAGTCACATAGAGGAAAAAAAGCCACCCTTCTGCCCTACGTGCTGTCTGGTTGCTAAACTGTGCCTCGACTGGTCTTTAGTTCCCGCACGCACCGTGAGATGCGGTGGTTACTCCCAGGGCAGCGCCACAGACCCACTGGGACTATTTGAAATAGCAGTCGTTATGCCTAATGCTCAAAGTATGCCTGGACTGCACAGCACGGCTTAGAAAAAGGGCAAAAATCCCGATGGTATGTCTCCTCCTCTGCATTTTTTTCTGCTCTAGGTTAATTTGAGGGTGTTCCTTCCTTTTGTAATCGCCTCGCTGAAGGTTGGATTCAGTGGGGCTGTGGGAATGAACCTCCTTTCTTCAGAGGAGACAGAGTTGTATAGACACTTTGCGGCGAGTAACCTGGATTACTGACCAGTATTTACCTCTTACATCAGGTTATTCTAACTCCTCTCTCTAAGAAAGGAAAGCTTTAACTTCTTTTCTAGACTACAGAAATGGTGGCTGATTTGACCTATGGTGGTGCTGCCTTAACTGGTGACAGCTACCGCCGCTGGAAGGGTCAGACCTTGGATTGCCTTCCCTACTGTGAGAGCTACACAAAGGCTGCAGGTCTCCTGGAGCAGTCAGTGACATTCATAAAGCTCTGACGTAACAAAGGCTTCATTTGAATTATATAAGTGGTATATATACAGGCAATTTCAGTGTTTACTGTGGTACCTAACAGCATAGACATGGATGCTGGGAGAAGGCACATGAGAGAACCAAGTTTGTAATCCCACCTTAGACTACACTGACTTTTCTGGCTGTTTGCACGGTCTACTTTCAACACTGAGAAATGTGTACAGACAATTTTCTGCCTCCTATGACTCAGAATCCACCCGCAAGGGGGTCTAGCGACAGGCGTTGTGACAGATGGCTTTATTACCTGTGACTTGGAAAGACACGAGTGATCTTCTGAAGATCATTCAAGACGAGTACAAAGCAAACCTCTAAATACCACACAAAACCGTGTGAATGTTTGGGGCACATGTCCTTTCAAGTTAGCCTAGGCATTTTTACTGGATACTGCTTTTTCTCGACTTTGTTCTTAAGACCAAGGTGTCTTTAGGTATTATGTGACGTATTGTGAGAGGGCAAGACTTCACTTAAGTGCTTAACCCATGTGTTTCTCCACCCACATTATCTATACTATCTTTTTGGTGTATCCAGCTTTACAGATCTTAAGGTCCAGTATCTCACGAACTTTGTTTAAAATACCAAACCTTCAAAGGGATATGTCTCAGATTTTCCAGGATACTAAAATCCTTAAATGAAAGCTTNCTATCCAGCTTTACAGATCTTAAGGTCCAGTATCTCATGAACTTTGTTTAAAATACCAAACCTTCAAAGGGATGTGTCTCAGATTTTCCAGGATACTAAAATCCTTAAATGAAAGCTTAGTCAATAATCCAGTTCTCTTACTAGTGTCACTACTGGAACTTGCACATATGTTCTTATCTTAATGCATGAAAGTGTGTGCAAAAGCAAAATACCCATCTGTATACATTGTCTATATGAAGGAATGAGATAAAATACCTTCCTCTGTGATGTGGTATTTATTAGCTACATCTGGAAAGGCTGGAAAAAAGAAATTGGTTGAAGTCTGTCTGGACTTCCCAAGTCATATGCGAGCTCCAAGAGTCAAAGACAGCTCTGTATGTGCCAGTAGAGAAAAGATATAACTTGGGAAAAGTGTTAGAGACAAAAAATACACTACACCCTAATAACACCCTAATTGAACCTGCTTTGGAGATTTCTTTTCCTATATTGCCGTGTGCCTGGGATAATATGAATTTAATAACACAGGTCTTAAGCGAAGCTGTTGAACCTCTAAGCTGATCTGTCTGCACCTAAAAATATTCCAAGTTCTCCAGCTCTTGCAGAACTGAAAGCACATAGGTTCCTTTGAAAAGGTGGATTTTTTTTCCTTCTCAGCTGTCATTTCTCGCTGCAAATAACTCAGACATAGAACATGTAACACATTTAGATGTGTTTTCATTCTACTTAGGCATATTCTTGTTATTTCAAGCAGAAGAACCTTTTCCTGCAGTATTTTTTTCGTTTTGCCATCCTGATAGCTGCTCTGGGGATTGGCAGGTGTCGTGGTTTAGGGCAAATCGGCCACTGGGGACATGGGGCACCCCAGATGGGACCGACAGATGCTCCCCTCTACCCCTCTTCAAAGAGAGAGGCAGAGGAGGGAAAAAGAGACTTATGAGTTTAGAAGGAACTAAACTACTTTAATGAAATATTAATAATAAAATAAAAGGAAATAATGAAATATATACAAAACCATATCAAGCTCCCAGGATGACAATCACAACACCAGCTGGCACTGGGGCAGTCCCAGGCTGGACTCAGTGATGGACGGGAACTGGATTCTGGATCTGCATTCAGGATCAAAAGCAGAGGGACAGACAGAGTCCTCCTCAGAAGTCGGCCATTGACAAAAGAGAGAGCACTGACCCTTTGATCCCTCAGCTTTTATACTGACCATGAGGCAG
>RSEF01000006.1:35106781-35118720 GCA_003993805.1 Himantopus leucocephalus | reverse complement strand
AAGGCACCATGAAGGAAAGACAAATTTTTAAACACATACAAAGGGAGAGATTTATTGCTCATGGTGACACATAAATCAACCAGTGACTGACTGTGATGCACAGGTATAATGAGACAAGTCCAATGCTGTATTCTTCTCCATCTTTTACTAGCCATCCTAAATGCACACAGGTGGGTTGTTTTTTTCTGGGAAATTATCTTACTCTATTTGAATAATTGATTTAAAATTTGAAATCCTTTTGGAGCTAGGTTTACCGACATACAAACCTCCCATTGACTTTGGCAGCAGCCCCACGTGTAAGTTGACAACTGCTGTGGACTTTAATAATCATCCCGTTGCAGTTTACTTATGTAAAAGCAGTCTTAGTAAAACACATAACAATCTGATATAAAGCTTTTTATCTTTTTTAACTCACTAATAATAAATTGCCTGATATCCTGTATACAATCAAGTCATCAAAAGTACTTGAATTTCTTAAGAGACATGTATTGAACTGGGTTTTATCTACGGCACCTGAGAAAATTATGTTAAGCCTAAGAAGTAAAATGATTAAGATGAGGTAGACTATTTAATCTGGCTAAGGGCTAATTTTGAACGCAGTGTGGTAAAAACTTGCTTAAATTGTGTGACTGTATCTCTGTGTATATTTTATTCTAGTTATGTTACTGTTTCATAACTAAAATGAGTAGTTCAGCTGATGATTTTTATTTACATGGGAGGTGGTGATCTTCATTATGTTAATTCTTCTGATTATAAAGCAGGTGAGAATGTGAGAATGTGAGTTTATAGATTAACACGGTTCCTGGCAGCTGTAGTGCCGTGCCAGAGCGCGGGCTAAGGCAAGGCTCTCCACGCCAGCAGCCGAGGTGTTACCCCACATTCAGTGAGTTTGGGGTGAAGCCCCTCTACTGAGTTATCTCACGGGGCTTTGAGTCACTGCCCAGAACCTTCAGCAGCGGACACCTTTTGCAAGGTATGAAGGAAATTGGAGTTGCCATACATTCTGTCCTATCAAGGGCTGATATTCATGGCAGAGCTTGCGAAATGGAGCACGCTAAAGTTTGTGAAATGACTGATACTGATCATTTCACATAAGTGATAGGGAGTATGCGAATTTAGCTCACTAACCTTTGCTGTCAGGGATTCTGCAGAGTTATAGGCACCAAATGGTGCCCTTTGCTTGGCAGACACAGGAGATGGTAACGAAAATGTAATCCCCACATTTTTAGTACTTGGAGCCTTATTTTCTCAATATGGTATTAGCAGTCAGAATATGAGCAAGGACAGGTGGTAATACAGCCAGGTATGGCAGCTGTTATTATGCACGAAGCCTAATTAAACAAGACTATTCAAAATCTGGGCATGTATTTGCCATTAAGCATCCCAAAAGAAACTTTATACTTTATGGCCACTGGACAGAAGTTTACTTGATGTACCCAGCAAAAATTAATTTCCTTTCTGATGTTAACTTGCTGTTGTCTTATAGACTTTAAGTCACTCACTGGAGAATAATGTGTGCAGAATTAAGGTCAGAATTGGTAGTACCTCCTTTGCCAATCAAAATATAAATGTGATGTATTTGAAATCAATAGTTTGAAAACAATTTTAAGAGTTTATGAGGATGACACCTTTTGTTAATGCAAGTTGGTTTAGAAATTGAGCATTCCTAAAAATCCTAACAACAGAAATGACACCTGATTAGTTATTGCCTTTGATATTCTATGTCTTAATAAATAAGAAAACACTTGAAAAACTGCCTCATTTCATACTGTTTTCACTGAAAATTACCAGGGAAAGTAATTCTTCATGAGTCACTGGTGGACGGCTTCAGCATCATGTGTCTACATGACCATTATGAAGCCATCTACCAGATGTAGCTGTGCATACAATGAACTAAATAATGTTTACAAAAATTAAGATACTGTGGCAGTGTCTGAGGAAATGTGACATGTAGGATTGTCCTGGTTCTGAAAATTCCACTGGTATTTAGGCCTATGTTAGCTGCAGGCTGAACTGAATGCATGGTAAATGTTAATAACTACTATGCAGAGCTTCAATCTAGTGCTATAAAGATCTATATTGAAACCTCCTGAGATTTGCATGTTCGGATGTGGATTTAGATTACTGGTTGTACTTTCACGGTGAAAGTACATGGTCTATTATTTTTTGCTCTGCTTGCTTTGGAAATGGCACTTTTAAACTCAGCTTTGGGCTCATTTTTCCTTTAAATAACATATCTGCATGAAAAAAGCACGATTAATAACATTTCACAAAAAGATTAATTCTTTTTCTTTCTTTCTTTTTTTTTTTTCTCTTTTTCCTTGGCACAGGGCCCAGTTCTGCAGCTTTGGGCAGAATCCATCTCTTTATAGCTCAGCTATACTGGAAGGTAAGCAGGAGGCATCCTGACCTTTCCATCCTGTCTACCATTTTTACTTTTCTGAAATTTAATGGAGAGAAAACTAATGGGATTCTGTGGAAGTTACTTAGGAATCTTGGAGAAGACATGTCTGGATCCAGCCTGTAGTATACTTCAAAAGTGATATTTCTCTTCATTCAGTTCTACAGGATCGTTCAAAAAATATGTATCAGAAGAGGTTGAAAGCTATGTTGGGCACTGTATGAATAGCTAGGTAAAGATTTTTCATTAAGCTTTTCCATACGGGACCTACTCAAGCAACTAGGTTAGGGTGGCAGCTCCATCGGAGGGAGCCTCACCTGCAGCCAGTGAAAAATAGTGCACAATTATCCCTGTGCAGTTTTTTCAAATAATCTTATAATGGCACCCATTTTCTCCCGTTACTTTCATGACTCCTTCCTCTGAGGACTAGCTTTTTACCCTATACATATGTGTAATTGCTGATGGAGATCGATGGGAGGTTTGTATTTTTGAAGCCTGCAGGACCACTTATCAATAGCACTCTTTTAGTCAGAGGCAGGAGGTCCAAAGCAGCCTGCCTCCCTTGGGTGTTACATGGGCTACTGGAGGGACATGGGCTGGGCTACAACCTGCCCGCTACTGCCTCCCAAAACCTTGACAGCTGAGGATAGCTACTAGGGATAGGCCAGTTACTTTTGCTTCCCGTATATTGTTTTATGTGTCTTGTAGGTCCCATACCAGGCTCCTCATTCGTTCAGCTGCAATATATTCCGATTGTGCGATTCGCTCGTGAGGGCAGAGGAATTGATGGAGCTTCTTTTGAGGATCTTGTTTATGATGTCTTTCCATGTCTTCCTGTACTGATGCCGTAGCAAAGAATACACAAAAGGGTCTGAAACAACTTTGCTGTAAGCTAAGCACTTGGAAATGATTCCCCAGTGGGAATTGATGTGGACCACAGAGGACAATTCAACAAGTCTGTGGAAAGAGGAAGGTTGAAAGAGTGAATATTCATATTAAAACCACAGAGTAACGGCACAACTGTAAGCCAATGACCCCCTCAAAACTCCAATTTATTCCCAGGCAATTGCAAGAAAATGAAAGAAAAGAAAACCATACTCATGAATGTGAATGTAGTGCTCCCTTTATACATTTCTGAGAATGCAAATGTAAACTTGAGGTCCGTTTCCCAAGGATAGGACTACACAGCTCCTATCAGAGTGTCTTGACCTCCAAACTTCAAGGCATCCTTAAGTCTGCACACTTAGCTGTACATTTACTGAAGCTGGAAGTAGACCTTGGACGTGTTGCCTCAATAAATGTGGAAGAATTTAGTGCAAAATGGAATAGCTCCAGCAGGATATGAGAGATTCTTCAGAAAAGCCTATTTGTTTGTTATTGGAAAACACCTTTTGGAAATGAAAAACTGACTCGAAATCTCTAATGTAGAGCTGGGTTTTGAACCCATCTGGCTTACTCAGGCCATCAAGATACCCGATAAAGGGGGCATCCCTCACTCTAGGGTGTAACCTAGCCCTATTTTTTCTGTTTAGTGAACACCCTGTTTGGGATCATAAATACTCTGAGGCAAGCAGGTCAACACTTCCCAGAAAGTTTACTGCTGACGAAATATATCACTCAGCATCTACTCATAAAATCATTTCCTGTGTAACCTACCCTCAACCATGACACTTCTAGTCTCTGTGCCAAAACTTGTCCGCTTGGACAATGTACGTTACTTTCTCTGATTATGCTAGGGTTTTCAGCCCTAATAAGATCTCTTGTTAGAAAGTTGTTTCTCATTTGATAGTTCACTTCATTTTTTTTCTTCATTTACTACTTTTATTGTGTCCGTTTTTCTGGTAGTGTGTGTCATACGATCATGTTTCTGGCAGCTGAAACTCATCACAGACTTAATATAACTCTAAAGAGAATGGAAGTATAATCTCCCCAGGTATGTTATCTATGGATTTTCATACTTATTGTCACCATTGAATCCATCATGACAGTAAATTTAACCACAAGTATTATAAAAAAAATATTCCTGCATAGCCTAATTTAATTTTCTAAGTATTGATGCAAAACCATACTTTGAGCACTAAAGCTTGAAATCGGGACACACAGTGTCATTGCTTGGTCCCATGGGAGTCATATTCCCCTATCTTTAGCTACCTAAGAATCCAACATCTAGCCTGAACTCGTGGTTCTAGGTCCCCTCTGGAGTATCTGAGAAACCACCTCGCTGGTGCTATCAAGCTTTCTTAGCCAGTCCAGCTCCTAGAGAGTTCGATGCCTTTAGACAGTTTGTCTGGGTCATAGGAGAAGTACAAAAAAGAAGGAAAATTCATCATTGAGAGATGGCATAACATATCTTGAATTTGAAAATTGGTCAGTTTTAAGGCCAAACATATCCATTTGCAACAAATTTAGCAAGGCAAAACTTTTAACTTATATGGGGAGGGAGGAAAAGAGGGAAGAGCTTTATATACTCCTCTAACTACACAAGCACAGATAGTTCACTTGTACTGAGATTTAGAGTATTTTTGACAGTGAAATATCGATAACTCCATGAAGTTTTCTTTCCCCATGTCTTTGAGCAACACTGAAGGGCAGTTCTGTTCAATCTGTCTGCACAGCTGTTGAGAAACTACTGATTTTTCTAGAGGAGGAACAGCCGCGTGTGCTGCGAGAGAGCTCCACTATGCAATGGCAAGTACGCTCTTTGCTGAAACTGCCTTCAGCAGCAGGTGCTCTTAAACCTGCCTGGAAAACACTTCAGTTGCTGATGTTCCTTCAGACAAAGCACCATGTCCAAGGAACATTCTGAAGCGTGGTTCCTGCAGCAGCAATGACAATAGTGTTGGTACTTCAACCAGTTTAGAGATGAGGATATTTTTCCTCAGTCATTTTATTCTCATTCCATGAACTTTCACTACACTGTGTTGTTTAAAATAGCTCTGGCCGACGGCATGGTCCAGTCATCTGAGCACAAAAGTGTGACTAAGAAGCCTTAATTTGTTACACCACTGACTACGAGCTTCTGTCTTCTCGCTGTTCTGGTTCAGAACAGACTGCAAACTCCATAGCAAAAGCTCTGTCTCTTCCTAGATAAGTGTGTTGGGCTTAGTACCATGGGTCTGCAGCCAGTGCTTGGGCTTTAGCCACTGTCACGGTATTGGTAATTCTAATACTGAGCAGAGTTTTGTGTGCTTTGTCCTAGCAATTTGATCACTTTGTGTATCACTTCCACTGGAAGCAATGTACACCTTCACAATGATGCTTTTAGGGGTGGTGACATCAGCCAAAACGCTCTTTGGGCTCACAGACGTGTGAGACGTTTGACGTGACAAGGCTATGTTATGTGAAAGTACTTGGGAATTGCTCTTGTCCCTGCACTGGTGCCACTTGGCTCAGCTGATCACTGAAAGTGACTTTGAGATACCAAAGAACCGCCATCTGCCCCATTTCTCTCGCCTTTCATCTCCACTAAACAAATGTTCTTCTTTCAACCTCTCCTTGTAACTCATGGTTGATATCTTTCTTACAAAGTAGGATCAAAACTCAGACATAATTATCATCTACTCAAGCTGCCGGGGGGTCTCATCTGGTGTATTCTCTCTTGTTTAATAAAATGTAGCTTATGACACCCACGTTAATATGCTCTAAAATGAGAATTGACTATTTGGAAATTAATCATCTACTGAGTCATATTTACTTTGTAATCTACCGTGAGCCATCCTTATTGTTATTCTCCACTTCACATATTTGATGCCCTCTTTGCATTTTGAATTTCGTCATGTTAAATCTCATCTGGTTGATTTACTCTTACTGAATGCTTTACAGATGTGAATTTGATTATGTTTAATTAAATTCAGTGGATGCCTTGAATGACCAAAATATAACAAATTTGTGGCCAAGTCTCTGTCAATCAGTTCTGCGTGATGCTAACAATCTCCATTTAGAGCATATCAAATAGACATTTCAGGGTTGCAAGCCTAGACTTGCTAATTTTACCTTCATTGACTGATCAACTAAAACCCCTATGCTTTTATCACCAGAATTTTGAATATTTTCTTTGATTATGTTCCTTACGTGTCCTTGATACTTACACACTTTGTAACTCTTGTGTATTATTTTTTATATTGAATTATATTTGCAGATATCAAGCAGCAAACACAGAAATGCAGACAACCCCCAAACTATGCAATTCCATTTTGTGTACAAACAATTAAATGTCAGTCTTTCAAGGCATATCACATACTTTATTGCCTTTGAAAGAGGGTTATGTTTTTCATTTATGAGAGAAATTATATGCATAACTTCAATTTTCATGAAAGGTTTCAGCCAAAAAGAAAACATTTTCAGTGAAGGAGCATTAATATTTCAGTGCTACCTGTAAATTAAATTCTCAGCTACATAATTCCCTATCTTGCTTTCATAAGCCACTTTCTACTGTCTGGTCTTCAGCACCTTCTTATTTCAAAGCTATACGCTGTTTTGCTGTGATACTTTGTTAATATTTTTAGAAATGTATACTTCTGTAGACTGTGTCACGTCATGTGGCTATCCAATTATTTTATTTCACTTTTGGTAAACAAACGAGAATGCTATACTGAAAATTAAGACCTTGATCTCTTATGCCACTAATACACACTGAAAACTCTTTATATACATGTGCAGTTAATCGCGACAGTAAAACATTTTACTGAACATGTATACAACCCACTGGGAGGTTACTACAATGGCAACATACCTGCTGTGCATTGCTTAAACCTGAGAACTGAGTTATGGAGAAAACTCTGAATAGACCGGGGTCTCAAACAGGCTAAGATGTCTTGTTGTTCGGGAGGGAAACAGAGCTGGCACTGTATTTTGGAGCTGGTAGATGATGAAGTTCTCACAAGAAGAAATTTTGTCCTTTCCCTGAGGCTTTGGATGAGCTCTTTAAGCCTTCATTGCTAACATTTCTCTTTGTGTCTAATTCTGGTTTTCCTTTCCCACGCAAGTCCCATAGCATCAGAATTATACCTTAGTCGTTTCTTTTGTGTTAATGATATGAACAAGCTGACTGTGAGTTTTATCTCGATGTTGATTTTCTTTTACTTTCACTTTATTGCTTGGTAGACTGAATCTGTTGTATGCTGCCTTGCTAGTGAAAAAGCTCTATTTTAAGAATTGCTTCTCGATACCAAAATGGCATCGCAGTGATCATTAGCTGATTTCCCCTTAGCCAGTTTTGCCTCTTAAGTGGTGCATATGTTACAACTGGTCAGCTTCTCTAAGGGAGCAGACTTTTTGGACTCCTGTAGCTAACCTTGCACATCTCTTGTAGCAAATCTTGGAAACCATTGCTTTTAGCCGTTGCTACTCCCCAGAGCTGCAGGAACCACCTGTCAGCATAGAGATACGAAGATAGCAAGCAGCACTGTCCAGCTTGTGCCAAAAGGTTTTTCTATCCAGGAGGGCAACACCTCTACCTCACAGCAGCTGAGGCTTTTGGCAAAGACTAGAAGGCCACTTTCTTCCAATATGTCAACCTAAGATGGCATAGGAAAATCGTGCATTTGTATGCACAGACAGGCAAGAACATAACTTCTGAACTTTCTCGTCTATCTGAGCAGGATCTGCATGCAGAGGGCAGTGAACCAGTTTAAAAACACAGTTTGTTTACCCCTTGTCCCCCAGAGATGATACAAGAGAATTTTAATCATCTTCTGCCTGTTCCACCACCCTCCTCTGTAACCTGAGGGCTTGGGGCTATGAACTTCTTTCTGATATTACTCCAGGATTTTTAATTTAAGGCCAATTTCCTCACACATTGAGAGCACTTATTAACTTACATGAGCCAAGTTCTGCATTTCAGTATGAAATGCCTGGAGTTGGAAATGAGTATTAGAAATTGGTATGACTTATTTTATTTTTTCTTATGAAAAAGCTCCTGGGAGAAAATAGGTTTTGAACAATGTTATTTAGTCGCATAATGATAAATATAGCAAAAGAAGAGATGTGTATTAATAGATTTTTACAAACCAAGAAAAAAACTATGCCTAGAAATATATAATGTGGGGTATTACATCTGTCGTACTGGTACAGTGGAAACACTGGATCAAGAAGAATCAGATTCTACTGATATACTACTTAAGGTCAGCCAATGAACTAATTAGAAAGGTGTTTTCTTGATAAAAGAGGTGCCTAATTTGATTTTTACCCTAATGTAATCTGAAAAACTGGTTTTCCCAGGAAAGAGTGTATCTGGCTGGGGTTATGAGCACAACTCCTTCACTGGTTCATGAAGTTGCTACAGACAACTATTTGGTTTTGGTGCAGAAGCAGAAAGATGTTGTTATAGTAAAACCTTGTGATTTGCTGCTTTCAGGCCTCAATTCATGAAGTACTTAAAAGCATGTTTAATTTAAGCCTATTGCTGATTAAAGCCGGCTGTCCAAATGAGAGGCTGAGCAACGCACTTCATCGGCTGTCTGCTCTTCACTGCCTTGAACTGTGATTGATTACCTCTACCTTGTGAACGCAAAGCGCTGGACATATAGTCCAGAAAATAATACTTGCTTACATAATTAAGCTCAAAAGCATCCTAATCCCCTTGACTTCAACACCCTCAGCCATCCGTGGGAGGCATAGGGAAGCACAGCAATGCACGTCCTCGTGTAACCCTCCATGCGGCGCAGTGTCCTGCGAGGTCTCTCGAGTAGCTGAAGAGGGAATTCCCCATCGCCTGTTGTGCAGCTATCCCCCGAGACAGGTCACAACTGAAAACGCCAGGAAAGCGATAGCCTTTATCCCATCGGGCACCCCTGGCCGGTGCCCAACCCTTCACGCATTCTTCATGCACTCGGGACCCTACGTCTTGACTCTTCTCGTAGTCGCTCTCTGTGGCAAAGCTGTGAGTCCTCAGCAGGCTGGAGACTCAGGGGAACATCTGAGTGATCCTTGTGTGGACTAAAGGGAGGAGGCTCGGGATTTTTCTAACCCCTCTTCTGTATCTTAAGGTTAGTGGGACACAAATTAGGATGCCACAGAGTTAAGAGGAGGTGGGGAGGTGGTGCCTGAATGCTGAGCTGTCTACGGAGGAGCACAAAAATACTTCTGCCAGTCCTGGTTAGAGCACTCGGTGCCACTCAGGACGGAGCCACAAGCTATTCTGTGACTACGGCGATTTTCATTAAGTTCAGAGACCCAACATAAAATGAGATTTAACCATTTGCAGTGAGACAAATACTTTAATATTTTATAGCCTGTGAACTAAGGCTAAACATCCATAATTATAGACCCTTCCCTACCCTTTTAGACTGTGTAGCATGGAGTGTCTTCGTGTGACTACTAAGTGAAAGTGAAGGTAATTCTAGTGACACTGTTACAAATGTATTTGCGACTTTATTACAAATAAACAGCATAAATCAATTGGCTATTAATGTCATGAACATAAAATCAATGTGACGTGAGGGTTTCCATTTTTACCAGGAGACTACAATACCTTCTTGTAAATTGCTTTGTTAGAAAGAGAAATTCAGGATATTACACTGAATTGGACAAACTTGGGGTTGGCTACGTGCCCACTTACATTGAGTCTTAATTCAGCTTTTTCAGTGATTTTTTATGATGGATCTGAGTTTGACTGAAGTCAGCCCCAATAATTTCTATTTGATAGTATTGGAATAGGAGATACTTTAAAAATATGTTTTCCTTTCTCTGTTCTGCATAGCAGCACTTCAGTTTTTCCAGAGTCTTTTAATAAAGAATGCAAGTTGTAAATTTCCTTCAATGACAAGCTAACATTTTTTTGGATATACTCACTTTCTAATACTTTATGTTTTATAGGAGTAATTTTGTGTTTCCCACAGGAGCCATTTCCAAAGATAAGCTGGTAGATAGACAGACATCTGACCATAAATCACTAGAATTTTTTTTAGCTATGAGCCAGAGCAGATTTCAAATTTGATGTTTATGACTAATAAACACTACCCAGTCAGACAAAACTCTCATTTAAGTCTGTGGACCATGTTCTCACCTCAGTGGGATCTTGTTGACTGGATTTTTACAGTCTGACCTATTCAGCCAAGTGTCTTGCCCAGCAGATCACCCCCTGAACCAGGGAGGCAATCTGAGCAGTAGGTGAATACTTGACCTGAAAAAATTCTGCAAGATCTTGTGGCATGACTTCCTAAATCCCTCTCATGCCACCAACACATCGACTGGGCTGACTGAGCAGAGTCTGGCCCACAGGCTGCATCAGGGTTGTATCGGGTAAGTGCTGTGACATTTTCCACAGTTTTGTTAGCTCAGTAAACTCAACCTCTGTCATAGGAGTGGAAAGGGTGCACGAAACTTTCACAGGACACTTGAATCTTTTTCTGGTTCAGCATGCCCTACTTCTCCGAGTTAAGAGTACATCTCAGTAGTCTTTTCCAGTATGTAGGATTGCACTTACCTTGTAATTACATAAGGTGCAAAACAAAGTATAAAAGTACCAATAAAGGTACTTATTTTCTTTGTTGCTCGCTGCCTCCGTCTCTTTTGTTCTTCTAGACAACGCTCTCTTACGCTGTGTGACATTCAACACAAACAAGAACATGAATCATAATATCAAGTAGCAGATTTTAATGGCTTTACTTATGGAATGATGGAAATCAATCGTTCCCCTAAGTGCTGTATTCACATAAGCCAATACCAGGTGCACTGCATTTATATGGGACAATACCAAGTCTTAATGCATTGTATGATCATCTTACCCTCCAAAAACAATTACTGAGAAATACACATTTATATATTTATATGCACACATTCCCCAATGTATCTATTTATATATAGTCCAATGGGTGGAATTGTATCTATTTATACACAGTCAAACTGGTGGAATTCAACCCTGGATTCAGTCGCAGCTCCTTTTTGAGTTACTGTAAGCTATATTTGCAGGCCAGAGTTTGCCTCATGATATTCAGAGATTTGGAAAATATCCATAGAGGGGTAGGCAGCATGCTACTTCTCTAGAAACAGCAATATCTAACACCACTAGCTTAGATAGGAGAAACTTGTCAGCAAGATAAGCAATAAAACACAATAAAATCATATTGGGGTAAAAAACATGCTCCGAACATTCATCCCAATGTCAGAGCAACCACTGCAACCCATAGCTGTGAACTGTGTGGCCATAAACCTCTGGGCAGCCTGCGTAGCTCTGCACGGCCACCGTGCCGAACGCTCTGCAAAGCCGGGAATTGTATAACAAGCCCACAGCGCTGTGACGTTCTCACTCCTCACCTCAAACCAGCCTTATTCCCGACTAAACAGAAGCATATTAGTCACACCCTTTTTTTTTTTTTTTCCTACCTGTGGCATTTTAGGACAAGAGCTTCTCCTTTGAGTTTCCTGGTGGTCGTCTCGCCAGGCCACCAGAGGGTTGTTAAGACCCTCGGTGTTCCAGCAAGGTGATGAGAGCACGGGATTGAGACAATGCTTCCACTGCAGGAAATCCCCTTTGAAATCAGCACATTTGCTTGCCAAGAGAGTGATAATATGAAAACCCATACTCCTTCTCTGGGAA
>RSEF01000006.1:35080064-35091031 GCA_003993805.1 Himantopus leucocephalus | reverse complement strand
CCCCCCCTCGCCCTGCTGGCCACGCTGCTGGGGATGCAGCCCGTATCTCCCCGCGATGCTCAGGCTGGGCAGCCGGGGCTCTCCGGGGCTGTGCATGACCAAGGGGTGACCAGCCTCGCTCCGAGGTTATACCACCTCGAGCCTGAAAAAATCCCTTCTTTTCTGGCATCCTGGGTGCCCCAAAAGGCTCTAGCTGAAAAGAAGAAGTGGGAGGACCATGCATGGCTGATATCTCTTGGAAACCCAAGCTCTAGTGCTGGAAAAAGCCCTGAGTGAGAACAGAATCGGGCAAAAGCGACAGCTACAGCGCTGTGAGCATCCTCCCCCGCGGACTCTGCGGAGATTCCCGCGGTGCTTCGGCACTGGCCGGTGGGAATGTCCCGCCGGAGCCTCCCTTACGTCCTTGCTGTCCCTGCCAGCGCTCCGAGCAGAGGGAAGGGCCAACTCCCCCGTGCAGAGCCCACACGCTGCAGGTCCCTTTGGTGCTTATCGCCCCCCCTGCTCCCAGGAAGGGCATTGCCGGGGGGTCCGTGGCAGGGTGACCGCTGGTGACAGCCATCGTGCCCCTCTCCCCCCCCCCAGCTTTCTTATTTTGGGCTGGGGGACAAAGCAACGAGCCTGAGTCTGTCTGCTCAGGCACCCGGTACCTGACTCCAAAACCCTTTTTCTTTGCCCCGTTTCTTTTTTCTTCCAAGACTGGAGCGTTTCAACACAAAACCCACCCATATATGCTTCGCTTTTAACTCCTTTTCCTGTAAAAATACTTGTCTTATCTCTCGACTTTCCCTTCTGCGAGTGGGCCGCCATAAATTATCGCAGGCAGACGGCTCTGGAAGCACTTCCAGGGCTATTCGCTGCGGATTTCTCCCCGCCTTCGGCTGTTCTTAATAAATGGTGCCCAGACCATAACAGAAGAAAGAGGAGGAATGCGCCTTGGATTATTGCGAGAGGCAGCGAAGGCGTTTCCCATGGGAACGCCAATCTGCAAAGCTGCGTTTTTGCCACATCTCCAAAGAAGTTAAGAAGTTGTTTGGGTTTTTTTTTTCCTTTCCCCCTCCTCTTTTCCTTTTCTTTCCCCATCAGCTGTCCATCGTGGTGAAAATTTACCTCGCTGACTGTGCCACTCGGCTTCTCCCCTGCTTCCCTGACCCCCCCTTGGGCATCGCTGCTGCCGGGGTGGCTCAGCGGGGAGGGAGCACCTCGAGAGATGAAGTGTTCCTGCGGATGACAAGAGCATCGGCAATAAGAATAGGAAATATTGAAAACCCTCCAGGGGTTTTAAGAGCCTTGCGCTTCACGGCTTGCCTTGTCTCTCTCCCCGGGGAGCATCCGCACATCCCAAAAGACGCATCCTAGTGCTGGCAGCTGGAAGGTTTCCCGCGCTTCCCTGCAATGCATCTTTGTAATAACCGGGTACCAAAACTGGGGCGGGGGGGGGAACCACCGGTCCGATACAGCCTGGCACTTCGGGTGTCCTTGCATTTTCCATCCATGTAGCGAACTTGTTCCCACTGTTCTGGTTTGCAAACGTTGTGTAGGTCAAACTGGCGATTTTTCTTGGCTCCCGCCCTGCGAGTCCTCGCCAAGTATGTGGTTTATTGCATGCAAATGTTAGTCAACAGTTACATTATCCAAAGGCAGCCTTTTTTCTTTTTTCTCTCTTTTTTTTTTNTTTAAATAAATGATTTGGCACAAACAAGTGTAAATGTTATGTCAGCATTAGACACTATTTAATCTTGATGGATATGTTAGCGGCGGAGCGTGACACTAATTGACAGACATTAAATGATGCTTTCTGTTTCTAGTTGCGTACAAACAGGAGTTCTGCTTCGTTAAGGATGATTAAAACCCCACGTCTCCGTAGTTAGGGTGGGATTTGTCTTTTCTGTATTAATCAAGGGGATATTTATCACCGGGAAAGCCTGCCATGTCGTTCCCCTTGTTGTGATTAATGCTTTAACACTCTCGGGTGATTTGGTTATCCAAATGGTACAGCCCTTTTTTTTTATGTTCTCGTGCTTTGTGCTTGAAAAAACAAAGAAAAACCCAACTGGAAGTCTATCTTCTGTCCATAAAGAAACCCCTTGGGGGTGGCAGAGAAGAGGGTCGGGAAGGAGAGGAGGGAGGGCAGTACTGAGTCAGCAGACATGGTTCTCCAGGGCAGAGGCTGCGAAGGAGCTGGAGCTGCTGTCTGCATCCTTGCACAGCTGCTGCCTGCATCCCTGCGGAGCTGCTGCATCCTTGCACAGCTGCTGCATCCTTGCGCAGCTGCTGCCTGCATCCCTGCCTGTTGCCTGCATCCCTGCCTGCAGCCTGCATCCCTGCAGAGCTGCTGCCAGCATCCCTGCCTGCATCCTGCATCCCTGCCTGCATCCTGCATCCCTGCCTGCATCCCGCCCCCGGCTCGGACCCACAACCTGCTTTGGCAGATGCACACGCTGCAACAAAAAAAACCCCTGCCAAAATACACTGTACTGTGCCTGTGTCACAGCACAACGGCCTTTTGGTCTTAGTTCCGAGCAAGGCGGGTCTGACAAGGACCGTGCTGCAGGCAGGATTAGCGCAGGGGGAGGAGACCCGGCTTCCCGCCCTGGCTGCAGGGACCGCTGCTTGTCACGACCTGTGACAGTCACCCGCGTACGGGAGCTCTTGTTCCCTTCCACGACATGGCCGGGTGAAGGCGGCGGAGCCTGGGAGCTGCGTCTGCCTGAGGGTTTGGCTGGTGAGGACCCAGCACCACCCTCCTAAGGCAAGAGGAGCTCCCTGGAGATCTCATTTTACCATCTTGATCCTCCTAAGGCAAGAGAAGATCCCTTGAGATCTCATCTTGCCATCCTGATGCCTGCTTTGGCTTTTTTTTTTTTTTTTTTTTTTTTTTAAAGCNTTCCATTCGGGAAAAGTTGCTGTTGCCAACAGCAGAGGCGAGGGAGTGTGTGCGCAGGCAGGCTGGGACCCAAGGTCGGTCCCTCTCCCCCTCTGTACGAGGGGGAAACGTTCACGCCGACAGCTCCCAGGATGAATTCTTCTTCTCGTGGTCCTACAGAGCCCAGTGCTCCCCCTGATCGCGCTGATGGGGCTGCAGGACTGGAAGGCAGGGGCGGAAATAGAAACTGGGACCAGTGCTTGTAGTGCAAAACTCTGGTGGCCACTGGGATTGTGCTTAAGTTGTGGAATTTATGGGTGATTTGGGGGTGATAAAAAGAAACTACATCACACTATANGGGGGTGATAAAAAGAAAGTACATCACACTATAAGCTCTTGCTTTTGGGGAAAGTCACCTGTTTCATGCCCGTCGGACAGTAAATGGGGTTAGGGGATGCTCAGTGGTACTCTGTACATGCCTGGATGAGTGCTGAGCCCCTAGAAACGGCAACCAACAGTGATTTACCACCTGCAAAACCTTGTGAGCTGGTGCTTGTGAGAGCTCGTTGCACAAAACTCACCCGGGCGCTGCGTCTGCAGCAGTGTGAGACACGTTGATGTGAGAAGCAGGCGCTGGTGGGAGAGCTGTGGCCGTTGTGTGGCAGAAACAGGGATTAAAAGAGAAGCCAAACCCAGAGCAAAAACCACAGAGGCAGCTTGGCTTTTAATAAAGACTCTGCGCTCTTTATTCCGAAGGACAATGCACATCAGATAAAATTGTATCAAAAAATATGTACAAAAATAGCGACTATTTGCGCTGGGCTTGCTTTAAACCAGCACAGTTGAGTATGAGCAGTTGGGTGTTGAAGGATAAAAGGATATTTTACTGGTTGTAAACCATGAGCGGGGGGGAAAAAAAAAAAGTAGCTACGACACAAACATTTTCCCAAAGAAGCGTCCAAGAAGTTCAGTTTATATCCAATTTTCCCAGCCCAATTCAGTCCTTCCCAGCATAACATGCCCGTCCCTGCTGCTCTTCTGCTGTCTGTGCAAAGGACACGCCGTGAGCCCTGTTCGGGGGCAGCTCTGGGATGGTCAGAGCTGCTCATCCAGTGTATTTAGTGCAAATATAGTGTCTCTGCGTTGGTTTAAGCGGCATCCCAAGGGGCCGGGTGAGCCCGTGGGGTTTTCGGCAGGACCTCCTCGCCCTGGAGATGCCGTCGGGAGGGATGCGCGTCCTGCGGGGGCTTCGAGGCCATAAGGGCTTGGGGTTTTTTCTTTTATTATTTGTTGTCGTTCCAAGCAGCGGATAAGCAAAGTGCAAAGCGGGTTGGAAACACATCGCAACAGTGGAGGAGCGATGGCCTTCTCGCCCCGGCGCCGGCTGCCAGAGAAGGGGCCGGGGGATACGCAGCGCCTGAGAGCGGGAGGTGGAAGAAAAACCTTATCTCAAGATACTAGGGGTTACTTTCAGACAATTAGAAAGCAACTGGTTGTCCTCCAAATTGGGCAAAGAGCTTTGATAGCAACAGGGACGGAGGATCTGCCACAAAGGGTTTCAGTCTGCGTGTTCTCCTCTCCCTGCCCTCCCTTCCCCTGAGTTTTAACTCACCCACGTACCCCCCCCGCGGCTCCGTCTTTGCTAGGGCTGCGCGTGAGCTTTGCAAGAGCTGGGTCCGTTGGCAAGGCACAAGATCGGGTTCCGAATAATCTTGTTAAAAGGGACAGATCTAAGCAGTTTCTTAACATTATTTAATTGTCTCTATTTCCCTGCTGCAGGAGGGAATTGGACTGCTCCGATTTTTTAATTCTCTTTCGGAAAGAACAGGCACCGTAGGAACATTTCTGGAGGTTCACAGGGGAGAAACCTCCGTGTATTCTTGTTTCAGAACATTAAATTTGTTCCAGCAGAGCTATGCTGCTTTACACCAGCTGAGAAAAAGCAGTTTTCCTCTCTTGGAAATCTCATTTATTTCTACACTTTCTCCCAGGGACTCAGTGACATCTAAAGTATGATTAGTTACCAAAAAAAATAAATCTTTGCTACTCTGCTGGTGCAAATAGCTGTCGTCTCACTAAAATATCACTTGTAAAGATGCCGTCCTCTTGCTGCCCTGATGCCTCGGCGCTGGGAATTGGGCTGATTTCACTCGCAAGCGGGGAGTTTGCTGCTTTGAAAGCTGACGGGAGCGTTGAACTCATCGAGCCGTTGCTATTTTAAACAGCTTGTATGGGAACGTTCAAACCGCCCCGACACCCGGATATGCAAAACTCATCTGTCATTGCGCTATTGTCCGTGTTCCCGACGCTTTCTGGTTTGGCTTCTTGAGGCTGTTAAGGCACCGGCAGCGGCGGTTGGCATCTCGGCCGTGGAAGGGCAGAGGGACGGGTTTTTTTGGGGGGGGGGGAGGATGGCACCGGCTCCGCGGCGGCCGCCCGCCCTCACCTCCGGGCAAACCGGGTCCCCGGCTGCTGCTCTGTGGCCGTTGGGCACTTCAGGTCGTTGTCGCTCATGGCAGAAAGGGGTTTAATTCTCCCCAAAAGCTACATGCGTCGCCCCGGCCGGAGGCTGCGGTGCTGCCCGACGGCACGCAGAAGTCTTGGGGGGGCTCTGAGTCCCCTCTGGGACCATTAGCAATTATGGCATCAATGGCAGAAATGCAATTTTTTTTGCCTTTTTTTTTTTTTTTTTTAAGCCTAATTTTTAAATGATGCAACAGCCGGTGGCCCAAGCGGCCGAGCTGGGGCTATTTCAGCGCCAGCTTTTTGCCCGTTTGAGCTCAGCAAAGGGCCAAAGGCTTCAGGGGGGCGCAGGCGACTGAGGAGGGGCAGAGAGGGGCGATCGCTGCCGCCGGGGCTGGACCAGCCCTCTCTGCCCCCAAAAGCACCTGCGATATTTTACAGCTGCAAATCAACCCCAGAGCGGTGCCGTTAAGCACGCTGATTATACGCTTTTAAAATCTTGGGCATTTTTTGGCTTTTTTTGTAGTTTTGGGGTTTTTTTACTGTTAGTGACGGGAGAGGCTTGCGTGGCAACTAGAAGATGTTGACCGTTACTGCGAAGGCGCTCTCCCTCCCCTAATTAGCACTAAAAAGGGTGATGCAGGATTAAAAAAAAAAATAATAAAATGAAGAGAAAAGGATGCTTTCTGCTTAAAAAAGCGGTTACCACCAGGAAGGACTCCAGCCGCTCAAGTAGTAGAGGCACGGCAGGTACTGCCAGCCGCCCCGCAGCGCCAGCAGCGATGCTGCCGGGAGCTCGGCCGCTTTCTGCCCGGCCAGACGCGTGTCCAGTCTGCTGATTTCGGAGGCGACCTGTTTCCTCTTGGTTTTGTACCTCCTGTTCTGGAACCAGATTTTCACCTGGGTCTCGGTGAGCTGCAGGTTTTTGGCCAGGTGGGCTCGCTCGGGGGCCGACAGGTATTTTTGGTGGCTGAATTTCCGCTCCAGTTCGATGACTTGGGTGTGGGAAAACGCCGCCCGGGAGCGCTTCGCCTGCCTGGGGGGACGCTGGGCGATGGGCAGGGGGGGCAGGGGGGGCTCGCACTCTGACAGGTAGGTCTCCGCCGTGGCATCTGCGGGAGGAAAGAGCTGGGAATTACCCGCTTGGAAATTGCCCGAATCGCTTGCTTTTTCCCTTCCAGAGAGCAAAATATTCATATTGCCACGGAAATATTTTCATTTAATGGAGTGAACACCATCTTGAAGTTATATAAGGGAGTTTTTTCTTCCTGAATCACACTTTCTTAATTCATATAAGTGTGCATTCAATAGGAACGTACATCCAAGGGACTAAACTAATACAGAAAGGGATATTTTGCAATGCTGGTGGAGGTCTGCCTAAAACCGCAAGGTACAGTTATTATGTACATTATGGCGTCGACAGCTCTTGACGTTTTTGTTGCAGAACTCATACTATTAGGCACTTCTTTGAAACACCCTCTCTGCGGCACCTATGGGGAAATCTTGATCCCCAACAAAACCAAATTTTTCTCCTCAAGCTGCGGAGGATAACTCAGCAGTGGGAAATCAGTGCAGCTTAAAGCGGACCGCAGTTAGAAAGCACCGAAAATAAATTCCTCCCTTTTCTCTTTCGGGACTCCAAGGCAATGCCAAGGAATTTGGGGGCAGATTTTTTAAACCTTCAGGCCTGGCTTCACAGATATAACTGCAGACCCGGCCTCAGATCACAGCTCCAAAGCGTTTCCCTCCGACTTATTTCTCGTGGCACCGATCGGTCGCCTGAGCCACGACCCAGAGAGGTGCTGAGCTCCCTGGGAAGCGGCAGCTGGAACTATTAAAACTCCTTAAGTCAATTTATTTATGCAGTTAGTTCCTTCTTGTGTATTACCCAGCTTGGGATGGAAATAAGCCAATTTTTTTTTTTTCCTTTAGTCATTTCTTAGTATATTTTCTTAAGATGCGGACATAATGCTCAAGATAGAAACAACGGGCTTAATTCCCGGCTTGTGTAAATCATGGTTGTCCCACTGAAATCCCCGGAGCTGCGCTGATGTACACGAGCTGCTTTCTGGGAGATTTCGTACGGCTTTTAATGATTTTTGTAATAATCAGCCTGGTGGCTCTTTCTGAACTTGCTTTTATGTAGAAACATCTTTTAATAGAATTGAAACGTAAAGCCAAAATTCCCCTGGCAAAGGCTCTCTTAGAAAGCACGAGCCGGTCGCTAGAGAGTTCAAAATTGCTTTTTTGGCTGTTTGGTTCCTTGCCTGGGCAGGGAAAGGCTGAGTGCCCTCCCGCAGCCCCGGCCGGGCTCCTGCTGCTGCAACGCGAGAGCCGTCGGTCAAAAACATTTGCTTCTGAGCGTGGTTTTCGGTATGCTGCTTCTGCGGTGAAACGTTACCGCCTGCACTGACTTTGGCAATTGCGTGCTGGAGAGGGATGCTGCGGCCGGAGGAGCGGGGTCGTTATTAATAAACCGGGTGATGCGCAGCGGTAGAGGCAGGAGCACACGGGGAAATCGGGGCTGAGCAGGCGGGAAAGCTGAGCCCCACTGCAAACAGCACAAATTCAACACCGGGACTTTCAAAATATCCCCGGACCGGAGGCACCGAGGAGCTCGGCTGCGGTGGCACCGCCGCGCTGACGGCTGCGTGGCGGACGGGCACATACTGCCTCTCCGAGCTACCGGCCCTGAGCTGCCCGTGCTGGGGACATCCTGTGTTAAAAGGGAAATTTATTTCCCAACGTATCACAGAAATGCATCAACTTTTTTTTTGTTTTGTTTTGTTTTTTAAATGGCAGATTCAGTCCTTTGAGTTATTTGAAGCGCCCGGCAGAAGGTTTGCACGCAGGCATGATTCCTCTTACTTTCCCACTGCCGGAGCGCAGATACTCCCTGGTATTTAAAGCGCGGGTTATTGGGCTCTGGGGTGCTCGAGGCAGCCGGCTCTGGATCCTGCCCCTTGGTTGAGCCAAGCGGAGACATTGCTGGTCCATCCCCCGGCCAGGACCTTCCACCCCCTTACCTGCGTCCGCCTCGTGGGGTGTCCCTCGGGCTTGGGCTGGGGATGCTCCTGGGGGACGAGGGCTCCTGGGGGGGTCCCCTGGGGCAGCCCCCGGGGCCAAGCTGCCCTCGCCGCCCTCCGCCGCGGCCGCCCCCGGCTCCCCGTCCTCCGGGCTGCCAAACCCTCCGCTCTCGCCCTTCTCCGGCCGCGCTCCCCGCTCTGCCCCATCCCAGAGGATGTCTTGGATGAGGAAGGATGTCCGGGGCCTGGAGGAGACGGGCACGGTCTGTTGGGCTGTCGTGGGGCTCCGGCTCATCCCCGCTGGGGTGCTGCTGGGTGCTCTCTGCCGCCTTGCGGGGAGCACCCCGGCACTCATCCTCCTCTTCCTCTCCCTGCCCAGAGGCGCGCTGGCTTCCCACCCTCCCGGCGCTGCGTTTATACGGCAGGCAGCCAAGCCTCCCGGGCCTGATTGGAGATCCCTGGCAGGAGTCTACGCCCTTCGGTTGTGTCTTGGCTCCCGCGGGTTTTCTGGCTGCTTTCTTCTCCTTCTCACTCCGGACGCCCTTCCCCACGGATCCGTGGGGTCACAGCCAAACCTCAGCCACCTCCTTCGCTCCCCTCTCGCTCCCTTGCTGGCAAATCCCCCCCCCGAGTTTTTTAGGATGAAGAGAAGGAAGCCAAAGCGGGTTCATCCTTTTTTGGGATCAAAATGCTGCCGGGGTGGGGGTTTTGGCGAGAGGAGGGGGGAGCAGCACTGGAGGGATGCTCTGCAATGGGACAGCTTCTGCATCCCCTGCCCCGGCCCCAGCGAACCCGTGCTCCTGGTTATGGAAGTGACGATGTCCCGGGTTAATCCCTAGAGCTCTGTGGGGAAATGCTGTTTTCAGGGGAAAAGAAGTGAAAAAAATAAAAGGTTGGGGGTTTTTTTTGAGGGTTTTCTTCGAAACCTTCCACTTTCAGTTTGGTGAAAAACAGGGAAAAATGTCAAAGACATTTTCATCAGCTTTGCAAAGCTGCTCTAACGAGGGTTTTAAAACGCAAGTTAAGATATAACAGGCAGGGAGAGCGGCTCCGGAGGCAAAGGCTTGCACAGAAACGGGCAGAGGATTCACATGAAAATTTAAGGCTAAACCTCAGACTAATTCCTCGACCGGCTGTGGAATGGGACAGAATTTATTTACTAAACCTTAGCACCTTTATACACCATCCTGCGAGACCCCGTGTTCAAAGGTGCCCGAAAGGAGCAAAACCTTCCCGATTCCAAGAAAATCCCCCGAGTCGAGCTCTCTGCTGCCACAGATTTTATTTTTTCTGAGTGTCTACTTTATTTGTAGTTGTTCTTCTAGAGTTTCTGTTTGGAAAACAACTCCCCGCTCGCCACACAAACAGCCACGAACCCCCCCAGATGTGGGCAGCACACGCTTAAAAAAACACCTTGCCCCATCATACGGCAAAGCAATCCGCCGGGGAAGCCCCCGGGGGAGCAGGATTCGGCTCTGCGGATGCCTATGAGCAGCATCCCTGGGAACTGCAGGCACCCTCTGAGCGATGCGTATGTATATATATATATAGATGTGTATATATATATATAGTGACCTCCTATAGCCCCGTTGTCTGCAAACTCCTTTTGCTGTTGGAATAACGCAGCACTCATCAGCTCTTCTATTCCGAAAGCCTTCACTCAAACCCAACCCCTCTTCCGCAGCCGAAAAGCCTGGGCATGTTGGGTTTTTTTAACTTTAAAAAGGGAAACAATAGATTTCCTTGAAATCCCCTGAGGACTTTGTTGATTTTATAGGAGGGTGTTTGGTTACGGCAGCCCGGAGCCCAGAGCAGGTTGTGCAGACGTGCCCCAAACCCCGCTTTTAACCTGCTCTTTTCTCTCCTTCTTTAACTTACTGATGCTCCCGGCTTAGAAAACGTCCCCCTATACTCACTCTAAGCTTGGAAAATTTTAGTAGCTTCAATACTTGAACCTCATTATCCTCCTCTAATCCGAGAAAGGGAATTTGGAAGGATTTATGAAGCAATTATTATTACAGCCGTGCCCCGGCCGTCGGCGCCCTAACCCCCAGCCTGGCTTCTGCGGAGCAGATCAGGAGCTCTAAGGTGCTGCTGCGGCCGCGCTGGGTGGGTGAGGGGGTGGGTGGGCTGCCCCACGGCTCCCTGCCCACCCGTTCCAGCGCTTAATCTGGATCCCACTGTGCCGCCCGGGGGGGAATTGGGATGGAGGGAGAGTCCCGAGGGGCGCCGGTGGGTCCCCTGGCAGGACCAGGGCTTGGCACGCCGCACCGCTGGGCGCGCCGAGCGGGGATGCTCACCGGGGTCAGGCGGCCGTGCCGCTCCCTGGGGGCACTCTCTGCCCAGTTTGGGAGCCAGCTTCCCCACCGCAGAGACCCTACCCCTGCCCTTGCTGCTGCCGGAGCTCAGCACGGGACTGTCCCCCCGCCATGCACCCAGGGGCTCAGCGGGTCCTGCATCCCCCCGTGTTTTGGGCTCTAGCACAAATGCACGAACATAAGACGCAGCAGAAGGGCGTCTGTCCCCAGAAGCTGGGCAGTTCCCTTCCTTCCAGGGGGGATCATTTCATTTTGATTAAGTGTTTTCCTGCAAGTAGAGCCGGGCTGTTACACCTC
>RSEF01000006.1:35023024-35039494 GCA_003993805.1 Himantopus leucocephalus | reverse complement strand
AGCAACCTGGGCTGGTGGGGGGTGTCCCTGCCCAGGGCAGGGGACTGGGACTGGATGGTCTTCAAGGTCCCTTCCAACCGAAACCACTCTGATTCTATGGTGCTAATTGCCGTTTGGAGGTGAAGTGATGGGGACGAGCATCTCGGAGCCCAGTGTAGCTGGGTTTGTTGGGAAGTACAGAGGCGTGAGCAGAAAGCAGTGGTCCTGCGAGCGCGTCCCGTGCGAGACGGGCTGCCCTTGGCTCGAAGTGGTGCAGCCCGGGTGAGATGAAGCAGCACCAGGAGCTGTGGTCCGAGCTTTTAGCTAATGGGGTCCAGCTGGTGGTGGGCTTTCAGGCTCTCAGGCGCGGACCTCGGCTGCTGCTTGGTGGGATGCAGCAGCAGTGCATCCCTCTACAACGTAGCTAAGCATCCTGCAGCCATCCGAGGCCCTGGATGTTTTGGTGTGACAGCCCGAAAGGGAAAACTCCCAGGTGGCGATGAGGAACGTGTGGGTGTGGGGCTGGCAAACCCAGCCCTCGACCGTAAGGACTCGGAAGTATGTGAGATGCCTTTGATTTTATCTGCGGGTAATTACACGGGTGGAAAAATCCTCAAGAAGGGAAGTGCCTGGGGAAGGAGGAACGCTTGGCCGTCGGTGCCCTGGGGAGAGCTGAGTGTCAGCGATGCTCGGTGTAGCTTGGCGCCGCGGTGCCGTAAGGTGCTGCCCACAGCCGCTCCCCCGGAGCTTCCGTGAAGCCAGGGCCAGGCAGGGCTGTCTGCCAGCGCTCCCGGCCGGAGCCTTGGAGAAGGAATCCCAGGTACGTTTCTGTCTCCCAAACATATTTCTTGTTCCCGGTGTATTTCTTAGGTAGAAACTGGTGTCGAGGCTCTGCCGCAGCAGCTGGAAAACCCTCCGTGAGCTGTGCGGGTAGCGTGCAGCGGCATAATTCCCCGGCCAACCTCCATCCCAATCCAAAATACCTGTGCCCGACTGGCAAAACGCTGCTGCTTCGTGCCCGCCTGCCGCGCGTCGCTTGGCTGCCCAGCCGGCTCCATCCCTCCCCCTGCATCGCCCGCCGCTCCCTTTCTGCCCCGGTGGCTCCTCTCTGCCGTCTGCAGCGGGCCGTGAGGGTGGGTGGGATTCCTGCCTCCGCGGGGCAGGCTGGAAGGTGCCAGGGAGAAGCGATGCCGCGTCGGGGCGCAGCGAGATGAAGGACGCTGCTGAGGTTGTAGGCTGAGGATGAGGAAGGCGGCACTGGCGAGGCCGATGGCAGCGGTTCGTGGCTTGCGGTGAGGGGAGATAAGGCTCAGGGGGAGCTCCCGCGGTGGGACAGGAGCTGCTTAAAGCACTCCAGGAGGGGTGGGAAGCGCTCCGAGGCAGCGGGAATGCCAGATGTGGAGGAGATCAGAGGGGCAGATGGATAATGGGCTGAAGGGCTCCGGAGGAGAGCGTGGAGATTGGGGAAGGTCACGGACCAAAAACCATGGGAAGGCGGCTGGGAGGAATGGCTTTATCTCTGGCANTAGGAAAATTTAAAAAAAAAAAAAAAAATAAAACAAACCAAGTACAAAGATGTAAGGCGGAGTCAAAAGGAAAGCAGGAAGGAGACACGGTCAGAGCACTGGGATTTTCCCAGCCTGGCGTGCTTTCCCAGGCCAGGGCACACAGGGCAGGCTGGCGATGCAGCTCCCTTGTCTAGCCCGAAGAGGGGCAAACGCCCCAAATTCCCCATCTCTGGTGTAGCAGAGCCTGGCAGGGAGGCGTTTGGCTGGCGCCAGCTCCGAGTGGGAGCTGAGAATGGATGAAGCCGCGGGATGCTGCTCACACGGCAGGCTGCGACACGGCGCGGGCTCGCCGAGCTCCGGCGCTGCCGGGAGTTCTCAGCGGCGCAGTCTGCGTGGCTGCAGCAGCGTTATCCCCAGGAATAAACGTCCCTAAATATAAATGTAAAAGGACTCTTCGACCGAGTCCATTACTGGGTCGCGGCGAGCGCTGCGCTGATGGCCGTAATGAAGTTACGGGGAGAGGAGGAGTCTGGAAGGCGGCTTCCCGCACCTCGATGGCAAAGTTTAAGCTAACGGCTGTCTGCTGCGTGGGGACGGTTAAGGCTCGGGGGAGGAGGTTACTGTGGCTTGTGCCATCCGTGCCAGTTCTTAGACCGGTGGCGACTTGATCGGCGTCCGGAGTGATGAAGGATGCGGTGATGGTGGCACACGCCCTTGGCTGGAGAAGGGCCGGGCGCCGTGTTGTGCAAAACGGGGCGTTGGGCGAGCCCCGTGGCTGCTATTCCGCTGCCGTCGGCGTGGCTGCGGTGGCCGAGCGGGCGGATTGCAGCGTCCTGAGCCCCGGGGTGGGCCGGGCAGCCTTTGCTTTCCCATGACGCCCTTGTTTTTGCAGGAAGCGGCAGCGCCGGAGCCTTGGGTTCCCCTCCGGGGTGGGTTGGCGCCCGACCGGGAGAAGGGGGAGAGCACCTTGTGCAGAGCTTCCAGAAAACGCTGCCGCTCGCCCGGTGCTGTCTGCGAGAGCACAGTCGAGGAGGAGTTGGTAAAAAAATAAAAATTTCAGGAAAGAAAAAGATGGTGAAGTAGCTTAAAATGTCGGTAGGGAATGCCAAGTGCGATGAATGTGGGTGCATTCCTGTGCGCTCTTGGCAGGAAGCGTGAAGCAGCAGAATGTGGAAAAGCCCTGAGTCTGCGCGGGGCTGTCCCTCCGGGTCTCTCGGTTCCCTGGGGAGATGCTCTAAAATGAGCCGGGTATTTGTGCCAACGAGCAGGAATCGGCCAAACGGGCAGCGATGCTGCTTTTCCCAGCTCTGCTGGGTGTCTCTGGGTATTTCTGTCGCCGCTTTCCCCGCTGGGGCAGGGGAATTCCCCGCATCCCCTGGGCTGCGTCTGGCCAGAAACGGCGCTGCTGCTGGGGTAGGTGTAACGTGGGCAGGGAAAAGGGCTTAAAAAAAAAAAAAAGACAAAATATTGCTAGAGTCCTGACGTGTTGGTTTTCTGACTCCGCGTGGATTTTTGTGTTGCCGGTGGGTTGAGCGTAAGGAGGGCTCCGCGCGAGGTTCCCACCACCGCAGGAAGGAGCTTGTGAGGAGGCGCCGCGGTCACCAATTAGCCGGGAAAGCGGTTAATGAGAAGGCTGTCTGGGTTGTAGGTATGAAGATGAAGGTAAGCGCCTTGCGTGCCGGCGCTGCGGCGGAGGAGTTAATGTGGGGTTGGCTGTGCCCCGGAGCGGGGGCCGGGCAGAGGGGTGAAGCCCAGCCTGGCTCAGCGGTACCCCCCGACTCTCAGCATCCCACGCGACCCGGGTGGTGAACCCCCCGGGACATCCAGCCCCGTCTCCAGAAGGCGCGAAGCTCTCTGGAGGTCCCCGCGTAGGAGCAGATGATCTCCGGTGGGTTGAGGATTGGCGTGGAGGACCTCACGGCTGTAATTTGGGAAGGGGTGGGTGCTGCACCGCCGCCAGCCCCGGGAGCGGCTCGGGAAGAGAGAGAATGGGGGCGCCCCCCCCGCTCGTCACATATAAGCCAACGTGCAGCGGGCTCGAGGCTCTTTGGATGTTTGGAGGATAGAATATGTCTTTATTTCTCCCCCCCAAAAAAAATTCTGGGAAATTAATCTGGAGTTGCACACCGGCTCCTGCAGGCAGGCTGCAAAGGGCTGTGTCGCAGCGTGGCGGCGTGTTCCGAGTCCTCCTCGGCAGCGAGGAAGCCCTGGAGCCGAGCACGAGCCAGCTCATCCCGTGCCCGGTGACCGCGTCGGGGTCTGACCCCTTCCCCGAACTGCAGACTCATCTCTCGTGATCCCGTGACGAAGGTGTCGCTGCTGGAGAGGGAGCCGGGAAGGTGACGTCATGCGAGGGGAAAATCCAAAGGTTGCGGAGGGTAGAGGAGTGTGGGTGTCGCTCTGGGCAGCGATGGGTGTCGTGCTTCCTCGTGAGTCACCGCGACGGCGTTTCACCGGGAGCGCCGAGATGTGGAGCACGATCCGGGGCTGACTCCGTGGGTAGGGGGTCGGCGTTCCCGCGGTGGGGACCGCTCCTGCGCAGGGCTGGTGTCTCCGGCGGAGGGGAAGATGCCATCTGCTGCCCCCCCCACCTGGATGTCCGTGCCGAAAGCCCTTGGGGCGCATCTAGGCGTGTTGGCGTGGCTCGACAAAGGGCTTTACCCGAGCCCCTCCGGTGCCAAATTCACAGTGGGAAATGTCCCAAGAGAAGTCCCAAAGCGTCCCTTGGCTCTGGCAGCCTGCAGGGAGCCGGTGAGAGGTGCGGGAAGCCCGGCCGAGCGCGAAGGCAGTGCAGGTGCCCCCGGCTTTGCGGCCGCGCCGGTGAAGTTTAATGGTTCGGAGATCCTGGTGTAAATCATTGCCAACGCGGCGCAGGGCCGCAGGTGTGCGTGGGACGGGGACGGAGGGGGGTCTGGCTGCAGGGAAGACCCGGTGCCGTGGGTGGAGGGAAGGAAATGCGGAGATTGAGGCGGGCTGGAGAGCTTGGCCACTGCTCGCCCGTGGGTTGGAGGGGTGAGGGTGCCAACGGGAACCGCGGCGCCGGCGAGCTGGGGGGGCAAGAAGAGAGCGGGGCAGCGTGACGTGGTGTAAGGGTCGGGTGCTTGGGGCTTTGCGCAGGAGGAGGCGGTTGTGACGAACAATTCAGAGGGGAATCACGGAGGAAAGATCCCTCCAGGATTATAAAACCGGTGCGACCGCGGAGCAGGGGACGTCTCTGTGGTTGGACCGGGGAGGACAGCGCTGTGTGTCTGCGCTCCACCCGCTGTGTGCGGCACGGCCGCGGTAGATGCCGCCTTGGAGATGCTGTGCCGCCCACAGCGAGACTGTTGGGGCGAGTCGGTGGTTGTTTCTGGGCTTCCCTGAACGCGCAAGTTGTGGCCCCCTTTCGCCGTGCCGACGGGTGTCCATCTCGGCGGTGCCACCGCTCCAGACAGCGCCAGGGATGCTGGACCCCAGACGGAGATAGCGGCAGCTCCTTCCCTGGCCGCTGACGTCAGGGCACTGGGGTGATTGGTAAAGCAGCAATCAGAGTGTGCTCTGGAAAGCCCAAAGAAGGGCTAATTCAATGGAGAGACAGACTTGTATGTCAAGTCTCCTGCTTTAATCAGATTTGCCCGGGCTGCAGGGCAGCGCAGCGAGGCATCTGCGTAAAACTTTCAGGCACCGAGATGATGGAGCAGCTTTAAATCCGGACCGCTTCCAGGGGTGAGGTGCCCAAGGGAAGCCAGAGGGATCGGGAACGGGCACGGAGGTTGAGACCCCAGGGGGAAATGTCACCAGCCCTGCGTGTTTTCTGTGCCCACCGCAGGCGCAGCGTAATTTCCCGCCCCAAACCCATCAGAGCAGTTTGCAGGTGCCATCGTGGGAGGGTGACGTGCGTTTGTGAACCGCCTTGCCAAATAGCGCGGGGATGGGAGTTCATCAGGATAAATAGGTAAGGATAAAAAAACCCAACAGCCACCTGTCTAGCTACATGTGGAAGACCCAAAATGATGACAGGCTGAGAGAGTTGGGGGTGTTCAGCCTGGAGAAGGAGAAGGCTCCGGGGAGACCTTATTGCGGCCTTCCAGTGCCTAAAGGGGCTCCAGGAGAGCTGGGGAGGGACTTTGTACAAGGGCATGGAGTGATAGGACAAGGGGGAATGGCTTCAAACTGGAAGAGGAGAGATTTAGATGAGATATCAGGAAGAAATTTTTCCCTGTGCGGGTGGTGAGCCCCTGGCGCAGGTTGCCCCGAGAAGCTGTGGCTGCCCCATCCCTGGAGGTGTTCAAGGCCAGGTTGGACGGGGCTTGGAGCAACCTGGGCTGGGGGGAGGTGTCCCTGCTCGGGGCAGGGGGGAACTGGATGGTCTGTAAGGTCCCTTCCGACCCAAACCATTCTATGATTCTATGATAAGGGGGTATGCTGATCAATCAGAGCCTCAGCGTCCTTGCCACGGGCTTTTGGCATCGCCAGCACGGCCGGGGGTGGGGACCACCGCAGCGGAGGGTGGATGAAGGACGAGGACGTATGGTGCAATTTGCCTTGTGCGTGATTTAACGAGCCTGCAAAGGGCAGTGAGTGTGCCGTGAGTTGGCGTTGCGGGCGCTCCCCGGGGCAGAGGGGGCTGTTTGGGGAGCGTGGGGTGTAGACAGTGCTCGGTACAGCCCTGGTCCCCTCCCCCGGCACGCTCGGTGCCCAGAGAGCAGGGCAGAGAGGGGAGACTCCGCATAGGAGGGCAGAGGCCGCCGCAGGGACCGTCAGTTCGGAAGGGCTCAGGTAGGACGTGCTGCCGAGTCGCGATTGCTCTGGGGCTGTCGGTGCGGACCTTTGGGATGTAGCGTTTGCCGCATCCTCGGCAGCCGCATGTTCGGACCGAACTAAAGCCGGGGGCAGGTTAGCGGGGTTGGGGATGCTTTTCCCGAGGGGCCGGCGGTGCGGCGCAGCTCTGGCAGCGGGGCTGGGCACGGCGCTGAGCCGTGCCGTGGGGAACGGCGGGCTTGTCTCTGCCTGCCGGCAGCTGCCGTCGGGCAGGGCTCGGCAGCTCGCGTTTGCCCAATAACCCCGGACAGACCGCAGCAACACAGACTTTGCCCTGCCCGGGTCCGCACCAATGCCGACGAGCCCGATGCGGGGCCGGGGCTGTGTCAGCCCTCAATTTCCCCCCCCGCAAAGCAGTGCCGGGGCTCAGGCAGCGAGCGGGGCTGCGAAGGGGGACGTTGGTCGGCAGATTTCTCTTCTCCTCTCCGGGTTTGCGTGCGTGTCCTTTCCTGCAAGCGGCTGGAGCGGGTCGGGTTTCTGGGAACGCTGGTTCATTCTGGCCCTTGACCCTGCGAACGAGGCTCGCGCCCGAGCTAAACAAGCAGACGTGAAGCTACGGACCATCGGAGCGGACGGCCGCGCTGGAGGGTGAGGGTGTTTATGGAGAAAGCACGCAGCAGCAGCAGCGTATCCCAGGGCCGGCTTCGAGCCACAAACAAGCGTCGAGGTGCCGGGGAGGAAAGGAGAAAAACCCTGGCACGTTTGCGCAGCTGCACGCTGGTTTTTGGCACATGCGTCAGACCAGGAGGCTGCTGGGGTGGAGACACGATGCAGCTCTGCCGCAGGCACACGAGTCCTTCGCAAGCGCAGGTCCGGGCGGTGAGCGGGCAGGAGATGCGCTTCCGCAGGAGCGTTTTTGGAAAGGGAGCGCCTCTGGTGCCGGCGATTCGGGAAATGCAGATGTTCGGTCGAGGCGGTAGAAGCGGGAGTTCCCAGCCACGGCCCGGCCGGTGGGGACCGGCGGTGCTCGGTTGGCCCCGAGGCGGCTGCGGTTACTGGGGCTGCAGCCGGGGGACTCGCCGCCAGCGTGGGTGACAGCGGGGTGGGCGAGCGCGGGGCAGAAGCACGGCAAGGGCTGCGGCGAGGGCTCGCTGGCCCGGCAGCGGTCGGGGGAAGCCGCAGGGGTGGCGTGGCTGGGAGGACGGCAGTTTTGCTTTCTCTTCTGCGGGCAGGGAGGCATTGCAGGGCAGGCAGCCAGTGCCGCGAGCAGCCCCGCTCCGTCTGGAACGGCGGGGTGGGGGGTGGGGGGAGAGAAGTTGCACGGCCAGAGGTTAGTTTCTGAGCCGGTTTCAGATTAGTTTGCATTGACGGCGGCTGTTTGTCTGAGCCGGCGCAGCTCCCTAAAACGGGGAGCGTTTCTGTAAGCACTGAATTTAATTGTTATTTTGGTGGCGTTTCTTTTGGTGCTTGCGAAGAGGTCGGCTGTCGCGTTCCTAAGGATGGGTAAGCGAAGTCCTTAGCACGTGTTAGCGATTCGGGTCTTTCCTGAGGTCGGTGGGTATTGCAGCCAAGAAAGTAGCCAAGGGCCGCGACGGGAACAGCCGGCAAGCATCCTGCTGCCGACCGCCGTGTGGTGTCCCGACGTGCTCTCCGCTCCGCAGGCGTTAGTGGAATCAAAGGATGTAATCGTGGTCGCCGAAAAGGGAGCTGCATAGCTTTTGCATCCCGCCGTGCGCTAACCATCGCTTTCCATCTCTTCCCAGAGCTCGCCGCCCGCCTGGGGAGGGGACCGCACGCATGCTAGCAGGACCGCAGCCCCCCCGAGCCAACCCGTGCTGTAAGGTGGGGGCAGCCCGGCCGGGGGACCGGCAGCGGCAGGGATGGCCCACTCTCGGGCCAACGGCTCACACTACGCCCTGACGGCCATAGGGCTGGGGATGCTCGTCCTTGGCATCATCATGGCCGTCTGGAACCTCGTCCCCGGCTTCGGCCCCCCTGACAAACCCGCCACCCACGCCGGCAACAGCAGCAAACCCGACCGCGGCACCGGAGGCATTTTGAAGAGCAAGACCTTCTCAGTGGCGTACGTGTTGGTGGGGGCGGGCGTGCTGCTGCTGCTGCTCTCCATCTGCCTGAATATCCGGGACAAGAAGAGGCAAAGCGAAGAGATCACTTGCGTGCAGCACCAGGCATCTGCAGAGCCCTCACACCAGGAGGACAGGTGAGCCTTTATGGGGGGGAAAAGGGAGCAGGATCGAGTGAAGGAATGAATCATGGAATGGTTTGGGTTGGAAGGGACCTTGAAGACCATCTCGTTCCACCCCCCTGCCCTGGGCAGGGACACCTCCCACCAGCCCAGGTTGCTCCAAGCCCCGTCCAACCTGGCCTTGAACACCTCCAGGGATGGGGCAGCCACAGCTTCTCGGGGCAACCTGCGCCAGGGGCTCACCACCCACACAGGCAAGAATTTCTTCCTAATGTCTCATCTCAATCTCCCCTCTTCCAGTTTGAAGCCATTCACCCTCATCCTACTACTCCATGCCCTTGTACAAAGTCCCTCCCCAGCTCTCCTGGAGCCCCTTTAGGCACTGGAAGGGGCTCTGAGGTCTCCCCGCAGCCTTCTCTTCTCCAGGCTGAACCCCCCCAACTCTCCCAGCCTGTCAATGAAAGGAAGAGCTGTTCTTCTTCCTCGGGGAGGTCAGGAGCGAGGAGAGGAAGGCTGATAGCAGCGCGTGCCAAAATAAAGGCAAGCACGTCTCGTGGTTTAGGGTTCAAATATCCTTTCGAGCTCAGGAAGGAGCGGCTCCAGCTGTATTGGCGGGGCTGTAGGGGAAAGGACCCCTTGGTTGTGTCTAAGCTGGGGTCTCGGTGGGGCCGTGGCCAAGGCAGCCTTGCTGAGACGTGCCGCTCCTGGCCCGGCCGGTACACGGGCAGCGTGCGGAGAGAGGACGCTGGCGGCGGTGGTGGTTAATGGTTAATGCAGGAGATGGGGATTGCTGCCGCGAGCCAGGCGAGGGGCTTCGGAGGGAGAGGAGCAGGAGAGGCAGGGCGTGCTGGCTGGCTGGGCGCAGCCCGAGGTAGGCAGCGGCTGGAAATGGAGTTTCGACCCGGTGAAAGTCTGCAGGGCTCTTCCGTTTGCTCGGGGAACTCCAACCAGCAGAGCAAAGGCTGCTGCCGCAGCGGGCATGGTCTGAGCAAACACGGGGCGCAGGAGAAGCCCCCGGCCGTGCCGGCAGAGCGGGGAATGGTCGCGGTGCCCGGTGCGGGCTGTGCTCGTGCAGGGAGAGGCAGGGGGACGTCGGGACAGCGTGGGGTCGGCGGCGGCAGGAGGAGACGCTGGCTCTGCCGGCTGCAGCCTAGGGAGGGCTGCGGGGGAGAGCGGCCATCGGAGACAGCAGAGAAGTTACCCTGTGTGTGTAGATCCACCTAGGAAACTGCTTTTCCCTATTGGATTCTAAAGGTAACTTCATAACGCGAAAGAAATGCCAAGCATAGGTGTGCGGGTACCTGTGGCGTAGACGGGTACGTATTGCGCAGCTGAGTCTCCGGGCAACAAAACTCCCGGCAGATACCCAACCCGAACGGCATCCGAATGGCAAAGACGGGGGGTGGCGATGTCCCTTCCAAACGTACGGTGACTGGTTCGTGGAGAGAGGAGAAGGCAGTGTTTCGGGGGTAGAGGTGACTGCTGGGCAACCTGTAAAGAGGTTTTGTGGGCAAAGGGAGCGATGGCCAAAGACAGGCGGACGTCGCAAGGAAATAAAAACGTGTCTGTATATCGGTGGGGTTGTGATCTGGTCCCTTAAACTGAAAGGAACTGGTGTATAATGTAGAAGGGCAAATAAGTTGAATAGGTTATTTTAGAGGGGTTGTTTTATTCTCTCCTCTCCATCCCCTACCTGCTGTGTAGCCGCAACGATGCGCTACTGATAGCCTTAATTGTTTTCCCCTCTAGTCAAGAAGAGGACGAAGACGCGTCTTCCCAGTACTACGTCCCCAGCTACGAGGAGGTGATGAACACGGGCTACTCAGAGCCCAGAGACTTGGACAGGAGCAACAGGCTCAGCGTCTCCCTGCCCTCCTACGAGTCGCTGACGGGGCTGGAGGAAAGCACCCAGCCGCCGGGCGCTGCCGGCACGGAGCCCGGCACGGAGCGGCAGCCCGGCCGGCACAGCTCCCGCCTCAGCAAGCGTCTGAAGCCGCTGAGGGTCCGGAGGATCAAGTCGGAGAAGCTGCACCTGAAGGACATCAGGCTGAACCTCGCGGAGGGGAACAGCACCGCCCCTATCACGATAGAGCCGCTGACCCCGCCGCCCAAGTACGAGGAGATCCAGGAGAAAGCGCCAGAGAGCCGGCAAATGACTTAGAAAAGAGGGAATCGGTGATGCTGCTGGGGTTTTGTTTTGAGGTTTTGTGTTGTTTTTTTTTTTTTAAAAAAAGAACCGCACTAAGAGGGACTCGGCCTGCGGGTGCGGAGGCGGTCAGGGCTCCCTGGAAGCTGTGATGTGGAGGACACGATGGGTGCGTCGCGCTGCGGCACGGGGACACAGGACAAGCTTTCCCCGGGACGGGGTTTGACAAAAGACCACGGGGAAAGAAACATGAATGCCAGTAGGTCTGCTGCTCTGAAGGAAATGAAGGCTGGAAGTACCAAAAGTGTCATTTGTGGTGGTTTACGTGAGGACCACCCAATGTATGTTCTCACCCCCTTGCGCCAGCGGGACTTGCCCAAGCCACCAAACTGATCCCGAGCAGGATTTTCCAAGTGGAAAAGGGCACCGCTCATTGTTTTCGGCGCCTTTTCTTTTCGAGCAAGGGAAACGGCGTTGCCAGAGTAGCGCGGTGGCGTTGCCCCGCTCCCATCCAGGGTTGGGATGGTGGCCCAGGGCCCCGACTCCTGCCAAGGTCGGGGCTTGCTGGTGGGCAGGGGGCTGGAACGGGCCCCGTGCTGCCGGGGGAGAGGATGGATTTCTTGCCTCGGTTGCTTCCCCTGTTGTGTTTTGTGCTCCGATGCGAAGGGGACGGTCCGTTGGAGGCAAGCGGGTCGTTCGCGGGGGTCGGGAGGTGAGCGCACCCCTGCCGGGAGGTGCGCGGGGTGAAACGACTGCAGAGCATGCTGTGCGAGCAGACCTGGTCTGAATAAATGTTTTGTACATTGTGTTTGTGTGTGTGTGTGCACTCGTACGCAATCGGCCCTTCCCAAGGCGTGGAAGCTGGAGCGGTATGAAATCAGTCGGCTGTTTTAGGGCGATTTCAGCTCCACGGGCATCCCGGCCACGCACCGCCTCCCGGGCTAACAGCGAAGCGATGGGCGACAAAGTCGTCAGCGTATTCAGCCGTGGGCTCCCTCGAACGGTCTGAATGTTGATGGTGTGGGTGGAGAGCAGCATCTCCTGTGAACTGGTAACAGATGTCGGCGTGGCCGATCTGCCCCTCTGCCTCTGGGGCTGCCGCTACGGCTGTGGCTGTGTGGGTACGATGCCGATAGTGGTGTGGTTATGGACTGGTCAGCAGAGGCTGACGTGGTGCTATGGGTGTTACAAGGTGTGAGAGGAGCACAGGTGACCTGAATGAGGACAAAGGCGAGATGCCGGTCCTAATCCGTAGAAGAGTTTCTCTTGTTAGGTGTTAATTCGTACTGCATCTCATAAAGTCTGTTGTTGTTATCGCAGGAATTTCACGTTGCTGTGCCCCAAGGCATGATCTCAGATGGGCAAAACGACGTCATTAAAGAAGGGACTCCCTTATGGAAGAGAAGGAAAAAAAAATAAATATATATATATATAGTCCAGAGGTGAGGGATTTGGGGCAGGAGAGTCCCATGTGGTTCTTGTTGTTGTTGAGGAGTCGGAAAGGCAGTGCAGCTCCTGGGAAGCCGTGTCCCGAAGAGCCTGGCCGCGGGGGGAGCCAGGCATGAAGTCCTCTCTTCCTGGTGGGGAAACGCAACTGTAGCAGTCGTCTTAGCAAATCTGGGGAAATACTGGGTTAATAAAATGAAGGCTCTTGTCTGAGCAGTTGGGAGCTGAAGTTTGACGGAGCGTCTTTACCAGAAAGTCCCATTCAATGAGCCAGACTGGTGAGACCGGAATCTTCCTCGGTGTCTCATGTAGGAAAAGAGCTGAAAAAAAAATGACGTAAAGTGCAGTGACTGGAGTGAAACGGGCTGTGACTAATGTCGTAATTATGCGAAAAATGCCTGAATGGCTAATGAGCATCTCTGGCTACTTGCATACCTGTCCTTTGATGGTACGTGGGAAGCAGGGGGAGACGTGGGATGAAGTGCGGGTGCTTCCGAAGCTGTGACCGTCGCTGTCCTAGGACAGCTGGGCTCCGTGTGAAAGTGAGGTGGCCCTGTATTGTAAGGGAACGGTTAATCTGGAAGGTGAGATGATGGAGACGGTTTTTTCCAGGTAAGACACGCTGGTAGGTGAGGCGTTTAAGATTGCCCATCTATCTCGGCGTCTCTGGAAGGCAACTCGTGGTCAATGGCAACTCTGGAGATGCGCAGACCTGGTAGGAACGTGTCCGAGGAAGCCTGGTGGTCGTTAGTGTTAAAAAGCATCGCCACAGCGCTGGATTGGGGCTGGGAAACCACGTTCCTGTGCCAAAGCCCTCGCAAGGAAAGGCAGGGAGGAAAGCACTGGCGGGAGGGGAGGCGGCACCGGGGTATGTGCCGCGGTGCTGCTCTCAGGCTCCTGGAGCGGCGCTCCTTCGCAAAATCTGCAGCTTCTGCCTCAAAATGAAGCGTGATAAAATCTCGCAGGACTTGCTAGCTGTTCTCCTGCATGGGCTTGTTTTTGCAGGTGCCGACAGTCTTCGGCGAGCCAGGGGTGCCGAATGGGCCACCCTCGTCCGTAGTTGGCATTCAGGTCCCGCCGAGCACCGGAGCAGCCGCGGGAATAGCAGGAAACCTTTGTTTGCAGGATATTTGTAGATGGGCGAGTGCTTTCGAGGGAGAAGCGCTGTGGTTTCGTGGGCGTGCGTCCGAACGGGTTCGCTGTCGACTTGCCAGCCCGGTGGGGCAATAGCCACCCTCGTGGCACGCCGCCCGCTCCTGCTCTCTGTGTGCCTGGGAGTCTGGCTGAAGGGTGAACCCTACGTCTTGCAGCCAGGCGACACGGGAATTTCTCACCCGCGGGAGCAGAACCGTCCCCCAAAAAGGCCATCCTGGGGTGTGCCGTTAACAAAAACGCAAGGTTTAGGCTCGTTTCCAGCAGGCCTGGGCTGCGTGTCAAAAGGATTATAGTCGTGTTGTGTATGGCACAACACTGGGGCTGTGGGAAACGCTGTGGTTTGGGGCAATATAGGGCTGCCGCGCTTCCCTCCTTCCCAAAACCCATGGGAGGGGACGCGGGTGCTGGAGCTGTGCCCGGCCCACCAATCCCCCCACCTCTAACTGGCCAACGGCGCTGCGATCGCGTCAGAAAGACGCTCTAACAGAATTCGGAAAGCAGTGTGGGAAAGGCATGGGAATGAGCAGAGAGTGTAATGGTGTGTTATTTTCCCTTTTTCTGCTGCAAAGAGAGTGTGTGGCAGCCTGGCATGAAGGCACGTTGACGGAGAAGCGTGCCGACCTGTGACGGCGTCCCCATCACCAGGCGGCAACGTTTATCCGCTTGCCCGAGGTTGCACGACCTGTTTGTGCAAAATAAGAAAAACAGGGACAAAAATGTTCTCCGGCAGCTTGCATGGCCCCCCCACCCCCACCCCGGTGAGGTTTTGGATAGGTGGGGACGTGTTCCTGCGTGTGTCACCCGCTGGCGAGGAGAGCTGCAGCCAGCGCGGAGCTGTGTTGTGTTGCCGGGCCAGTTGCTTGGGAAAAGGAGAAGAAATAAAGAAAGCAAAACAAAGAGAGAAACGCACCCAGGAGGGCAGCGGCGCCGGTGTGGACGCGGTTTCCAAGGCTACTGCGAGGCCGCGGCCGCGCTGCCGGCCATGGCAGAGCCGCCTTTGGGGTGATTTAGTACAATTTCTAGCGCACGAGTTGGTCAAGGACGTTCTGGGCTCAGTTGCGTGTGTTGGTTGGGGGGTTGCTAAATGAGTAGTTGTTGGGGTTTTTTTAATGCCAGCTTTGCAGGTGAAGGAGGCGGACGATGCGAGCCTTTCTGAAGGGTTCGGAGGGGTGTTTTCAGCTGAAGCCGCACACCACGACGACGATAGGCAGGCACGAAGGGGCCGACGTCGTCCTGCAGGTAGGGGCGAGGACGCCGACCGTCGTAAAACGGGTGGTGGGTTGGGTGCGGGGAGGAGGATTGCGCTGCGGTCCTCTGGACAAAGCGTAGGGGGCTCGCAGGGTGCTTACCCCAAGACGTGCAGCAAGGAGAGGCGGGGGCTCGGTAAAGAAACAGCCAAACCTGAGCTGCTTTCTGGCAGGTTGCCCTGCTTGCCTGTTGATAGCCTGTGCCAGTCCGCAGGTGTAGCAGATCATCACGTGGCCCTTGAATTCGCCGCCTGGGACAACAGCTTCGTCCTTCAGGACTTCAACTCCCCCCAGGGCACCTTCGTCAACGGCTGCCAGGTCCAAAACGCGGCTGTGAAAGTGAGTCCGGGGGATATCCTGCGCTTTGGCGCAGGGGGAGCATCCTTCCAGCTGGTGGTGGATGGGGCTGCTCAGGTAAGGGCGGGCGCTGCTCCCCGGGGAAGGGTGGATGGGGCTCCTCAGGGAAGGGTTGGGTGCTGCTGCCCAGGGAAGGGTGGATGGGGCTCCCCAGTTAAGGATGAGGTGCTGCTGCCCAGTTACAGATGGGGTGCTGCTCCGCAGGGAAGTGTGGATGGGACTCCCCAGTTAAGGATGGGGCGCTGCTGCCCAGGGAAGGGTGGATGGGGCTCCCCAGTTGCAGATGGGGTGCTGCTGCCCAGGGAAGGGTGGATGGGGCTCCCCAGTTGGAGATGGGGTGCTGCTGCCCAGGGAAGGGTGGATGGGACTCCCCAGTTGGAGATGGGGTGCCGCTGCCCAGGGAAGGGTGGGGAGCAGGAGCAGGCTCCCAGGCTGGTCTGGGCCATCCTCGGGAAGGCGGAGGGGGTGGGAAATGAAAAACTTGAGCTCCCTCTGCTGAAGAAACCGGGGCAGTTCAATGAGAAAAGGAAAAGCAGGGGTCGGGTTTCCCAACAGCGAGTTGGACACGAGCAAAGGTTAGTCTGAAAAATGTCCTTTTCCTCTAGTAGCGTTTTGCGTGTCCTCAAAAGCTAGTTACGGCCGGAGAAGGTGGGCTTTGGATCGAACCTGGGGCTAACTGGAAGGGGACGCCCTGACCGGCGCTGTGCTTGGCAGCGGCGTGCATTGCTGGAGAGTCCGTGGTGTTGGGCACGGCACGGCCAGGGCAGCCCAGTTGGCTTTGGAGTGCCAGAGAAACCCAAAGCAATGGTAAACTGGGAAAGAATGTGGTCACACGTAGTGGCAGTCTCCTGTGTCTGTGGAAAAAAAAACTGTGTAGGGGTGTTTTTGGAGGTCACAGAGCTTGGTGAGTTATTGTACGGTTAAGGATTGATAAGATCTGGTATGTTTATTATTTTGGCTCTGGAGGAATCCTAGAAACTAGATGCTGAGGCAGAATCTTGGAAACACGTGTATCGCGCACCTGGTTGTGGGAGTCACGGAGCCTGGTCTCCTAGCAGTGCCCATGTACAGATAAAACTTTGTTGTCATGCTGCGGTTTGGGCAGGTCATGCACCCCGATACTGGGTTCGGAGGTCTCGGCAAGAATCCTGGTGTAGCAAGGTGACCTGGTGAATCCGTAGTTGTCCAGAAAGCCTTGGCTGAGAGAAATTTGGAAAAAATGTCCAGCTGCACGTTGAAGCCGGTTAGGTAAAGTAGTTGTTGGAACCATCAGCATTTAAAATTCCAAAAGTATGTGGGTAGGATGCAAGGAGAAAGCAGTTTTGCACCGTGACGCAGAGGAAGCCCTGTGGGTGCCTCTTCATTGCTCGGGGCTCTGCGATCCTCCTTTGGCGGAGTAGCTTTGAAGCCCGACGCTGCTGACCGCAAAGAATAAATTACTGCGGCACGGCACCCTGTGAAGTGGCGATGGTGTCTAATCTAGGGAGGTCTCCCTCCTTTGCGGCAGTATTAGAGGAACGTGCTGTGAAGGGGAGCACCACCCAGCTGTGAGTCCCATCCCTGCAGTGCCCCAGAGCACAGGACAAGTGCCCAGAAAGGGATAACTTAATGCTGTGGTGGGACTTGGGAGTCCCAGTGGACACCAGGGTGCCCATGAGCCAGCAATGTGCCCTGGTGGCCAAGAAG
>RSEF01000006.1:34994323-35005568 GCA_003993805.1 Himantopus leucocephalus | reverse complement strand
AAAAAAAAAAAAGCGTTCCGAAAGCTTCCTGCCCGCGGCTGCTTTCTGCCTGCCCGCATTTTGCCTCCGCCGCGGCGGTCCTGCCTGCCCCGTGCCCCGCTCCTCCCTCCTCCCGCCACCAGTTTGAGCCCCAGGAGCCGGAAAGCAAGTTGCTGGTGGGCTGGTTTGGGGTCGTTCCGGGATGCTCATGAGCGGAGGAGCGGGGTCAGGTGTAAGGGCTCCTTCCCAGAGCTTCGGGCGAGGAGATCTGCAGGGTTGGGAGAGTCTCAGCGTGTTCCCGGAGAAGCAGAAAGTCCCCTTTCGGTGGCGACGCTGCTGGGTCGGGGCTCCTCCGCGTCCCCCAGCCTTGGGCAGAGGCGCCGCGGGTCTCCACTGGAACGTGTCTCCCGCCTGTTTGCCCCTGCTCCTCCTCGCCTTTGACTCCCTGCCCCGGCACGGTGCCCAAATTAGAGCCGCGCTGGGGGTGTTCCCCCCTCAACCCCTCCGTTCCTCCAAGGTGCAGCAGAAGACCTCGGCTGCCCTTGGCGGCTCGCTGCCTCTTAAAACAACCGTCAGCTTCGTCCATGGGGCGTCATCATCCCTCCAAGCCTTCGAGGGGGCTTGGGCAGGCGTTGCCCCGGGATGCACGAGCTTACGGGAGGATAAAAGCATGGCGAGGCTGGAGAGGACAGGGGGAAGCGCTCGTAAAAGCCGAGGAGCTTGGCAGCGTGGAGGCTGTGGACATCGGAGAGGGTGCCGCTGCCTGGCTCAGCCTGAAGCCCAGATCCAGCGCACCAGATAGCGTATTTATTACTCACTCCTTTACCTTGAAGTTATCACGACGACGCCTTTGAAGAGCAGCCATAGATTTCCATGTTGATAACACCGCGGAGGAAAAAAATAAATAACCATCCCAAAGCTCCGGAGCCTTTTTGAGCGGCTCTTAGCGCCAAATCTGGGGTGAAACTGGACCAAATTCAGGCGCAGGTCTGTCCTCTGAGCCGGACCGAGGTCCAAACAGGCTCAGCACCCACAGTCTCCTGAGGAGACACACGTCTGTTTGCTCTCTCCCTTCCCAAGCGCGTGTTCTCCGCGTCCTCTGCGATTTGCACAGCGCCGGAGCCGTGGGCCGGGGGTTCACCTCGAATTTCCCACCTGCAGAGAAACCCCCAACCTGCTGCTCTCGCAGAGCCGACTCTGCCGTTTATTTTGGAGGTCGTCACAAAACCCTCCGTGCTGAGCCTCCCTTCTCCCTCTCCTCCACTAACGCCACGCGGTGATGGTGGTTTTGGTTTTTCAAAGCAAAAAGCAACAGTAGATGATCGCAAGGAATTAGGTGAGGTTAAGCATCAGCCCCCCCCCCAAAAAGGCAGATATTGTTGCAGGACACGGTCCCCCCTCAGCAAAGGGAACGTCCTCCTCACGCCGTCTTTTTCCCTCCTGTCCAGGTTCGGACTCCAAGATGCGGGAGGTGTGCGCCGGCTGCGACACCCCCATCTCCGACCGGTTCCTCCTGCGAGTCAACGAGCGCTCCTGGCACGAAGGTTGCGTGAAATGCGCCGTCTGCCTCCAGCCGCTCTCCGGGACCTGCTACTGTCGCAACCGGCAGCTCTACTGCAAACACGACTACGAGAAGTAAGTGCCCTCTGGTTTCCTCCCGGTTTTCCTTCCCTCTCGGCTCTGTTTTGATTGTCTTGGGGGGTCGGTCGCGAGAAGGGGTTCTGGAAGGGCCAGAGGGCATCGTGGTGCGGGTGTCACGTCGGCTGGAGAGGACCGGGTGAGGTGATGAGGACCACAGAGGTGTCCTGCAAAGAGATGCTGTCCCAAGAGAGGGACAGAAGCGCTCAGCTGTGACTCAAGGTGGTGACACGGCGGGGATGAAGAGGCAGAAGGGATTGGGTTTGGTTTAGTGGTGGATTTGGCAGGGTTAGGTCGATGGTTGGACTCGATTGGGGGTGTTCAGCCTGGNACTGCAAGAGGGGGGATTTGGGGGAGATATCGGGGAGAAATTGTTGGCTGTGAGGGGGGTGAGCCCCTGGCGCAGGTTGCCCCGAGAAGCTGTGGCTGCCCCATCCCTGGAGGTGTTCAAGGCCAGGTTGGACGGGGCTTGGGGCAACCTGGGCTGGTGGGGGGTGTCCCTGCGTGGGGCAGGGGGGGAACTGGGGGGGCTTTAGGGTCCCTTCCAACCTATACAAGTCTGTGATTCTGTGATTCTGTGAAGCTGTTGGCTGACGGGGCAGGAAGGATGAGCTGTTGGTTCTTGGGGTGCTCTGTCAAGAAATGAGGGGTGTCCAAGGCTGCCCAGGAGAACACAGCGCTCCGTGCCTTGTCCTTCTGGGACACGCGGGCCGGCAGATTTAACCTGATGTCATGGTTTGGGCTGGGCTGGCCACCAAAACGAACGACAGATGCTGTCTTTAACCTCTCCCCCCTTCACCGAAGGTCCTGCTCGTGGGGTGAAGAGCAGATGAGGCGAGGACGGGAGTGCTGTGCCCTAGCCGTTGTGCCGGGAGCTGCCGGGAAGCCCTGCATGCTCCTGCAGCCGCGCACCCGCTCTTCGGTGCGCGGGAGCCCACACCTGGGGTGGCGCCGCGTGGCTGTGCCCGCCTTTGCCGCGGCCAGGGCTGGGCTCTGCTCCGCTCCGGGTGGCAATCCCATCCCGTCGGAAGGGTGGGCACCACCAAGTATTTAGAATAGAATGGGAATGGAATGGAATGGAATGGAATGGAATGGAATGGAATGGAATGGAATGGAATGGAGTGGAGTGGAATGGAATGGAATGGAGTGGAGTAGAGTGGAATGGAATAGAACAGAGTGGATTGGAGTGGAATGGAATGGAATGGAATTAGAAAAATAATAGAATAGAATAGAAAAGAAATAGAAAAAGAACAGAATAGAACACAACAGAACAGAATAGAAATATAAAATCGAAGTGAAACAGCAAAGAAAAGAGAAAAGAAAAGAAAAATAGAAGATAGAGTAGAATGGAATGGAATGGAATGGAATGGAATGGAATGAGAAAAATAATGGAATAGAATAGGAATAGAATAGAAAAGAAATAGAAAAAGAAAAAGAACAGAATAGAATACAACAGAACAGAATAGAAATATAAAAAACAAAGCAAAGCAAAGCAAAGAATAATAGAAGAGAGTAGAGTAGAATAGAATGGAATGGAATGGAATGGGATGGAATGGGATGAAATTGAATGGAATGGAACGGAATGGGATATTTCCATTGGAAGGGACCTACAGCGATCACCCAGGCCAGCTTCATTTGCTTTTGAACACCGTGCCGGCGCTCCCGGGAGAGGACAGGGCTGGGGTGCTCCGTGGCTTGTTGCGTGATTGGAATTGCGCAGCTGAAGCGAGGTGGTTGAGTGTTGGCGAATCCAGACAGAAGAACAGGGGGAAGCGGCTGGCGGAGCCGGGGATGGCTGAAGGCATCTTGTAAGTGGAAAGCTAGGTTGTGGTGGTGCGATGTGGAAAGACATCCCTAAAACGAAGGCGTGGCGGGTACCTGGACAGCTGGGGAAGCGGCCGCCCTGCGTATCGCTGGGCTGCGTGATTTGACCAAACACAGCCGGTGCTGTGTGCGAAATCCTCGGAAAAAAATCAGGTTTTTAGATTTATCCCAAAACTCCGCCTTGTCTGCCAAACTCAACGAGCAGCATCTCCCGCGGCGCCGGAGACGCGGCCCTGGATTTGGGCAGCGCCTGAGCTGGCGGCGCGGTCGCACCTTGCCCCAGCACCGAAGCGGTGAAGGTTTTTTTTGCCTTTAGCGGTCATAAACGCACTTCTATTAATGAAGCCGCTCGGGTGCTTCTGTTGGCTTTTCTCATGCTGTTGGGAGGTGAACGTGGGATGGAAAATCCCATCCCTCTGCCACTCACTGGCTCTGTGGCTGCAGATAAATCCTTTCCCCTTCGCTCCCCTTCGGAGCCCATCCTCTGGCCACCCCCTTTCCTTCAGCATCTCAGGAACAAGAGATAAACTGGGAGAGCCTGAAGGGAGGGCAGGATCTGCTCCTCCGAGCGGGACTTGGCGTGATGAGCCAGCACCGCAGCCTCCTGTCTGCATGCACCAACCAAGTGGCATCGCTCCACGGAGCCGGGTCGATCCTGCCGGAGGTTATCTGGCGGCACGGAGCACTTTGATCATGGCTATAAAAAAAAAAACGGAGCTGCTTCCACGCCGGCTGCTGGCTCCATCCGCCTTGCAGCAGGGCAGGAGATGGCTGGAGGGCAGGGGATGGCTCAAAGGCTGCTGCCTTTCCTTTTGCCTCTGGCAAGAGAGCTAAATAACCACGGTGACACTCCGGCAAACTTCAGGTACATCGGAAAACACTGTGAGCTTCTCCCTCCCTGGGATAGGGAGCTCCTGGGTGCTCAGCAGCTCCCTGACATCGCTGCTTGCCACCGGAGCTGCCGGCAATGCCATTAAAGCCGTGGCACCAGGCACCGAGGAGGTGGACCGGGCTCAGTTGGCGGCTCATGCTGAGGGTGATGCTTCCTCGGTTCTCCTCCTCTGCCGAGTAAGCATCTCCTGCGGGCAAAACACAAACTGCTTCCCACACGCTCCCTTCCCGACTCATTTTTCCCGTGCCAAGGATTCTACTGAAATATTAGAGGGGGAACAGTGCTGCTGCCCGGAAAGCCCGTGCCTGGTTGTGACCTCCAAGCCCATGTCTGGTTGTGACCTCCTGCGGCTGGTGCCGCTGGGAAGAGCTGGTGACACACAGGCATCCGAGGATGCCTCCGGGAAGGCGCTCCATCAATTCCCCGGAGTTTGGCAGCATCCTCTAAAGACTTAACGGTGCAATCTTATCTTCCCTATGCTTCAGAAGAGAGAGCGCAGCCTCCTCCCGGCCACTGACGCAAGCGCTTGGCAGCGATGGGGATGGTAATAAAGATACCAAGGCTTGCCCACTTGCCCGGGGTGGCTGGGAGAGGCAGGGAGAAGGAGCCGGGCTGGCACGGCCACAGCTTGACCGGGAAAGGAAGGACAGGCTGCGTGAGCACGGCGGCACACACACAGCGTCCCGGCAAAGGGCGAGGGTCCCAGGATGCTCTGAAGGAAGGGAGGTGGACCTCCGTACGGTCTCGGCTGTGCGGGCAGGCAGGAGGCAGGCGCTGGAGTGGGTTTGACCACTGTGGTTAAGAGTAACCAGATAAAAACGTGTTTGCAAAACCTGTCTGGAAGGAGCATCGTCTCCTCCTCCGGGCAGTCGGGTGCCTGACCCGAGGCCAATGACGGCACTTCCACGTGGGGAGACCTCAGCCTCCAACAGTGCTTTTTTTTTNTTTTGCGATGGATTTTTGGGCAGGAGAGCGTGGCCGCGCTGCTTTTCCTAGCGCCGCGCTGCAGCTGCAGGGCTGCAGACCCCTGGCACGCTCTGCTCCGTCCCGCTTCTGTGCTCCAAAGTATCTCAGCCGGACTCAAAAACACCCCTTAGGGTCTCCGGCTCCGTAAGCGCTTTTGAAAGTTGGTGCTTCGGGCACTTTTGAAGGCGTCTCCGCTCAGCACCTTTGTGCTTCCAGCATGGGAATTTCCAGGGAGGCAAGCTCTCAGTCCTCCTGTTTGGAAATCTCGTCCCGCAGAGTATTCATTCTTGGCCTTGACTTTCCAAAGTTCGTGTTTTTGGCCCGCGATGAATCCCAGACTGCAGAATCCAGTGTCGCCCTGGGCTGCGGCGTAGACCGTAGGCTCGCAGCGTGGTGACCTGGAGGGGAGACCCATCTGGCATTTATTCCTCCTCATGTGAAACTGCGCAATAAGAGGAAAATGCTTTAATGGAGAGATAAGCCAGCAGCTGCAGCTGAACGTGGGGGAAGGAACGGACTGTTGATCTGGAGATGAAATGTTAAGCCTGAAGATGGATGTTGTTCTGCAGTCCCTATCATATAAAACCACAATCTGAAGGCTTTTGTGAAGCTCTCCTCTTCCCCTCTTGCCTGGGGCCCAGCCAGCTCTCCTGCGCTCTGCTCAGGCACCTGCCCTGTAAATCCAGCTCCGGGCAGCTCGTGTGAACGCAATGGCTCAGGAGAAGGGCAGAGCGCGGGGGAAGGAAGGAAAAATACTCCTGAACGATGATAGAGTGGCTGCAACGGCCGGGTCCTGGGCGCCTTGTTTACTTTGAAGTTTGTTTTGTGGAATGACAGGCGATGTGGGGGCTGCCGGGGAGCTGTCAAGAGGGATCTGAACCGCAGCCTCACGCTGGCAGCCTTCCCCCTCTCCTCCACGCTCTCCTTTTGCCCATGTGGAGATGATTTGCTCGTCCTCCGTAGAGATACGGGGTGAACTCGGCTCGAACCTGACTTGCAGTTTCTCCATTGCCGAACGGCTGCCGGCACGTGACCGGCACAGCTGAGCACAGACCGAGTCCTCCGAACGCCCTCCCGGTCCTTGGTCTTTGCCTGAATCACCGTGGTTTCTCCATCTGGCTGTCGAGGGTTGAGAAGGGGTCGACCAGCACGTTCCAGCCATCGGCTCTGCCTGCGTCCCTTCTGGCGTCCTCTCGGAGCTATTCCCACCCTTGCCGGGTGCGATGCGCAGAACCTAGTGCTGCACTTGAAGTCGAGATAATATTCCTAACCACAAGGAATTCCTAACCCCAACCACCTAACCACCACGGAAGGGTGGCCGAGGTTCGGGGAGGTCCTTCTCAACCGAGAGCAGCTCGTTCGCCTTTTGAAACCCACCACAGATAACCTCAGCTACCGCTGCGTGTCGAACAGGGATGTTCGGAGAGCAGAGATGGGCAACTCGGGCTCCGAGAGCAGAGTGTTTGGCGCACGGCTGCCCAGTTGGTATATTTGGTCCCCTGGAGTGACATCCAGCATGGTCTTTTGGGGATCTTTAGCCACTTTGGCCAATTTTCGGGGGTGGGCAGATTAGGCAAAGCCCAGCGGAGACGCGAGCGCTGTGATACCGACGGAGTTGCCTGAGAAATGGGAAATAGGAGCTGAACTTTTTTTCATGGGCTGGAGTAAGCAGGTTAAAGACATGGGCTCCAGCGGTGGTTGGGATGTGGAGGGAGGGCTGAGGGGGACCGAAAATCTCTTGTGGAGCCAAGGAGTAGCCAGCAGCCCTGCTCCTCCTCGCCGAAGAGGCAGGGAGCGAGGCGGTGACGCTCCTTGCCCGAATATCGGGGGCTGACCCAGACCGAGCACCTTGGCAACTCTTCTGAGCAAGCTGGTTAATGTTTAAAACCATGTGGGAGGGCTCCTCTCCGAGCAAAGATCTCCCGGGTAGGAGAAGCCGGGACAGGGGTTGGACAAGAGTGAGCCCAGGCGCTGTGTGCAAACCCCATTGCATTCCAGGAGCAGGAGTCGGGCCTTAGAAATGATGAAATTGGTGTCGAAACTAGAAGGATTGGAGGTTTTTTGGTTTTTTGTCTTGTGGTGGGATTTTTTTTTTTTGCTTTTGAGCTTCTCCTTCCCCTTTGCTGCGTTTGGGACATTTGGTTATAGTCAGCTCAGAAATTATCAGAGCGCTTCCGAGGCACGAGGATGTTAAAAAATGGTGCTTGAGATGTATTTATAACCCAAAAAACAGGGACTCGAGGACAAAACAGTCCCCAAAACGTGATGGATTGCAAGAGCTGTTGATAGCTACTACTCTTAAAAAGGAGTTTCTGGTTGCCTGACCAGCCTTGCTTTACCAAGCGTTGTTCCCGCCGGTGCTGGGCATCCCGATCCCATTGCTCTGATCCGTCCCTCCTGCCCCGCTCGGCCACGGGCAGCTTCTCCGTCTGCTGAGCAACGGGGTCCCCCCCACGTCATGTCTTCTCCTGGCCCTCCCTCTCTCTTGGGCTGGAGGGAGGTAATGAAAAGTGACAGTGCTCTGAAAAGTGAGCAGATAAATGAGATAATGAGCACCCTTGACAAGGCAGTGATGAATGGAGCCCGCGTGCCCGGCTAACAGACCCTGCGGGAGCCTCCACCAGTAGCACAACGGGAGATGAGGGGACGAAGGAGGTGGGAAGGAGAGAGCCTGCAACTCCTTGCAGCTCCTCTGGGCTGGGTGATGGGACCCAGTCCAGACGCCCTTCGATAGAACCCAGAAGTAGGGCGAGCTGTGCTTATGGCCGGTCCTCCAAGGAGTATCTACAGCTGTTATCTTGAGATACTTTGCTCCTCCAAACTGGGGAGGTCACTGCAGTCATCCCTGCTCCACTGGTGAGGACCTCTATCTTGAGATACTTTGCTCCTCCAAACTGGGGAGGTCCCTGCAGTCATCCCTGCTCCACTGGTGAGGACCTCTATCTTGAGATACTTTGCTTCTCCAAACTGGGGAGGTCAACTGCAGCCAGCCCTGCTCCACTGGTGAGGACCTTTATCTAGAGATACTTTGCTTCTCCAAACTGGGGAGGTCCCTGCAGTCATCCGTGCTCCACTGGTGAGGACCTCTATCTTGAGATACTTTGCTTCTCCAAACTGGGGAGGTCACTGCAGCCATCCGTGCTCCACTGGTGAGGACCAGTGGGACCTCAGTGGTGCAGAAATTGGGCAGGCTGAACCTGGGAAGGAGCCTGGTGTCCTGTTTTTTCAGGACAGCCCGGGTGGGTTTGCAGCTTTACATCTCTCTTGGACACGGCGAGACCGCTGCCGTGGAGCACGACCAGTTCCCCAAAGCGTCGGTGAACAACCCGATCACTCGTACCTTTTCCCCAGCCCAAATGTTTCCTCCTTCCTCGTCGGAGTGGGGGGGTGGCTGAGCCCCGTCTCCCACCGAGAGCGAAGCCCGTCTGATGATTAATGACGTTAATTACACAAAGCTATTCCTACCCCAGTTCGCACTGTTCCCTCGCATTGGTTTGTTCACGGGGCCCAGGAAATTAAACACTAACTCTATAATCGCTGCGAAATGAAAGAAATATGCAGATGCGCCTTGAGCGTGATTAAGAAACCAGCCACCACGTGCTGTCTGCTNCACCCTTCTTCCCGGGCACCTCAACCCCGGCTGCCCGCGGTGTTTTCCCCTCTTTTTGTGCTGCCAGCTGGGTTTTTTGTTTTGTTTTTTTTTTTTTTTTTTTTTTCCTTCCGTGTTTTGTGTCCCATGGCTTTGAGTCTCTCCTGGACCCCACCAACTTTCATACTATTACTGGGCAGAGTTTTCTTAACCGCCCAGTTCCTGGAGCCCCGTGACCATAGTCTACCATCAGCTATGCCCGCCTGTAAAAATAATTTGATGGGGAAAAGGAAAATACAAACCCCAAAAGACTTAGATATCAAAGTAAACAACTATAATTCAAGGTATCGGCTCCCCCCAGCCGGAGGACACAGATGTACCTTAACAATCGAGTGGTTGTAAAGGGTTTGGATCCTCAGCGCTTCCACTGAAAGACGTTTCTTATCCCTTTCGGGCTGCAGGTGACTTTACGGGCACGAAGCAGATATCGAGGACGCTACCACCCGGCACCTGGGTTTGGGGAGGTGGACGTGGTCCAGCGGGCAAACAGTCTCCGAGCAGCCCAGGGTCGGACAGCCTGCTCGTCAGGGCTGAGCTCATTACCGTGGCGCTGACAGACACGCTACAGCTCTACCTTCCCGCGCTCGCAGCCTCGCGGAGCTCCCCGAGCTCACTCCAGGCTTGGCCCCGGCTCGCTGGGCTGGGGAAGGAGGAGGGAAGTTTCGCTCAGGTCAGCGGTGGCTGTAAGGGTGTGAGGCTTCGCAGTGGACGCGGTTCTGACAGCGTGCTTGGCACTGTTTCCCTAAGATTAACTCGGTTTAGACCCAGCACAACTCCAGCCGGGCTTGTGGGTTCCTACCCCGAGAGAAGCGGCGTCTGGGCGAGGAGGGGTGTGATTGCTGCGAGCGCGGGCTGGCGGGCAAGGAGCAGGGTTAGAGCTCTGCTCGCAGATGCTGCCCTCATCCCGGCACCTCCGTTTTCCTCTCCGTGCCCGGAGCGCTGTTCGTCCCTTGCCGCAGGTACGGGTAGCGCAGGGGGAGGTCTGGATGTTACGTGGACGCACTCAGCGCCGCAGCTGGTTTGCAGGAAAGCCGCCGCGCTGCTCCGTCGATTTTCCCAGCGTCAGCTCCCCATTTTCCCAACGTCAGCTCCTAAAGCAGCACAGCGGGAAGGGCTCTGGGACACTGTTATGGTTTTGAAGGCGCTGAAGGCTTGGAGGTTGTACCGTTCTCCTGCTTCTGGACGTAGCATCTCTCTCAGTCCGGAATCAGGGACCACCAGAGGGCAGCCGCGAAGGCAAAGGTGCCAGAAATAAACTCCTGAGAGCCAGCTTCCAGCAGTGCCAGGGGCGGCAGCGCTGGGAACGGCAGGCAGGAGGGCGGGCAGGAGCTGTTCCCATGCAGCACAAGCATCCTGACGGCCAAAGGGGAGCCCTGAGCCGTTAACGCTTTAAGAAACCAGTTTTCTCCCAGACCAGGGGATTCCTGGAGCATGGCAAGGGGAGCCCAGACCCTCTCTTACGGTCGGCAGTGGTTTAGAGATGGCGCACTCGAAGGTGTCCAGAGGCACTCGGGCTCAGCAAAGAGTCTGCACGAAGGTGGAGAGCCCGCGGCTGCCGTGACTGATTGCACGGATTGAAGGGAAAGTGATTTATGAAACACCGAGGTGCTGCCGTTCCTGTATGATCACAGTTCTTTTATTTCTAAACTTGTCTAACGCTGCAAGCGTAGCGCTTACGATCTATCACCCAGTTCCTTCATCCTCTGTCTCCTTCTTTGAGAAGCCTACGTGAAACCAGATCCTACAGAAACGAGGGGGACAGCCGGCAACGTTGAACGAGTGTTAGCGTCACAAAGTGCTGCCAAAACGAGATCCTCCGACCTGTCCTCCCAGTCCCTTGGGAGGAGTTAAGTTGCTCTTTCTCCCTTGTTTCTCCCAAGGTATTTTCCTACCTTCTGCTTCCCAATCCTCCTGCTCTTTCCGCTCACCGACCATCTCTCGAGTCCTCGCAGCTCCACGCCTCCCGCGTTGCTAACGCGCTGCTGGAGAATGTGGCCCCTTCTTTCTTTCTTAGCTGTTGGACAAATTGAATTATAAGCCAGATCCATAGTCCGCTTCCAGCTTTCATCTCCCCCTTAATGCAATTAAGCTTAAATGTGGTTAATTACCGTTTATCCTAACTATCTTGGTGGCAGCTTCACACATCTTTGACTGCTCACGCAGGGTTTTTTTTTCCGTTATTGAGGTCTTGCCGATACAGCCAGGGTAATATCAGAGCCGGTCAGGCTTGCGTGGAGAAGCAGCATCCCAAATCCCTTTCCTCATCGCCGGATGTGGTTTTGCTGGTGGCAGGAGAA
>RSEF01000006.1:34962933-34985410 GCA_003993805.1 Himantopus leucocephalus | reverse complement strand
AAAAAAAAAGAAAAAAAAGGGGAAAATGTTAACAAAGGCTAGATTATTGTTTAAATAGAATTCCCGCCCTCCCCCCTCAATACATTGTTTTTTCATATTTAGATGATATTGCCCTTGGATCCCAAAGCCTTAAATGCAGCCTGGGAAGAAGTTTTCACCCCCAGGACCCCCTTTTATTAGGCTGCCAGGTATCAAAGAGCTCACGGCTTGGGCATCCACAATATCAGACTGCTAAGAAACAGACACGTCTAAAGGGCTAAAAGGACCAAACTACTCAAAAAAAAAATCATCGCTGTTCTGTAGAGACACAGTTGCAAGGCAAACCAGTGCCTCCGGGAGGCTGGCTGTACTTTTGAGAAGACATTAGCACATAAAAGCATTGACATCTTTTGAAGTGCAGGGGTGACAGCCTTTTTAGGACACCCAAGGCAGGAGAGTCCTGTACTCTAAAAGCCTTCCAGGAGCACCAGCCCTCCTTGGCCTTTGCTGATACACCATCTAAGCACAGGCTCCACCTGCTAAATCCTTCCCAGAAATACAGGTCTCCCAGGACTAGTGTTGATCCTTGTGCTACAGAGAAGGTCAAGCAGCCTGTTTTCAACCACGTGGGCACTCAAGGTTTGGAGTTCATCCTTCTGAAGGTTATACAGTGAGCAGTTTTACAGGCTTTTAAAGAATTCAAGCATTCTTCATTATAGGCTGTGCAAAAGTACATGGCTCTAGACACGATACTCATATTCCCGTGCTAATTTACACACCATGCATTTTTTCAGTCCTGGGACACTTAGGATTTTTTTTTTTTATTGTTGTTCATTCTCCAAATTGGTCTCTCTTACTCCTTCAGACAGATTTTTTGCTCTTACTTCCCTCTCTAAAGTGACCAAGAGAGGATCTACCTTATAATTTCCACTTGCCTTGAGGAGAGTCACCTAAAAGACCTCTGCAAGCCGGGAGCTCCTGAGGGTTGAATGCTACGAGGCATTTGCTACCCTTCACTTTGGTTCTTCACTTTTATGCAGTTAACTCTACTTTTATGGCACACCCGGAGATGTGCCAGCAGGAGTCTCTGCAAGACCACATTGATCTTGCATTTGTTTTTCCAGCCAGGTCATTCCACGATCCTACTCGCTGCCTGCACTCGCATGGGACAGGGACAGTGGCAATATTTAATGCTGCTACTGTCATCAAATCCTTCAGAAAGTCACACCTAAGCACAGAAAACAACCCTAACCCCTTCAATCTCTCTCTCCCCCCTAGAGGTGCAATTCTAATTTATTTTTTTTTGCTTTAGGGAATAGCCACAGTATTGCATGTGAATAGACCACCATTTAAAATTAAAAATCTTTATTATAGTGAAAGATGATATCCCAAAGAGAGAACCTAAGCAAATGCCACCTCCTGGAGAGCCATGCAAATTGTCAAAGAGAGGAATGACCTCTTGCTATCAGGTAGCAAGAGCAGTGGAAGAAAAGCAGATTTTTTTCTTGCTCTCCCTTAGGTTTATGGGGCAACTTTGTGCTACAAATGAAAAAGTATGAAAAGTTACCTGAAATATGCAACCAATTCATCCCATTTTGGTTTACTGGCAAAACCCAGTAAATTGTTAACATAAATTGTAACATCTACGCTTTAGTACTACCTAATAAATAGGCATTTAGTGCAGTTCATGTTCACAGTATAATCAAGACATAATTATAGTCTATAATTAGCAATTTAAAAGCACATTCATCACCATCCTTCAAAAATCCAGTTATCCCTAATTTAATCCCACTCCAGTACAGATAAATCCAAAATTCAGCCCTAAAGTAAGAATGACAGATCTTCACACTGAAACCACAATCTTGTTGGGTTTTGGGGTTTTTTGTAGCTGGTTTTGTGTGTTTGTTTTGTTGGGGTTTTTTTAAATGGGCTTAGAGTGGGGTACCAATCCATAACCAGAGAGTGTAAATGAAATCTGAGCAGTAAAAAAATTAGAGATTGTTAAATCAGTGGGATATTTTTCAATACTCTCTTCAAGAAAAGTAAAAGTAATTCATTCAATTGCCTCTGTACAATACCTGGCATAACACAACCCTGTCTGTGTTACCATGATACAAAATAATCCACCACAAAATAACATCAGGAGATACCAGGTGTAAAGCTTCAGAGATTTAACTTACCTTATAAATACTTTGATAAACACACTGTCTGCTGCACCACTTATCCACATTAACACAGTATGAGCACTTTATTTGCATTGATAGTGCATGAAAAAAACCCCACTGCCTCAGAATTTTAAGCCTGAGCACACCGACAGAATATTTCCACCTGACAAGTCAAAGAAAGATGGAGTGACCAGCGATGACCCACCCAGGATGGATGTTGCAACTCAGAGGAAACAAACACTAGAATGGGTTCTAAAAAAAGAAAAGAGAAAAAAAAAAAACCTGTGCCCCTCACTCCCATTGATCGCTGTTTGGTTGCTAAGGTCACTGCTTAATCTAAATTGCAAGTGAGATTAATGGCATTAAGAGTTATGAATAACCAAGATGCCTGCTTAGTTATTGAAATTTCCTGCATGGGAAACCCACTGCAAAGACAACAAAAGGGGCCTCTGCACGGTGCTATTCAGGATGCCAGGGGGGCTACAGCCTCTCCGAGGTCGGCAGTGAATTACGATCAGTAACGTGAGAACTAAACACACCAGAAGATTCCATGTACAAGAGCGTTTTATGAAATTAAGAAGCCATACAAACGGGGAGATGATGTTTCCCAGAGCTGAGCGCTCCCTCAAGTGTGGAAGCCTCCACGGTGGCCGTGCAGAGATTCCACCGCAAGAACCAAGGGGTCTGTCTGCCACGTGGACGGACAGAGGAGACCCCAGGTAAGGCTCGGGGGCTGCCAAACCCGATCTTCCATCACCATTTTGTGCGGCCTTTGGCCTGTCCTTTGTTCCTCCGCTTCCCCCTCCCACTGAGGCACAGACACTTCAATTTTGGATTCCATTTGTATCACGCTACCACTGCAGGAACCAGGCACAAATTCACAAGATCACAAACAAAACGTTAAACCCCCGTTTTCCAAATTTCCGGCCCAGGCGTCAGACTGGGACCACAAGCAGAACCACACCAAAGGAGGGAGTTTGTTTTACTGCGGAATATGCCTCTGCAGACCACGTCCATCAGCTAAACGCTCAAAGCTCCGCTGAGATTTCCGTGCACCGGAGTTGCAAAATCACGATCACAGACCATTGCTTCCATGCTTCTTTCTAAGCCTCGAAACATCCCGAGGCGTAGAATCCCTAAGACAGCTGGAGCCGGGCCTGTTAGGAAAGGAGCTGTGTAATGCCGGGAGGGGACTGACATTTTTAAGGGCTGTCACGCACCCGCCCTCAGCCGACCAGATCAGCGCAAGTAGCACTCTCCGGGGGCACCTTGTTGCAGGAGATTTGAGGAGGCAGAATCCAAAGGTCTCTCGCCCTCAGGGCCTACGTGCAGAATTAGATTACGAAAACGCAGGATGAAGAAATCAGAAAAGAACAGTATTCCCGCCTGGTGCAAGTCTTTGCTGCGACTGCCAAGGGTGGGTGGTCAAATGACGACTGGGTACCTTCTTAACGAGTTTAGCTTACAGCTTCAATTTGATTTCGAAAGAGTTCATAGAAAATTGGTTTGAAGTATTTTCGGTGTTTTTCAGGGGTTTCTTTTCGCTTTTGTTTTCAGACGATTTAGCGTTAGGCGTAGAGTGCCCCAAAAGCACAGGCCATGTTTAAGCATGACGTTTATTATTGAGAAATACAAAATACACCTGACTCGACTGTTTCAACCCATGCACTACCTGCTCTAGGTGAGCCCCTGCAAGTCCTCCACCCTGCCGGCAGTGCCAGGCTCCTCTGGTGCCCTCGGAGCTGTCACCGCGCGTCCCACGGCGCCAGGGAACAGACACCCAAGCCAGGTGTATAATCGCTGCTTTGAATCTGTACTGCCAGTTTTGCAGGGCTGATGCAAGATGATTAATGCCATTCTAAAATTCCTTGTGGATGGATTAATTAGTGTAATGACATATTCATTTTCACGCTGCTGAACCTGTTCTAGCAGCAAGGAAATTACCATATATCGCCTGAGGGAACCTGTAAAATGCACAGGAATAACAAGCAAACAGAGGGCTACCATCGCCCTTTTGTCCACGGCCGCATGCAGAGAGAAGCTTTACAACACACACAAATAATTGCTCTCTTTGAGCATAAACATGCAGGCAGAACGGACCCCAGAGAGCCCAGATTCTGAACAAAGATATAGTTAGAAAAACGGTGAAATTTCCCACTTCTGTCAAGCATCCATTAATGCTTTGCCTTTTAAAAATGCAGTTACTGGAAGCTATTTGTTGAACTGCTGCTGGTTCATGGAAGCTGTCCTCTGCCAGCACACAACATCAGGGTCCCCGGGCACGCTGCCCATCACACATAGGACCAGCCTCTCCCCATCAGTCATGGGTTCACCCAAAGAAGCCTGCAGGACCCAGTCCCTCGTCTGGGGACCCCACCATAGCAGTCCCACAATCAGCTACAAGAAAATGCACTTAGTTCACAACATTTTGGGCTTGAAACACCTCAGACATCCCAGGATTTGATGCTATTACTCAGTAATAGGCTGAAAAGATCTCCACTGAGCGACACAAAACACCTTCCTGCCTGGAGCTGAGCAATCCTGAGCACATCACTCAGGAGACACGATCTCTTTTAAAAACCCGGAATGGAGGAAATGAATGAAGAGCATGACTGTGTCTCAATCCTGTCCATTTGTTACAGACTGGCTGATTTCGTGGAATGTATCTATGTTTTATCTTGTGTTTCAGAAGATGGTGAACACTTTTCGGGATACCAGCCACAAAGCCTCAAGAAAAACCCTTGGGGTTTAGTTTCCAAGACCTAAGCAACTTCATTTCACAGTGCCTTTGTTCCGTTGCTACTATCGAAAAATATCACTTCACTTGCGCACCAAACAGTCCAGACACATTAGAGGTATACTACCATCCAGTTCAGATAGTACATGTAAAAAAACCACCCCCCGCAACTCCCCCCCAAAATAAAAATACTCAAAACCCCATACTTTGGAAAGAAGAAGACCTTGAGATTGCATTTGCATCCCTCACTTGTATTTCCCATCTCTTCCTCGCTAAATGCGCTTGTAAACTTAGTGGAATGAGTCACCCCTTTCAAAAGGGTTAAATTCACTCAAGGAAAAGAGCCTTGTGTTTTTGAATCCCATTTAAACCCTTCTTGGTTTTCCTTACATCATTACTCAGTCTAGGACTTTCAGCATTGGTCATAAATGAAGGCGATGCATTAATTTTTATTTACTTAGTTTTACACCAAGCCTCTCCAAAGGTGGGCAAAAGGAGAAAACTCGTTTTCAACACGTGATCACGCAAATAAAACCCAGAAGTCATAAAGCTTATCCTGTTTTTCTGTGTGACACCAATAACTCAGCTTTGCTTCCTCCTGGGGAAGTATTGCGAAGAAAACACCTTTTGGAAACCAACGACGCAGAAAGCAGGGCTTTCTGTAAGGACTGTTGTGACTTTTTGCTTTTGGAAAGAAAGACTGGTTGCTGTGCTTCCAATTGGTTCCAGGCTCATTTCAGGAAAATTGGGTAAGACAGAGATGTGTATTTAATTTCAGAGATCAGCAGAAGTTCCCTACCCATCCAGAGTCTCTCAAAGTGATCCAACTCCAGTCTGTTTTAGCTTTTGAAAGAAAACTGACCCTGTGTCTGACAACAAAGGAGGACCCGCCTCTCCAATCCCACCAGTCACATTTAACATCACAGGTGCAGGTAGTGAGGCTACAGGTGAGGACATGCACCAAGACGGCATCTGCTTTTTGCTCTACAGAATGGATTATATCCATCTCTTTTCCTCAGAGGACAACCAGAGGGATGGATCAGCTCTCCAGAGCCTTTCCAGCTCTATCCGCACGGCTTCCATAAAGGGCAAGTTACACTCACCAGCAATATTTCAGCACTTCTCCCAAATTATGAAGTGTCTGTGACACAGTTCATAATGAGACCATCATAATCCCAGAGGAGACTAAAATGCCCCAAGGATCCATTTTGCAGAAAACTGTGCAGTGGCACAGCATTTGCCGAAGTTTAGCACCTTGCTGTCCAGGCAGTTACCACAAATGTGACAAAGTGACACATAACCTAATTTGCACGCTATTATTTCCCATGGCTGATTTGACTTGATACACATGAATCACATAAAAATGCAAGATAGTCCAAGAATTATTTATATAAAGGGCTGATTATAACAGTAAAGAGCCATTTGGACAGTAATAAATTTGCTTTTCAAGAGGATTCAAGAATTATCTTTTGTCCCGCAGGTACCTCTAATTCTCACCTCTGCATGCATCTTAATTTCCATTAAGATCTGTGAAAGTTTGCGTTCATATTACAAAAAGAACAAACACGCAAGTTCAGCTTTAGAGAAAGAAGGCTGTGGGTGATGTGACTGCTACTCTCGAGGCGTAACGAGGATGTACAGTGTACATTTTGGTTACCGACATCCAGGGCTGATTTTAACTTTGGNTTAGAGAAAGAAGGCTGTGGGTGATGTGACTGCTACTCTCGAGGAGTAACAAGGATGTACAGTGTACATTTTGGTTACCGACATCCTGGGCTGGATTTTGACTTTGAATTAAGCAGTTCTACTGATATTACTTAATTACACCATTTTTTACCCCATCCAAGAGACTCTTACGCACACATAGGTGTTTACATTATTAAACGCACTACATCATTATCAAAACCAAACAGGAACTTCAGAGGCAGAAGCCAATCTAAATACGTGAGCACAGCGGCTCTGCTTGTCTGCAGAGTTCTAAAATTATTTCTCCTCTCTTTGATGCTGAATTCTGGTGAAAAGGAAAAAAAAAAAATCACCATGTGTTTTGGTGGTTTCAATTTGGATTTGTAAACGATAGTCATCTGTGACTGCGCTAGAGCACGCACAGAATGTGAAATTCAGTCCAGGGTATCTACAAAGTTCAAACAATTTTGGATAATTCTCTGGAAACAGCTGACATCTTGGGGTGAATATTTTCTAACTTACAACCTCACCTGACCATTTCTCACCATTTTCAGAGAACGACCACGGTATCTACCTTTCATTCAGAAAATTTCTCCGGATTACAGAACGTGCATACTGGTGCGAAACAGACCTTCGAGCGCTTCAGCTCCTCACCAACCATACACAGGTTAAAAAGTGTGGATCCAGTACAGCATCATGGAGGAACGTTACACAGAAGACTTGGCTTAACTGTGTTACAGCAAGCACATGCACTAGAGGAGCAGACACCATTTTCTGATCAAAATAATCAGAAATTTCGAACAGTCAACCTAGACTAGACGTTATACTGTGGATGGTTTTTTGAATAGCATTTGCTGATAGCTACTCATTCGCTGTTCCACAGCAGAACAGTCTATCGAGTACGTTTTCATTTGTGATTCAGAGTATCCTCCTGCTGACAGCAGCATCTTTTGACATTTCTGAACAGAGCTTCAGCGGAATAGCTGTCTTTCCCGTGGTGCCTCTTGTCTTGTATCGTACTTGTCACAAGCTGCTGGCCTGTATTTGTGGGGTGGAGAACACTATTCTCCAGGGAGTGCCCATTTAATATTCTCAGCTGTGCTGTGACCTTTTCCATTAATAGATGTCACAATAAGGGCATGCCTTTATTGCTGAGCCACAACAGCATACTAGTTAATCACCCACAAGACAGGCATCATCTGAAGCTCTGACACGAATACCCAAGCGCGTGTCTCGTCTCGACTGTCTTTGAGATGGGAGGATTCCGCGTGGGGGTTTTCCAAGCAAAAATTACCTAGGCTATCTATCAAACACTATGGCAATGCAAATCTGAAGGAGAGAAACATCGACTTTGAAACAGTTATTGAAGATAATTCAACATTTCTTCAGCAAGAACACCACCAAGAACTTCTTCCTTCAGAACTGACAACTACAATGTAAATCACTCGTGTGGGGTGGGGAAGACGCTGACAGCGTCTGAAGGAGAATGAGTAGAACGGTCCTCTGGAATATGACCTGATCTTGCACAGTTTCAGCCCCCGGAATTTTTCTTGAACTTCAGGCAAGGAAAATACTTGGGGAAAAAAACCCTAAAAACGTATTCCTATAAAAACAGTAGGGAAGATGAGCATGGTAATAACCAGCGTAGTCCAAGCTCCCTCTTCTGGGCTTTTGCAGTAAATATACCGGAGTAAGCAGGTCTTGATAGTCTAGCATTTGTTTTCAAAATCTAGCAACAAAGTGTTCATATAACTTAGACAAAACACTTGTTAAAAGTTATTCAGCCTCTTTCACAGTAGTTATGTTTTCTTAAGCAAAGGATGTACAGACATGGGAATTTATTGTAATGTGTGAAACAATATTGCACAATACCTCTTTTTTTCCCTTGTGAAACTGTCCGTTTCTTGAGCAGGCAGTTCTACACCATCACCAGGGGCCGCAGCCAAAGGTACATCCCCAGGAATGAGGTTATCAGCTTCCTTGCAGCTATCAGGCTTGGAAGTGCTGCAAAACAATTATTTCAAATAATAAGCTGACAAATTTCAGAAGTGCCCATGAAGCTTTAGTGAAGCCTTCTTAAAAGACGAACTTTGGCTGGATCTAACTAAGGGGCTCTAAGGAGCACATCCCCTCCCCAATACTGTCGCTCTCCCACCTCCCACGATTACTTCTTCTTACAAACGCTATTTCACTGAATTTCTTGGATGACCACATAACCAGTAATAGCGCAAAGTTTTGACAGCTCTTATACGCCAAAATTGCCAGAAGAAGTTAACTGTATATGAAAATAATAAAATGTATAAATCACTAATTCCTACTTTGCAGTTCTCAGAGCCCTTTCTCCGCAGCCTACAACACAAACATTCAATTAAGTGACTTGAGTGACTTGTCTTTTAGAAAAAACTAAAAGCCAGGACTAAAAAATTCCCTTACTTTAAAAGCTCTCCCTGTACTGTAAACCTAAAAGCACAATAATCCCTGAACTCATGACATGAATGTTAAGATTACAGGACTGTAACACTGCTGTATTTGTGAATTCCTGCAAGTCCCTCCGCTCAGCAAAGCCCCGCAAGACCCGAGCTCCGAAGCATGACAGCCATGGAACCATTTCCAGAGCACGTAAATACAGATTGGAAAGACCGAGTTTCTTCACAGCAAGGGAAGGCACTGCGGGGTGCTGTGGGGCGGCGTGCCCGCTCCGGGTCCCCACAGAAAAGGAGCTCTCGCACAGACACCATAGAGGAGGGAACGGCCAGCAGCCCCAGTCCCTGGCACGCAGGGGAGGGAGGTCTTGCCCTTCCCTCTCCTCAAGGCAGACCGGAGCAAAACGCACGATTACAGCTCCGTTAACTTTCTATTTTCTTAAGCAAAACCCAAATTAGAAAAAAACCTCAACACCACCACAAATAAAACACTTCTCTTGTGAGCCTACTGCTCTTTGAGAAGACAGATCACCTGTGTGTACAAAAGATCACCCCACAAGAAGCCCACTTGCGTTCTCCCTCACTTCAAGCTGACTGGTAACCATACTACGCCCCCTGCTCTTAGCCACACTCATTAAACTAATGGAAGGAACTAAATAACCAATGACTTGATGTCTCAAAAGCAGCAGTCTTGTCACACCACGTTGTCCTTTCCAGGGCCCCTCCGACATGGCGAAGGGACACAGATGTCCCGGGTGTAGCAGCCACAGGGAACAGCCTCCCCTCGTGCCAGCTCCTGCTTCCAGAGATCCCGACACAAACGTTTAAGGAAACATTGGTGGAACCAGGCCTTGACTGAGAAGCTTCTTTTAGGTTTCCTGAGCTAAATATAAAGTTATCTCAGCCATTCCTTTTAAAAATTTCCTCTCCCCTCCCCGCCAGTAATTATACTGTAATTGCAGAAGGTAGATTAAGTTGTGTTACTGAGTAAGAGTTGGTAAAGTTCAGGGACAGGTTGTTCCTCACTTTAGAAACGCGTATACAAACAGAGGACAAACGCAAATCACAACCCTAACTTTAGTTACAGTACACAGGAGAACAGTTATTCCCCAAAGTGTTTATCCACTTACTAAGATCACGAAAGCTCTTTCTGAGAGCGGTTTACCTTGATTAGCTCACATCCATGAAGTTGCTTTGTGCCACATAGGATAGCTACTCAGTTCTCTCTTCTAAGAAACTTTCTCTGCTTTACACACTCCTTCCTTCCTTCTTCCCTTTCCTCAGTTTGTCCGGACTGGTCTGACACTGACGTAGACTTCCTAAATTCTTAGTCCCGTCCAGTTAAAATAAATAAATAAATAAAAAGCAAGCTGTTTCCTTTTTCATGTAAAGGACTTTTCCCTTTGCTAAAAACGTCTTTGTCCTAATATAGCAACAGCATCAAATGTATACAAAGGCGATGTGACTATATAGGGTCACACGGAGATTAGAGAAAGTAAGATTTTAAAGCAAAAAGTAAACTGCTAAAAATAAGCGAATGCTGAACATCTGTTTGGAGCGTAAACAAAGGATTGCAAAACCCAAACAATTCACAAGAGGGCCCAACCAAGCAAGAATACCAAACGCACATAAAATTATGGACCTCGTGTTATGCGCCCATAAAGCCTTCCCCCCAGTCGCGTACAGTAGCACCTGTTCCCCGCTCACCCGCACCCTTCGCACGAGCCCCGCTGCCCGTCTCCAGCCCTCCAGCTTCCCCCTTTGAAGTCTTTCCACATAAAATGAAACCATTTTCAGAGATATACTTTGAACTAATGTCATTTCTAATGCTCTCTGCAAAGCAAAACTAGCTGTCAAAATGCAGGCATTTTTAGAAGAGCTCTTCTCCCTGGCCTTGACAAAGCGCAGGGCTTACTTTTGTAAGCTGCAGTATCTGTGTGCGTTAAAATCCACAAATAATTTCCCCTCATCTTTCCAAGCTTCATCGAAACCGATAAAAACTGGATTCCCATAGAGACCATGCCTGCCAAGTGTCAGCCGCCTTCCTTGTGCAAGTGGGCTCGTAAAGGAACACGGCGGAGATGCAGTTGGTACTTGCATCGTCTCTGACGTCTTGCACCAACACGAGTACCAGGAGGCATCCCCCCGCGTGCCGTGACTGCAGGACAGGGTACCATGGGCTGCCTCCACTCCTTTTCCTCACTGCTGTCGCTCTGAGAAGGCCTAATATTGCCACATAATAATTTTGGCACTGTTCAGCGTGGTTTGCAGGTAGAATCGCAACAGCGTAGTGCTACTGGTTATTGCTCATCACCAGATGGGCATTACCCACAGATGGGTGCTGCCCACTGGTGGCATAATAAGCTCACAAGGGACAAGGCAGAAGCAGAGCAGCTCACAGATGGTGCACAACTGCAAAAACTGGGGCAGGGGAGCACAGCACAGCATCTCTGTCCAAAATACAGGCTTCGTGTCCACTTTAAACAGTTCAGCCCAAGTCTACATCAACTCGGCACCTCCGCCTAAACTCATGTTACTTGTATCAGCTCAGACACAAAGTGGCTACGTTAAAACCTCTTCTTCACAGCTCTTACTAAAACAATATTTGCCATTAAACTTATTTTTCAATTGGCAATATTCAAATGGTTGTAGCAAGGATACCAGCAAAGGGGCCAAGTCTTCCCAGTGCACAATAAACTATCCATTGGCCAGCCTTTACCCTGTGGAGTCGAGCTGATTAGATAACCAACATTTCTGAAGCTCTGCCTCTGTTTATTTTTAAGTCATTCTCAAAAGTCGCTTTCCGACCTTCTGTGCGCACAGCCGCCCCTGGGTATTCCTGCCCGTGTCCTGCTGACACTGGGGAGCGCACCCCGAGCATCGCAGTGCCCCAGGCTGTGAACTACGCCACCGGGAAAGCTCCATCTGCAGATAAAGCAACACAGCTTTTAGCGCATCTGACACCACCCATCGCAAATTCCCTTATGACGGCTCAATGCACCCTCCGCGTGACAGCAGCTGGGAGAGAGGCTGACGCAGGGGAACACAACGTTTGCCACTGCCAACTCAGGTTCAGAACACCTTTCGTTCCCCAGTATTCACAACAGAGCTGTGCCGGCTCTGCCTGGTCCGGACTAAACGCTGCGCTACAGCTCTGCAACCTCAGCTGGAGATTAAATGCAAGAGCAGAAACTTTCCTCAGCACACGGAAGGGACCAGATTGGGTTGCCCCGCTCCTTACCTATGGCATGACCTTAAAGACAACTCATGCAGCAAGTGCTTTCCAAGCTGCCACTTTTTCCTGGGCACCTGCAGGTTTCTTTGCCCGCAGGACGGGCAGCAAGTTGCAAGGGAACGGGTAGAGGTGGCTCAGAAATGTTTAACACCTCTAACCATGGAGCCAAGCTAAGTTGTGGTCTGATACAGCCGGGGCACTTCTCTGCCTTCTCCGCCTTTCCAATCCAAACATTTCCCTCATAAAACAGAAGTCCCGTGGCAGAGCTCTGCACCGGCAGCATAAAGAGAAAGATGTGTCTAGCCAAAATTTCTCCCGGTGCAATGTGCACTGGCAAATCAGAGTGAATTTGGCCTTTCAGCTTCATTGCTGAACAGAAACGCCTGGCAGAACAGCCAGCGAACTTTTTACCTAGTTCTTTTCAGGGCACTCCTGTGTAGATACAGTAAATAAAATTGACTTACTGAGCAGATGATACCATGTTCTCCCTCACCAATATGTTATCAGCAGGGGAAGAGAGAGGCAGACAGTCACCCTCAAGAAGCAAAACAAAGATACAGTTTCTTGACTGGACAGATGGAGGGACAACCTGATCTCTCATTACGCACTGCCATCTGGAAGACATTTAGCACAAACTGACCCCTGCCTTATATGCACCATTATTTTTCCCTGTCAAAGTGCGCACCATCTGCATTATCTGACACCCTTGATGGGGAAATACGCGGAAACAAAGGGAATTTATTAGTAAATAACTAAATATATTGGGGGGAAAACACTTTATAATTGTGTTTTACTGCAGACAGACTGGAATAGCAGCATGCCATCTAACAGCCCTGGTAACATTTCAAAAGTACAGCGCACAGGTATAAAACCAGAAAGCATCGACACAGAGACACGACACGTGTGGGCACTAGAGAATTTTTGTTGCAGTCATATAGAAAAGCAGCGGTGCAATACTTCTACACAAAATGCCAAAAAAAGCGGTAGCTTTAATATGATCATCTCGCTTATATAGACAAGAACCCGCTCCATGTCACAGCTGAAGATGAGGGATAAGGCAATGACATGAAACAACAAACATCACTCAAACTCTTCCCTTGGATAAGCAAAGCCCGGTCCTGCTATTACTGATCCTCACTGTGACCATAATCCCAAGCATTTTAAAAGTACTACTTCCATTTCGTATTAACTTCATGCTGTTATCAGTTTAGGTCTGACCAGCAGCGTTACTGCTGGAAGAGAGTTGTGCCATGCCTGTTTCAGACCGGAGCTAAAGCAGGGGTCCAGCTGCGCTGATATCAACCCCCCTTCTGCTGATATCTGCGGCTGGGCAGATATGGGAGCTCCTGCATTTCTCCTGCCGGGACACCAGGGAACACCTCTGCACGGCTCACAGAGAAGCTGGCAAGCAACAACAGCCTGGACAGGAAAGGCAGGTGCAAGGAGAACAGGTAGGCTTTTATGTCTAAAGCTGAACAAGGATGCAAAATAAAGGAGAAAGAAAAAACAAACAATACTGACAGGTGTTGACTTGTGCAGCTTTTTAAGAAAACAAACAGAAAAATTTAAAACCAACAAACATAGGCAAACTACCTGCAACCAGATTCACTCCAGCTGACCACACCGCATTTCTCTCTCACTTTCCTCTGTTTCAGGAGCTGAAAAACTACCTACTTCCATGCTGAATACTCCTGGTTTGCAACTTTTTAGCACTGAACCCTTGCAAAAAATCCTTGCACCTTCATTAAGGTCAGGATATGGAAACAAGAGCCAGATCCTGTGGCTGCTGCACCGTCTGTGTGCCCTCACCCCTACTGGGCTCAGCCACCCTCTATGGGCTAACGACAGCTCCGCACCAGCACTCACAGCCTGCGCTACCGGGATGAAGCAAGGAACCCCGAGACAAACTTCCGGACATTAACAATAACAACATTTTAACGAAAGAAGTTATGAAGTAGATCAAAAGAAAGGTACAATATAACTAACTTGAAATTCTGGATCCAGATGAGAATCTGAACACNACCCCGAGACAAACTTCCGGACATTAACAATAACAACATTTTAATGAAAGAAGTTATGAAGTAGATCAAAAGAAAAGGTACAATATAACTAACTTGAAGTTCTGGATCCAGATGAGAATCTGAACACTGTGAATTCATGAGGTTTACAAGAAGCAGTAAATTAAAACACTCTTAAGACTGCTCTTCCTAAAAGTTTCCTAAGGTGACGTTTAATCATAGACAGCTTGCGTGCCTTTTTCCCTACAAACAGCAAACTATCACCCCAAGGGCAACAGAGTCTTCTATTGCAGACTGTAGTCCAGAGACCACATATAAGTCTTCCTGACACGATCAGCGTTAGCCGTTTTTCACTCCTCCACATTCAGAAAGTAGCTCATAGCTCCACTCAATTGCTGCTCGTTCTTTTCTCACTGCCTTGCTACTATGGCCAACAACCCATTAGCAAGAAAACCCAGAATTCACAAAAACCCATCAGTAACCCAATTACGTTTGTTAAAAACAAAGCAACAGAACACTTTGAGTAAAAACTTACAAGAACTGGAAGAAATCCACATCATTAGCTTCCCACCGTAAGCTTCTCTAGATCATCTTACCCTGATTGTAGGAAAAAGTTTGTTTCTCAGAGATTTACTCAGCCAGCATTAGCGACTAACCAGCTTGGGGACTGAGAGACGACCGGGACGCGCTAAACAGCAAAGTCACCCAGCTTTTAAGGTGGATTGAGCAAACACGAGATCCTTTCTGCCTCTGATAGCATATTATTGCTACTTTAGCTAACCAATTTAATGCTAGCTTAAATATATTGTGTATGGTTACACTCCACTGAATTCACAATGACTGAAGGGTAAACACAGCCTACAAGGCTTCCTCTCCTGCCGGCAGTTAAGGCAAGCTTATACACCCAAAGACCTTGACAACCCCGCTGCCACCAGCACAAAAAAAGCGACAGATTCCCTTCTGAGTGCAAGTTAAAGCAGACAAAAAGCCCAGTGTCCAACAGAGATGAAATACCTGCACGTTTTATAATCAGCATTATACTGTTAAGGAGCTTCTCAAAATTAAAGAAAATGCCAAAGGATTAGTTACTTTGTACTAATATATAAAAAAAAAGTATAAGCACCTAAAAAATATAAGGCATATATTGCACCTTCACACGGCATGAACGTCCTATGCACTGAAGTGATTCAACCTAAGTGAAAGGTAAACGGCATCTTCCTTTGAAGGTTCTGCTAGAAGGAAATTCAAATGCTGGTAAAGATTTCCACTGCCTACAGACAGACTCAGCAAACCCACCAGCAACCGGCCGTACCAGACATGTATCCATCTAAGAAGAGCGACAGCAATTTCTTAGCTAGAACTGACCTCCGTGGTCCTCCACCCGCCCCCATCAAGAAGCGGTCTGCAGATGCTTCCCACCGCTCCAGCTGCAACGGCTCTGTACAATACCTTGCCGCAGTCAGCTCCGCAGCATCCGCGGGGTCAACATTTCCACACGGCGCAGAAACAGCTAAGGGTTGCTCGGAAGGATCAAGGGGAGAAGCCAACTGTATACCATCACCTGGCCCAGGAGGGCTGCGGAGAGAAAAGACATGGAAAAAGGCAGCCTTAGAGGTCTGAATTATCACAGAACTTTGTCACTTGGCTGTCTGAAGCCCCCACTGTTTAGCACGCGTATGCTAACTTGTGTGTTTGGGAACACGGGGAAAGTTGGTGTTTTTAATATAAGTTGGTTTTGTGCACGGCTCTACTGTTCCCACCAGCCTGAAGTCGCTGGGTTCTTCTGCGTTACAACTGCAGGAGCAATGAGATAGTACAACCCAACAGCAAACGAGCCCCATTCTGATTCTGATTTTAAAAAGCAAATGAGAAAACCAGCTACCACTTGAACAAGAGAAACGGCAAGACTTCCTTGCTCAGAAACCACGTAACACACAAGGAGCTCGAGTGGGGCTTTCACCTGCCACGGAGCTGCGCGGGGGCTCATCTGTGGGAGCACCGAGTCAGACGAAGACGCAGCGGGTGTTGCAGAGGGCACATTCAGGGAGACACCCAGCCTTGTCCCATACCGCGGGAAAGCAGGGCGCAGCCCAGTACCAACACCACCTGGTTAAAAGAAAACCATTTGGAAACAGACCCTCCAGTCAGTAGGGAAAGGAGCCTTGCTGAAGAAGGGGGTTGGGTTGTTTTTAACAGACACCCCCTGAAAACAATGTTTTTGTTGCCTACTTCAACCTGACTTTGCTATGTGGCCACCCAGAGACAAGGGTCGTGGAAGTGTCAGTTTTCCCCTAAAACTCAGCAAAATCCTCAGGTTTTTGTAAAACATAAAATGCGACATTTAAATTGGGGTTCCAGTTTCACACCTGTGGATTCACCCAACTGGCTCGGTTTTGAGGTGCCACTTTCCTGAACACCCTTTTGTCCATGTCGTTTCCGATACTACCAAGGGAATCCAACCCTGTACACAGACAGACAGTACTGTACACAGATGGATTTGAGCAGAACTGTATAAACTTGAAACTGTCACTCAGCATTTGGAATTTCAGCTTAAAACTAAAAATCCCGAAATCACAGAACTCAGCTTTAACACTAGATGATTACTTCCTTACCTAACCGCAAATCCAGCCGTTCTGTATGATTCTCTACCGTAGTTTAATTTTGGTTCAAAGAACATAACAAGGAGTTAAACTGCACTATAACAATGTCAGTGTTATTCCAGTAACGACTGAAGGCTATTATCTGAATATACTCACATTTCACATCTTTTATCTAAAGGATTCTGTAAAGTAACGCATTCCTATGGGAAAAATGATTTGTGAAGCTTGTTTTCTGATTTTTTTACTTCATTTTTAATTAGTTACACCTGTGATGCTATGTAAGCCAACGTTTCTGCTTTTCATTTCCAGTGTTTTCACAGCATCATTCTGCACTCGGTCCGGTTCATTTGTCCATGGCATCCCTGCCAAGCCAAGTGGCATTCTCCCTTCCGTTACACCAACACTAACAAGAGTAGGGTTAAGCCACTGGAGCGACTGCAGCTCTCAGATGATGGCCTACAACACGTGAGTGTTTTTTTAATTTACAATATTACTTTTACCTAATTACAATACTAAGCAATTAACTGTCCACATGTTCTCTGGTTTAACCACACCTGAGGGCTCAGCCTGTTGTAGGAAGCTTTGAGCTAAGATGGTTACAAGTTCAGAAGTCCTCTAGCTTATTAGTGTAAAAGGACCGTTTTTCACTCATCGCTAAGAGTTGCATATAGTTATAGCTCAAACTGGGGCGCCCCCTCTGCTTTGCCTTAAAATGAGCATTTAGAAAGCAGACCTTGACAACAGGACATTGCAACTTCTTTGTGATACACATAAGGAGCGGAAGGCAGGTGGGAAGGTCTTGTTCTGGCTACCGACGGAGCACCAAGGGTCTTTCCTGTGAACACACAGAACGTACAGCACAAGCCAAAACTGCAATTGAAGCTGTTGTACTGGTGTGCCCCAACCTGGTGAGAAGCGAAGCGTTCGCCTGCCGCCACTCACATCTCCCAGACAGCGATTTTCATACAGGCCACGGACAAGGTAACTTGAAACTCGGGCTTGGGGAGGCGATGGCGAAGCTGCTCATTGCCAAGCCACCCTGCTCCCTGCAGCCACAAACAATGAAGCTACCCAAAAGCTGCTCAAACTAGTTCCACAAGTGACATTCCTGGGCATCACAACCGCCTTGGCCTTGCAGGCGCCCGCCACCAGGTCCCTGCTGTAAGTCCTCTCCATTAACCGTCCTTTTAGGCCTATTTGTTTCAAGAATCAAGCTCTGTAAAAAGGCCACGAGCTTTTTCCATTCCATTGCCCCAGTTCTGGGTGAAGTCTGGAAGAGGATCTACTTAAAATGACTTCCAAATTCTACTTATGACAAGCATGACTGAAATACTTTTCAAAGGAAAATACCTCACAGTTTAACAAGCAGTTGCTTACTAACAGCTGCAGCGCATGCACTAAATTCAGCCCAAAGACCAAGGGCTTCAGTCTGCTATTAGTGTCACAAGTGAAAGAGGTTACCCATCAAGCGCCCTTAGGCTCTTCAGTTTCCTAATTTCACTTTCAAGGCCTCTACTTATCCTTGAAAAGAGATTTTCCAACGCCACCAACACGGCGAGGCCAAGGTGCTCTCTACGTGCTCCGGTGGGCTCCATTTGTTGCTCTCCTACCAACATCAGCGAGACGCAAACCTTAAAACCCCAATTTCATATTCGAGTTTTAAAACGTTTTGACACTGGTGCTGGAGACAGAAGGCAGCTACGGGTCTTGGCATTTTCTCCCTGTCCATGTTTTTCCAATCAGGAGCTCTGGATGTGGCTCCCTTTGAACAGTCAACAACAGCTCCAAGTTTACTCCAAGGGGAACCAATAAGCATTTCAAGCCCTGCTATCTCCTAGTCCCAAACATTTGGTTGCTTTTAATGAGATAACGGTAAGATTTATAGATCCTGCTCTTACTCCAGAAATCTCTGGAAAACAGCACCAACAACTGCAAGGCGGGACTGAGCTCTCAGCACTCCCATCACCCGCGATTTCGTTTTCTTCAAGAAACGAGCTGTTGCTCACTGGGTACGGCAAGGCTGATGGACAAAATCCTCTAGATTTCATACTTGGCGTTGTAACAACTTGGGCCAAACAGTCAACTTTTTGAGCCTCAGTTTACTCATGCATAAGAAAAAATGTTAATTAATCGCAGAAAAACATTGAGAGGATTTGCTATTTCTGATACGTTCTTACGCTGCAATTCTTCGCAAGAGAAAGAGATGTAGCAGCATCTACATCAGTTCAAATTCATTCATTCAAACACATTGTACCTCACAAAACTTCATCCATTTTATTAAGTAATTCCTTCATAATATTCATTTTTACCTTCTCATACTTTATTTTGTAGCTTATCTCATACGTTTAGCCACACTCTTGAAATGAACTTCACGTGTAGAAAATCCAACAATAACCTGCTGCCGTAACTCTATGCACCTTTGGTATTTCTGTTCTTTAAAAGTATTTTCACGATTACTGGGACTCCTGTCAATATAATTTAGCAGAGTAGGAGGTAAGAAGCTATTTCAGGTTAGAAATCAATATTACTGATATCAGAAACTAAAACTAATCTTGTCCAGGAAACGGCTCAGGACTGTATAAGCCACCAGCACAGATTTAAAAACAAACCCACCCCTCTTTTTTTTCCCCAGCCTGTACTATTTCTTGTGAGGTAATTTAAGATTGATTTAAATATTAATAGAATCTTCGGAAAAATATGAGATGCTAAGACTGAAATGGAAAGTCTGGCTTTATTTCCCAATGAATCAAGGGGACATCCGCACAACCAAATGATGCCCCCCCAGGGCAAGTTCATATGCCAGCAATACCTTTAAAAGCTCAGACACAGCAAAGACTGGGAGGCACTGGTTACTTTTGCTGGTCACTATGTATAGATATCACGGAGGCTTTACTTTCACCAGCCAAACACACACTCATAGTCAGAAGTTCAAGTTTCAGGCAATATGCTGCCTTTTGTAAACCCAACAAAGACTTACGCATTTAAGTATGTCATTTTGGAAAAATCTCTCAAATTCCTTCTGTAGTCTGAAGGAGAAACTATGCCTTAAGTGCCTCGCATCAGCACGTTGTATTTACACTGCAGGACCGTCTGCATGCCTCAGCCAGGCTGAGTCCTGCTGAGCTGGGTGCTGTACAAACACAGTGACGAAGGTATCCAAGAGATGAACCGGCATGTGTTAATTAAACAAATAAAATCACTGTCATACAGAGGACACACAAGATTGATACACAGTACTGCGCATGGCAGCATTTCTACACTTACGGAAGAAAGACAATGCCACCAAGATACCAGAACTGGCTCCCGGGGAAATTAGTGCAGCGCCGGAGATTTACACGCTCTTCCTCGGAGCTGGACTCAAGCAGTCAGCAGAACAGGTCTGGACGTGGGGTGACCGTGGCCCAGGGCGCCCGGGGAGAGCCAGCCCAGCCCACCGCGGCTTGGGCAGCACCTCAGTCACGTCTGTCCCCAAGGAAGGGAACTGCTGAGCAACGGGAACCAGCTGCATCTCCCAGAGGCTGCGGGGCTGCCCACAGTCCACGCGGGAACACGCGACTGCCTGGCTCCGGAGAGAAGGCTGTGCTTCCAGAAACAAGGGGGTCCCTTCTCTTACCGCAACTTTCCCTACTGAGAAAGGAAAACAAACGCAGAAACTGCGTTCTGGAGAAACGAAAGTATCTTTTCAAAGAGTTCCTGAAGGCAATACCCCACCTATGGAAAGCAACCCCAGAAAGCCAGACGCACAGCAGCTGGCAATCCTGGCAGGTAACGCCAAACGGCCCGGCCGAGCGGGACGACGGCGCTATCGCTGTCGGGCAATCCGCGCACGTGACGATGGAGAGTTGTTCTCAGAAGCGATACTTTTCTGGCAGTGCTTGTGGAAATCCTGACAAGATAGAGAAATTATCTTGGCAGGGGACGGTGTTTAGTCACACATTACCTGAGGGCCTGGACTTCCTCCCTCACCCAACCCTTCTTGCTTAGAAGTCCCTTAATTTTTGTAACACGTGTATGCAGATTGATCGTTGATGTGATTAGTCATAACCATAAAAAAAAATTATTTTTTTTTTCCCCTGAGTATTCTACATTACTGTGGTCACATCAAAACCTAAAAGTTACGGTGAGTTATTACATTAAACAAACAAATACAACTATTTAAGATGAAAAGACTTAAGGGGACTGAAACACGCGTTACAGGATTACTTCCTTCACGAGCTAAAAGAGGGACAACAGAAAGCCACATAAAAGTGTCAGAAGTATAAATCACGCCTGCACAGGATGAATAAGCATATTTGCTGTAATAACTGTCAACCATTATAAAAAGCCCAGAACGCCATCACCGTGCAGCTTTTAGAGCCTCTGAAGGGCTCTCAAGTCACGTCCTGATGTCACTGCTGCAGAATTTAAAAGTTTCCAAATTCCAGCTAGTAAACCTGAACCAGAAGCTTCTCAGTGCGATCAACAACTCCCCCCCCACACACACTCCCCCCCCACAAAGTCCCCTCACCCGCTGACGCTCCGGCCGAGCAGAACCCCCAACCACAAGCCATGGCAGGAGCCACAAAACCATCCAGGCTCTTTCTTGGAGGTAAAGAGAGTTAATCCTCTCCCGGAGCTGGAGGCAGCGCTGTGGGAGCAGGAGGGCGTCTTTACTCGGTAGGAGTGTTACTTTACAAAAAGTTGTTCAAAGGAGAAAAGAAAAGGAAAAGAAAGAAAAAAAAAAAGGAGGGGGAAAAAAAGCACAATAATCTTTTGAGAGAGAGAGAGAGAAAAGGAGTGGTAAACAACAGCTTGTAATTTCTGATACAGCCTTGTGACCGCACATTGCTTTTGTTATTTCCTTGGCTAACTTCCCCCTCGCAAGTGTCTACTTACCAAAGCCAGGAAATAATCACCAGCTTCGCTCTTCTCGGTCATCCTCGCTTCCAACACGACAGCCCGCAACCGGCCCTGCCTTTAACACCAATTCCCTCCGCTTCCCCCATCCCCGGGGTCGGGAGCAGCGAGCTTTTTCCACCACCCCCCTCCACCACCACCACCACCACCGCACGCCAAGCCCGGCCCCGACCGCCGCAGCTTTCGGGCGAACGCTGGAGCGTACAAAAGGAGTAGGAGCTTTTGGAGCTGCTTCTCGGAGGCTCCTCCCATGAGTTTCCCCGAGGAAAGGCCACAACGATCGAGCCTGCCTCGCCCCGCGTCCTCCCCCGCCGGTGTCGGGTCCCTCCGGGGCGGCTGTGCCGCCCCGGAGGGACCCGACGCCGGCGGGGGAGGACGCGGGGCGCATCCCGGAGCGCTTGCGGAGAGATGGAGGGACACACACACACACAGAGGACCCGTACACGAGTATCTCCTACCGTTTGAAACCCCATTTCAGCTGAGCCTTGCAACTGAGCTGAGCCTTCACGCTGTTTGGCAACTTTTTGCAAAGTTTCGGGACGCAGGGGAAAAAAGTTTTTTCACCGCTTCCTCTGAAACTTTGAGTTTGTTCGGGGGATGTAAGTCTGACCCGAAGCATTTTATGCCTGCTCTAATTCTTGTGGTAAGTTAAGGAGGGCTACGAAGGTGATCGGAGGGTGGGAGCACCTCACCTGTGAGGACAGGCTGAGAGCGTTGGGGGTGTTCAGCCTGGAGAAG
>RSEF01000006.1:34920008-34962833 GCA_003993805.1 Himantopus leucocephalus | reverse complement strand
TTTTTTTAAAGCCAGTTTCAACAGCCAATAGTCCTGTGTTAGAGGCGCTTGCACCCTCGCTGCTCGGACCACTGATGTTTAGCAGATGATTACCCTGTCACAGTGGCTGGGATTTTATTTNTGTGAGCATTCCATAGCTCCAAAGAATTCAGGAAAATAATAAAAAAAAAAAAACCCAACCCCAAAAAACCTGGCAACAGTTCAGAGAAGAGAAGCTGCCGCTGAAGTGTTTCTGCTTGTGCTGCCACTGATGCAAGCAGCTGTTTCCATCTGCACTGCAGCATCGCAGCCTCTCCACAGTCAGAGCTCGCGGGGCTCCTTGCTGGTGGAATTACGGAGGAAGCTGGCCTTGCTCGCCTCTAGCTGCTACCCAAGGGCGCGCTGAGGATGGGAGGGTCGCAGTCTCTGCAGCAGGCACAGACAGGTAGCCTGAACCGGGAACCGTCAGAGGCCATGTAAGTGTGGATTCCCTTTGCTCTCCTCTTTTTTTTTTTCCCCCCTCTGTACTGGTGGGCCTGCAGCCTTTCCGCGCTTAACCTGTGCGGTGCGTTAAGGAGCTGACTTTTGTGTCTGAGGCCTTTGTTTAATGCTAATTGCCTTCAGCTGGAGACATAGTTAAGGTTTTGCTGAATATTGTGAGTTATATTTTATAATGCTTCCCTCGCATGAAGGCGCCTCGCTTGGACTGACCACCTCGATTCGTTTGTGCGGAGCAATAGCTGTGTACCATATGTTTTGTCTTTTTATGTTTTGGATGCATAATCAATCAAACACAATGACCATTTCCAGCGAACAAAAAACGAACCCCTTCCCCCCTCCCAAATCCACCACCTCTCTGTTTTCTCTTTAAAATGCACAGCATGGAGCTGCATTTCACTGCTTTTTTTTTCAGAGCTTCTTTTTGCTTTTCTGTGTAGAATACTGTTTTTCAGGTCACATCACCCTTGTCAGCATCCGTCCCTGGCATGGTATTATATCCTCTGATGAATCATAAGCAAGGTGTCCTTAGATCTCTTCTCACTGAAGGCCAGCTCTGAAAGATTCATCGAGGGGAGGGAGGAAAAAGCAAACAATTATTGCTTATCCAGAACAAGTTGTCACTTTTTCAGATGGCTAAATCATATGTGCACAAATATGTATGTGCATGCAGAAATAGCAGAGTCATTTCCCATTTGTAAATAGGAATTTGTCATTTATTGGTTGAGGATTTATTGGTTTACTTAGCCAACAGTCTCTTCTCCCTAACCCTCCACCCCAAACTACTAAACTGGCATGCTCGAGCACAAACCTTCCCTCTGAATGGATTTTAGAAGAATTGCCCTGTCTGCTATTGTCATTTCAGTTACATAAATCACATTTATCTAACATGTCTGAACACCGAGTTTATTTCTGTTCATGTCTTTTGCTAAGTTCTGGGTATGTATCCACTAGGGCTGGTCTATAAACCAGCCTCGTGTAAGTCTCTTATTTTTTTTTTTTTTTTTTAATGTAACGTCTGCTTATTAAGGTAGATCTGATGAGAGTTGAGACATCATTTGTATGTTTGAGATAAGTGCTGCAGAGTCATTGGGGAATGATAGAGCAGTAACTGATAGTTTTGCCTCTATAAGAGGCCGTACGAGTAGGTATACGCTCCCTATTGTCATATCCCAGTGTATCAGCAGCTAGCTTTGCTTGATGCTGGCTTGTTACATTTGTAAGATGCAGGCCCAACAGCATTTCTGCATCCTTTGTTCCTTTGATGTATGGCTTCACCAATTGAGATTTTTTTCTGTATAGTTCCATCTTACATAGTCCTGACATTCCTATACACAGCGTCTATTTTAATGATAAGGTGGAATAAACTGATGCCTCGCTGTCTTTAAAGTACGGTAAATTACACTTTTGTCTGCACCAACTGGTGTTAATTTTCAGCAGTGATCCACGGACTGGACAATAAAAGAGATGTAGCTAAAGCAGGGTTCAGTGGTTTTTATCTACAATTTTCACAGCCCTTTAAGAATGCATTCTGTTGAAGAACATACTGATCGGAGTATATATATGTATATATTTTGGGGGCACACGAGTAAATGATATTCTCATCACTTTCAGTGACTCCTTTTATATAGAAATATACTCACCTTTTGCAGGTAGGCATTCCTGTGGGGTTTCGATATGATCTTTTAAGGCCCGACATAATCAACAAAACCACATTTAGCACAGGTGTCATTCACTAACTGTCGGTGTCCTTGGAAAGAGTTTGTGAAAGATATTACTCATCTGGTATTAAATAAATCACTAAGAGAGTGTGCCATTTTCTTCATTCCAACTGCATAGCCTTTAAAATAAGGTAAGTATGGAGACGTTTCTTTATCCTTGAGAAAATAAGGCCCTGTTTTCCCAAAACAAGAACCTCCTCGTAGTATGTCATGGTAATCAGTTCTGGTCTGCGGTTTTGACTTTGTACCCTAATAACTATAACTTTTACCAATGCTTTTGAAATGAGGTTGCGTTTAACTTTCTTTGCACACACCAGCAAATTCCTTAGTGGCAGTGATAGTTCGGAAGCAAAAACATCTGGCCATGTCCCAGGCAAGTTGGGTAACTGCCCATGCAGTTACAGCATCCCTGAAGTCATCATTTTAGCCATCAGCAGAGGCTGGCTGCTTAATGGAGACAGCTTCTTAACAAAAGGCGAAGCCAAGTTGGATTTGGCTGCCCTGAGTTCATTAGATTAGAGGGGTGTAAATCAGAAATCGTTACCGGAATAGATTTATGTTAGCATCAAAAAAGTACAGGGATAAACAAATTCCTTAAATGGCTGCTGGTTTAGGAGTTCCTCCAAAGTGTCCTATGATTGACTTCTTCGCTAAACACTAGCGAAAGTCATAGAAATTGATGATAGAATCAATGCGGAAAAGGGGTCTAGGTTAAGATTTTAGAGTGTGTCCATGATTAAATATGCTCTTTTTGCATGTGTATGCCAATTTCCCAATTTTAATGTAAATTTCTTTCAGCCAAGATAAAAGTATTTGTAATAAATCCGCTATTGATACTGACAGCCCAGGGTATTCTGTTGTTCATTGTCGATTGCTAGCGGCTCAGTCACTGGCAGTAGACAATTGTCCTTTTATTTAAAGGAAAAAAAAAAAAGTCAATTTTGAATGATGAAAAAGGGAAAGCCCAAGGGAAGCCCGTGACAATAAAAGTTAACTGCAGATAAAAGTGGTGTGGTTCAGACCTCACTATTGACATGAGAAGCACTGTCATGTGCTTTGCAAATTCCAGCAGGCACCCTGGTGGTCACAGATTTAGCTAAATCGAGGGCATGTTTCAATCAGATAATGGGAATGGACTCGGTTGAAATAAAAGCAAATGACGGTATGATGATGTTTAGCGTGCGTGAATTTATTCAGGTGCGTGCACCATCTAGTGCACTTGTGACAGTATCCTTGTGTGCGCTGTTTGTGCTACGCTGAGATGCCCGTTCTGTCCTGCTGACGATGTGAATAGTATTCAGCTTGCCAAGGGCTATCACCTGTACACCAGGGGTTTTCTTTTTTAATAGTAATACATTTCTATCTCTTGGTAATACTTCTGGAGTACTAGAAAACTGGAAACGTTGGTGGGCTTGGAAACGTTGGTAGCCCTTAGCCAGTTGTCATCTCTGAATCATTTTTCTTTTTTCTCCGACAGAAAGAGTTCCTTTCTCCTGAGCATGAACCACACTTTCCTTTTGTGGGGCATTGTGGTCGCTGTCCTTGCAGCAACTGGACAGGTTTTACATTCAGTGCCCATTTCTTGATCAGCCAAAGGCCGATGATGTGTTATTTCCTCCCATCAGGAGCTCTCCGTGCTGCGTCTCTAACATTTTCATCCCTTGCCAATCCAAGAGGAAAATGAGTGAAGACTGAGCCAGCTCCCACCGAAGTTGATGGTGAAATGCCCACTGACTTCAGTGGGAGCTGGATCAGGCTCCAAGAAAGAAATTGAATGTTACTGATCACTGGTAGCAGGCCAAGATGTTGGTGCCCTTGTGGGTTGGTTTTCAGTATTTCTTCTGCTGACGGGTCTTTTAATTGTTTTGTTGGTTGCTGGAAAGACTCAGAAAAATTTAAACTGGACTGACTCAGCTTCATGCATAAGAGATGGGAACAGCTGTTCCGTGTGTACATGTGCATATACACATGTGTATATAAAAGTTATCTGTGCATACGTACAAAAACGCAACCCTTGCTTGCTGCCACATTTTTTGTTTTTCTATCTCCCAAACTTAAAGAGTCCACTGTATGGTTCTTAAAAGTTTGAAATAAATTAGTCTGGTAAAATATTTGCACAGTTTTATATGCTCATACGTAGGAAAACCATCTTGATGAATATATACATGGAAGAGTGGGAGATATATATATTAAAAGAATTGAAAAGAATTTGGGTCTTGGCAGTAGGGGAAGCTTCTGTTACTGAATTAGTATTTAGCCTGAGCTAATCCCTTGAGAGATAGTTCTGCCTATTGTCAGCATTCTCTGTAAATTTGTTTTCTTCTTCCTGTTAGTGACAGTCATCAGTGAGCATCCCCATCAATAAGGAGAGCACACTCTACTAGATTTGTCTACTCAATAGGGTGAATTGCTGGAAGACATGGGGGTGTCTTACTTGAGAGAAAATGGACCAGAAGTAACAAGCAAGTTCTTCTGTCAAGCTTCCCTGTGTTTTATTCCAGCCTCCCTTATTTGAGTCCGAAGGATCTCATCTCTGAAGTCAATGACAGCGCTTCCTTTGATATGAGAGGTTATTACATCAACTGCTACATCTGTCGCTAGAAGTAGGCAGGTCACGTTTAGAGTTGAAAACAAAATAAAAAGACCCCAGAATCACTCACCCTGCTATTAGCAAGGCATGCCACACATCTGGCAAATCCGTGGATGTTACAAAGCTCTCTATACCGAATGGTGTGCCCCGTGCCATGCGTAATGGAGCTGCTGTCATCTATTATGTATGATGACATACGGGCAAATTGGAAAATACAAACTGATGTGAGGTAGTAAAAACATGAATGAAAAGGCATTCCTGCACGTGCATTGTGGCTGTCACTTGCAGGCAGCTCTGATTCCCTGTCTGCTTTTGCTTTTTGCTTTGCTTGACCCAGCAGTCAAAGCAACTGCTTGTTAAACTTAAATCAAAGGTGCTCTTCAGTCCTGCGTGTTTCAAGAGGTAATAGTCTGGGTGCTTTTAGTGTGCCCCTAACATGATTATAGTACATAGAAAAGTGGCTCTGTCTATTATAAACACATTTCCTTTGTTTCAAGACCTTACACCTATTTTTGTATTTGCTAATGTCTGAGATACCATTTCCTTATCCATCTCTGATGCCTTGAAAGGATTTAGCTGTGTGACAAACTTATTCAGTCCAGCTAAGCAGGCTTTTCAGTGGCAAAAGGCTGACTTTTAACTGTAGCTAGAATTTCAATGCGGTTTCTATTTTCTTTGAGAAAGTGGGCGTGTTTGCCGTAAGAAACAAACAAACAAATATATTTTTTACTATGGAAAAACTTCTAAGAAAAAAAGGTGCCATTTCCCTTCAGATCCTGAAGTGCTCTGAAGCGACTATCTGAATTTAGTAGCAGACTGTGCATATCAGGTTTTGTACTGCCATTAGCACCAGAGAGGCAGCTTAATGGGGAAAAAAATTGAGTTCGTTTCCTTTTCCCACCACAGTCTGAGGTTTCGAAGGTTTCTTTTAAGGCACATTTTGGCCTGAGAGCCTTCATGGCTGGCGATAGTAGACAAGATTGTAAGATCCCTCCTTAGCTCTAGAAACCAAAGTTGGGTTCGCAACGTAGACTGTCTAAACCTATAGCGTGTGAACTGAGTTGTGGCTGAAGCAACTGTAGGTATCTCTGAGACAGACCTGAGGGTAACTGTGGAGCTCTGTTCATTTTGTTTGTTGCCCCCCCCGACAGTACTGTTTGCTACGGCTCCTCTCCCTCTGCTGCGAGGACTGATTAGGGAGATGACTGGGCGCTTGGGATGCCTCTCGCTTTCCGGAGGAAGAACTGGGGCCGTTGGTGCCTTTGGGATGAAAAGTAAACTTTGGGAAAATCTGAGGCTTTCCATTTCAAGTTTATTTGATTTTGATTAAGCTTAGAATTATGATCAAATTTACAAGGTGGGGTTTTCCTATACAAAAGAAGCTTGTTTCTAGGGCTAAATGTAGACCAGATTGTATCTGAAACCTAGTAGTAGTTAGAACCACATCAACTCCTGCTTTTGAGTTTTGATTTCCTTCAGCACAGGAACCTGCATTTATTGGTCTTGTTAATAACAGTTCATTGCTCTCATTAGAAATGAGCCCAGCGTAGTGCTGGGAGAAGGGTTTGGTTGCTGAAGGAGGGGGAGGATGAGCAAGGAATTTGAATCCCTTTGTTTAACTCCCCAAGTGGAGGATTGTCCCCTTCGGAAGCGCAAGCCTGGGAAGAGAAGGTCTGGGGCCGTTGCCCCTCGCCGAGCAGAGCTGTGGGCAGGAGAGCTGGGTGCCAGCTGCTGAGGTGCCACCGCAAAGCGGGGATGGCTTTTTTCCCAGCGTGCTGTCGGTTGTGCTGGGTCGGCACTTCCCCGAGCTGGGCGTTCACGCGGCACCTGCCGAAAGGGCCGGTTCCATTGTGTTGGGGGCTGGAGCAGCGCGAGTGTGCCCGCGGGAGGGGTAAAGCTGCAGCTCTCCTGAAGTCAATGAGCAATCTGCCAGAGCCGCACCGGGCTGGAGCGGCAGCAGAAGGATCACACCCACCCCCCAGTCAGGAGATGAAATTATTATAGCCCCGTGGGGGATTTTTCTGTTGTTGTTAAGAGGTTGAGATGTTTTTTTGTTCTTTGCTCCTATTGCTTCCCGGCGGTGTTTCTGTCCATGCAGCTACTTCACGTGTTGGAGTAGAGGAGTAAGTGTCAGCGAGGATCTCTGCGAAGCTCTGCGCAGCTTTATGGAGGCTGAGCAGGGGTAAAATAGACAGAATATGGAGCAGGTTGGGGGCAGAGGGACTGTTTTCTCCCCTCCTTCCCTTTTAGCAAAGGGACTCCCCACCTCCCTTCTTCTCCGCCCTCCATGTAGTCCTTATCTCCTTTCTGAAAGGAAGGACTGTAAGCATTGCAGGAACACAGTCTTATTTCCACATCTCGCTGTTTTCACGAATCTCCACGCCTTTCAAGATAACTTGGTCCCCCAGGGATCACGGGTGTCATATATTCATTGCTGTTTTGTCCCCAGGTCCCGCTTTTGAGCAGGGTGGCAGAGCGGAGATGTGGCTCTGGAAAGCCTGGTTGCATTTAAAAGGTAGTCGCAATAAGCAAAGCAATTTCAAACCTATGGCTCTGGCTCCCAATGAATTATTGATTATTCTCCCTTCAAATGATGCTGTGTAGCAGTGAGCACAGGCTCGTGGATGCTTTCCGAGGCGATAGTTAACAGGATGTTGTTTCCTGGCTTAAAACTTTAGAGCTTGTTACAAAAGGCAGAGGAAAGATGCTCGCCACGGGTATTAAATACTTAAACATCAACTACTGATTCAAATACCAATCCCATACCTGGTAGGGTGAACAAAGCGCAGCACTGACTGGGATTATTAGGTATTGACTGGTTATAACTGTATATGTGGTAAGTATTTTCTACCTTGGATATTGGCGTATCCTGCATCTTTACTGTTTCTTCTCATCTCTTAAGAGATTTATGTGTTTGGATATTTAGCAGCCTCTGGTGACTTAGGGACATGTGAGTATATTTGCTGTTGTGATGTCTGAAGATGAGTGCCTTTAATTAAATGGTATTTTCCTGTTGTTCCTCTGGGAATGAAGCATCTGCCTGAAAAGAGCATAGGGATAAAAAATTCTTCAGTCCTGAGTCCTGTTTCTGTAACGTAGATGTTTTCGTTATTCAGACTGAAGCCAGAAAGCAGGCTGGCCAGAAGGGATGGGGGTTCCTTTCATTATTCATTTCTATCAGTAGTGTTGAAAAACATACCCTGTTAGATCTCAGGAAAAGCAATAAAAAGGAAAAAAAATAACATGATTTAAGGCAATATGGGGCACTTCTTGCTAATCAGTTAGAAAAATGATTTAAGTAGTTTGAACTGCTGTTGTGAGTATGCCATGTTATATCTCCCAGTCTTTTTTTCCTTCAGATGTGGCTTCCCACAGCTTGAGACGTTTCTTTCTGGTTGCTGTGTGAAAGCAGGAAATGGCTTTTGTTGGGGGAGTGTGAATTTGGCTTCTGCACAAAATGCTCTCAAAATCGCTGAATAAACAAGCAGAAAAAGCAGGAAGAAATAAGTCCTTCTTCCCATATCAGTTATGGTAGGAAGATTACTTATAATACAATAGGTTAAAAACCAAAAATCAACGTTATTTTTAAGGTGATTATGGCCTCCACTGCAGTTCTAATCCTGTTCTCTAAATGTAACCATACTGTGAGGAAAAATTGGCCTTTTTTTGGCCTTTTTATAGTAAGTGATTCATGTTTAAGGGTTTCATAAGTTTCTTTTTGTGATCTATTCTAGATAACACGTTTCTAAACTGACCTGTGTGGTTTGGATAGCACGCAGGGTAGTATTTCCCACTGCTAAAGTCCCACATAATGATCTGAAAAAGGAAGCCATAGCATTTTATTTCTGTTATCTCACCTACGTGAAAGCAGAAAATCTGGATTCTTGTATCTCAGCTCAGACACTGAGTTGTCCGAGGACTTGACGTTGGAGGTTGAATGTCACTGGAAGAGCAGTGAAGTCGCTCTGTAGTTTTACATCAGTAGCAGTATATAACTGAGCCATATTTACCCTTTCACACCAGATTTGCAGTGGTGTAAATCATGAACGCTTCAGCTGAACTGCCTGAGATGCGCTGGGGCAGCAGAGGACGTTGCACCCTTGTGCTCGCGGCGTGGAGGAGAAGCAGAAAGCTGCACAAAGCAGGGGAACGACTCTGGCTGCTTCTGCGCACGATGCAGAATGCTCTTCCTCCCTTGTGTCCCTGAACTAAACCTTGTGCCTGTCATGACACATCACTTGTGGGCTGGGAAGTATCACCTTTGATGTAATAGCGATTATTTTTCTGGGGAGCCATGTTTTCCGTGGGTCTTGTAGGAATATTTCTGCTGAAATAATATTAAAATCCTTCTCTGCAGAGGAGTGAGCGCCTGCCCTGCTTTCTGCACGCATCTGCGTCGATATGAGTTCTCGTGTAATTGCGTTGCACTAAAGTAGGTCTTTGTCATTTCAGTGGAATGGGATTTATTTGATAAAAGCTTTATTCTTAAGTGAGAACTGCAAAGGATGCTTCTCTGCCGCGTCGTAGCTCAGGCCATAAAATGAACACGTGACATTTATCCTGCTCTTACGTTGGGCAAAATACTTCTGCTGACTGAGATGATTTTGTGGAATATGACTTTTGCTGCAGAAACCTATGAATGCAAAACGTAATTCCTATTTAAACCTCCCAACTTCGATTGCGACACGTTCTTTCAAAAAAATCTTTTTTTTTTAAAAAAAAGGCTGTTTTTCTGTCCTGCAGTATTGTATTTATTAGGGTTTTAATGCATCAGCAAGATAGCAGGATAAAGAATGAAGATACCTAGGAAATTAACTTCATCCCAGTTTGGGGATTTCTTCTATAAATTTATATTAAATTACCATAATTAAAGAAGCTGGAGTTGTACCTATTTTTCGCTGATCCATACCCAGTTTTAAAGTAAAAATAAAGAGAGATCTATAGGCCAGCAATGGTGGGTGTTATAAAGTAAGACTAAAATTATTCTCCCGCATTATAGTCTAAGCTGAAATATCCCGTGATGAAATGATTGTTTTGTTTTGATGATCAGACTTTGCAAGTCAGAAACTGTAACATATGGCGCCAGTGTTGCAATGCAGGTGAGCAGCACGAGGTGTAAGTGCCTTTTCTGGTATGTATATGATACGTATTCGGTACATATGCCATACATGTCAGATAGCAGACAACAGGGTTTCCCCCGTAAGGCGATGCGCTTGCTTAATACACAGGCTCAGCACTAGAAAGCCGCGAATTCCCTCTGACTTCTGGTGTAGTCTGGGGCATTTTTCGTTTCACTGGAGCGGACCCCCAGAGACCAATACACACTGGTTTTCCTGTGGCTACCTTAAGGCTACCAAACATTATTTTATTTTATTTGCAAGGCTTGATTCTCACCTTGCGTGTGCAAATCAGTAGTAACGTTCCAGTGGGACAAAGGTATCATGCCGGTAGGAGCAGGAGGTGAGCTGAAGACAAGGTTGGTGATCTGACTGTTTCCATCTCAGCATCCTCTTCTTGTGACCTGTTTTACGGTTTGTCTCCTCACAGTATAGGTTTGTTGTGGATTTATTTAATCGTAGGGTAGATGATCTTGTCCCTGAATACCCGTAGAACAGCGTGAGAGAAGTCCATTAATAGTTAATGGTCAGAAATATGTCCCTAAAGGAACTGTCTTGTAAATGGAGTCTGGTGACATGTAAGTGACATGTTTGTACCTCCCCTGGCTCCTGACTCAATATAAGCATCCGATCCAGCGCTGAGAACATTCCCCACGGGGGGAGAGGGAGCAAGGCAGGTGGCTTTCAGCAGACCCTCAAAAGTCACCAGCCCTTCGGCTTTGCGAGGCTGGGCTAAGGTTACTGGGTTTGCTCCGGGCAACACGTTTTCAGAGCTGTCTGCGCTGTTGAATCCTTTTGAGAAGCCCTGTCGTTTTAATGGTATATTATATTTGAGAGAAGGGAAATGTCGTTTGTGAGGTTTATGTCTATCACCATTTGTATTTGGGTTGTTTTTCAATACAACGCATTTAACGGCTCCTTGGATGCTAGGTTTGGTAGGTAGACTAATTCAGACACCAAATATTAGTATCTAATACCTAAAATAACCAGATGAATCTGCCGTTGTATATGTGCTTTCTATATGTTGCCAATGCATACAAATTGAATATTAAAATTTAAAATCTGTAATGATGTTTCATATTCAAAACATGTAGGTGAACAATGGCATAGCTAACAACTACCATGTTAAAAGAAGCTAATTAATGCAGAATGTCATGTTAGCTGGGAGTCACTGAGTACACAAATACTGTACAAAAATGACAGCATACCAAGCTGACACGTCTTTGGTATTATCCTAACCTAGTGCTGGGATGAAAAAAATGACCTTTTGTTGTAACTGTAGCATATTCTTGGTCTTTGTGGGTAGGCCCTTAGGTCAGCTAATGGCTGCTGGCCTAAATTGGTAACTTGATCTCCGGGAAAGGAACTACCATTTGGGCTGTCTTGGTGAATTTGAATTATGATCCAGAGCTGCATTAGTAAGAGTCTGATGAAAAAAAAAAAGGAAAAAAGATTATATGTATCTCTGCATTACAGAGTTGTGTAACTGCAATATGAGTGACACCACAAGATGAATTATAAGTGATTGTCTGTTACTGAATTTTATTTAAACTGAAGAAAAAAACTCCTCAAATGTAACGTGTACTGAGCACTTTTTCTTCCCCTCTGGACTGTGCATACATCCACAGCAAGAAGCTGTTCGTGCCGTGAAGAGAGCCCAGCCTGAGTGGGTAAGGCAGCCTTGGGGTGGATGCAGAAGTGAACTTGCCAAGACCGTGTACGTGCAGCAGTTCAGTGGCAGAGTTGACAATAGAATTGATCTTCCATCTGGGGACATGTATTGCTGAAACATCCTGCCTCAGTGTTCTTCTCTTTGTTTGGTTGGTTGGTTTGGTGGTTTTGGTTTTTTTAAGACCTATACTGAAAAATCAGTTAAACCATTGAAAATGGCACCAGGAAATTTCAAAAAGTTTTATCAGGCTGTTTACAGTGGAAGAGCTTCGACTGAAAGGAATGCGCATCCCTGAACTCCTTGCCTCTGTGGCTTTAGAGACTCTAAAGCTTGAAGTTACGGTCTTCTCAGATCTGTCAGTCTGTGTGGCTCTTGCCAGTGCAGTATACGTGCCTGCTTAAGTAACACGCAAAACAGATGGACCTCAGAAGTATACAGCCAGACCTGCATCCTTGGTTCTGATCTCATCAGTAAACCAGACCTGAATTATTCATGCAGGGTTTATGAGGATCATCTCTGAAAATGATCGATGGAGGTGAGACTGCGGAGCTCATTCCTCCTCTTTATTTCTAGCTCATCTCCCAGTGGGACTTAGAGGAATGAAAAACAAAATTCATTCTCAGTACTAAATTGAAATTGTAAGAAGTTGCCTTTTTTTTTTCTTTTTTTTCCCCCTGATTTAGATTCCTCTCACGGTTCATAAATTGTTCAGTAAATACTGATATGAAATTTATACCTTAACTTTATAATATGACAGTTACTGATGCTTTGGAGGGCCAGGTCTGATGGAATCTGTGCGTTGCCTTTAGGTGTTGCCACAGGTAGTGCTTATGTATCAGCACTGCGGTGTTTGCTCGTTTGGGTCCTTCCATCCCTGTTCGTCTCAGAGCCCTGCTAGTACCTCTGGTGCACAGAAATCTCAGTACGGGAACCGAGCATTGCGTGACGTCCTTCTGGGAACAGACGCATGTGCCTTCTGTGCTCTTATTTATCATTTGGTTCTTAAGGCCCAGGGAAACAGATCTGCGGATAACTCAACTGTCATTTTATGTGGCCTAGAGGTGATGGGCAGCCATTTTCCCCTTGAACTGCAGCTCTAGCCAGTTGTAAAGAACACGTGGATCTAAAGGTGAGATGGAAAAAAAGGCAAAATATCCCTTTCTGTCTCCTTCCCCCCAGGGAGTACAGCTACATCTCAGGAAAAGACTTCAGAAGCTATTGCCAGTTAAAATTGATCAGCTAGGAATTGCTCATCATCTGAGACAGTCTTCAGTTTCTCTGTATGTTTCCAAGCATCCCACACTCACAATTATAGGGCGATGTTTAAACCACAGCTCCCCAGTAAACCTTCGGAGTCCTTGCTTTTGTTTCATTACCCTCCGAGCTCTTGGATGGCACTGGAGCACAGTTTGGTGGTGGTGTTGGGTGCATGTTGTAAGATTACCCGACTTTTTTCTCCCGGTATGTCGTATTTCCAAAGACACCATGAGAATGAAATTGTCACCTCTGGCCTGACGTCGATAAAACAAAGGTGCATAGAGACAAACAATTACTGGATAGAGGGGTTTTTTTCAGTACCAACAAGATGTATCAGTTTTTGGAGTGCTAGCTGGGCATCAACAATACGGCTGATGGGTATGAGAGACCTCAATTAATGTGGGACATGTTCCACTAATGAGCAAATTTAACATAGTTTTTCCTAAATGCAAAGTTCGGAAGAAAATACACCAATTTAAATACAGGTGGATGGAGGCTGTTCACCTTAGCTCTGATGGAGTAGATGCCCCTGAAGCCTGTCTTGATGTTGTTGCTTGTGATTCCACAACCCCAGCTGGTGGAGAGCAGCTCCTTTGGCTCCATCCTCCTCTCCCCACTCCCAGCACAGGCAGCGCTTCTCGATGATGCAACTCCAGCTCCCGGCTTCAAAACTTCAAAATATCACCTACCCATTGCTCTCCAGACTGTCCATATTGCACACCAGTAGATCAGTGCTCCAGAAAGTAGTTAGGCATGGTTGGCTTTTTATTTCTGAAGCAGGCTGTACTCTAAATAAAAATTCCGTATAGATTCGACTTTAAGTGAAGCAACTACAAAAGCCCATGGAGCTCCCTTGGCACATACCGCTTCCAGATTTGCTCCCTTGTGCCCCTCCGTAGGAAGTGACGCCGCTGGCCTCAGTCCTTGTGTCAAAGCCCTGCTTTTAAGTTTCTTTTATATATCAGACATCCCTTTAATTCCCGTGGAATAAAACCACAGTGCAGACTTGCATTTGTTATACTGCTGTAGTGTAAATATTAGAAGAACCCGAGACAGATGGCAGGGTTCCTGATGCAGCTGAAGGTCACGGCTCTGTTGCAAACTACTTTTGAATGAATCAAGTTTCCAAGTGACAACTGGGATGACCTCACTTCAGTGGTTGTCGTGCCTGAAGAGGGCAAACAGTGAGGAGAGGCAGTGGGACGAAGAAATCTCATTCTTGCTTACTGAGAGCTTTCCAGCTACGGTGACAAAAGGGCAATTTTTCATTCTGAAATCGGGGAGGACTTAAAATTATAAGCATCTGTGGTTTACAAAAAAAGGTAATGTAACTTATGAGGCTGGATTTCCGCAAGGCCAAAGGTGAAGAAGAGAAGTCAACCCTAGTGACTCCCTTCAGTATTTCCTCCGGAGATTTATGTAGCAGGCTGGGCAAGACCTCAAAGTTTCCAGATGAGAGTGGGAGTGCTCCTGCTCCACGAGCTGATGCAGTGTTGCCAGAGTTGTATTGGTCTCGTATCATTCTTGGATTTCTCGGTTGTCCCCCGCCTCTCGACCCCATCTGTATGCATTACATTTACTGTTTAGTGGCTGTCTTTCAAGAAGGGAGATGAAAGAGATGGCCTGAAAGAGTATTTCTAGTCATTTTCTACTCTATTACTATGATTTTGTAACTTCTACAATCTATACCTTTTTTGCCTGTTAGGTACAAAAACCAAGGGATACGATGGAAAGATATGAAATACGCTACCAAGGCAAGCTCACGCTTATTTCCCAAGCTGGCTAAAAGGACACGTGAACGTATGTTCCTTCCCTTAGCCTTTACTTGCTCGCTGCCCCACAAACTAGTCCTGCGGACTCAGGCTCCGCACTTGCATGCCCCGTCTCCACAGTGTTACGAGCTGGGGCCAGCAAATGAGTTCTCCATCTCCAAAACCCACGTGTCCCATCTCACCTTGCTTCATCCTTGGCTGGAGCTTCAGAATAATATTCTAGATGATGCAAGGGCTCTTCCTTTCGTGAGAGCCTGCCCACAGCTGGATCCGTGGTGGCTGCTCCTTGCGCAGCTTTGAATTGGTGCCGATTCTCACGGCATATCACAATTTGGCAATCTGTTTTACACCGTGAACTTCACGGCAGCATTATTTTCTTTTTGTGTATTCCATGTATTTCTTGGAGAAAAGACATTATGAATAGAACTGGCTGAAATATGTAATTTCCTTTTCACAGGAAATCCTGTTGTTCTGGGAAAATCTTTTCTTACAGTTTGAAAGTAGGACTGTAGTCTTAAAAATATTGTGTGCAAGAGAGACCATCCATATTTTCACTGAGAAAAACTGAACACAGGATCTCATTTTTCCAGGTTATATGTAATGTAGACCTTGGAGCGTTGTCCTGGTATGTGCTTCCAGGCTTTATGCTCTCTCCCAGATCCCAGGCTATGACAAAGAACATTTTTCTGGTATTCAGCTCGCCTTTGGATTTCTTTGTTAAATACCGTATTTTGCCAGCATATGAGAAGCATTTTGCTTTAACGAACTCGGCAGTGTTTGGATTACAGTTAAGACAGTTCTTACTTGATTACACTGCTGCTTATGGAGGGGTGCATCTGAAAATTAGGAGTATTGCATCAGAACCTTTGGGGGATCATTAAATATTAACAAAACAAAGCCTTGTCCTGGAACTCGGGCACCACAACTCTCTGTCCACAGACTCAGGAGGTTCTCCAATGTGGAAGCTCATACAGGGAACAGAAAAAGATCAGCCATTTCTCTTTACTTCAAATGCCTAAGCCCACCTCATCCAAGGAAGAGACCAAGTAAAGAAAGGTAGCTCGGTTAAAAGGGAGATAAACGTGCACGGAGTCTCTCCATCATTCAAAGAAGGAGAACACAGAGCTGCTCCATCAAGGCAGTTTTTACAAAGCAGTTACAAATACAAGTAGGACATGAAAATAGAGATCTTTTGCAATTTCAGTTATATTACATGTCTGTTTATTTACTGTATATGTAATATGTGCAGTACAGACAGACAGGAAAAAGGGGGTCTAAACGTGTGTAACGTATCATTTCAATATTACAGAGCAACACTTTGGGTTCAAAATGAAAAGAGTAAAGCATTAATAAAGTACAGCGCAGTGCAGAATTAAGTGAAAGCCTAGGAGATATGAATTACCTTTCACTTTGTTGGTTTAGATGGTAACTTTCTAGGTTTAATTTTATGACACAAGAAACATTTCTCTGCTGGGAAAATATCACACTATGCTGTTTCTCTTTGATTCTTCAATTTAAGAGTTTCCTGAACCAACTCTGTGACGGGAAGAGAAAGCATCATTTTGTTTAGTACCTATTGTGCAGCTTTATTTACAGAAGCTCTTTGTTTGCAGGTGTTCTTAAGCTTAAAATATTTTGAACTTAAGACGTGGTGCATCTTTGAAGGGCTATAATTTAAAACGCTGCAGCTTACCTCTACCAGTTTGACTGTTCTGTGGCCTGATGAGTGAGTATGGTTTAAGCAATGACACAAAGAAGGTATTTTGAGGAGCTGCAGCAATGGATATAATCGAAAGCCAGGCACGCTATTTTTGAGCAGTTCCCCAGGCAGTGACATAAGTTTGGGGGGGGAAAGAGTCTCCAAAAATCCCCAAGTAAGGCAAACATCCAAAGCTATTAGTAGAACTTTGCTTTGCACAGGAGTAGAGGTGATGAGACGGGAGAGACAGGGGCGCGAGGAGGTGGGAGCTCTCATTGGGATTCTGCGGAGACAGCCGAGGAGAATCAGGTCCACTGTGCTCCTCAAACTGTCAGGGGTGACATCGAGATCTTTTCTTCCCCAGCTCGCCGAAGGCTTCATGCTGTGATAGATTTAGGCAAATGTAATCGAATGCAAATCCTGTACTTGTACTTCTCCTGACATCGAGCTGCTTAGAATAATCACGAGCTTTGAGAATCCAAACAGAACCCGGCAGTTCAGAGTTATCTTTTAACTTGAACAAAATGAGAAGAGTGCTCTATTCAGCAGGGCTTGCAGAGCGCTTCTGGGGGATGAAATGGCTTTTCATTTCATGGCAAATTTTGTCCCCATTACACTGCCATGCGGGGTGTGGAGAGCCGCGAGGAGCAGTGGAGACTACAGCCATGCAAAGAATCGCTGGAAATAAGTGCATCAGTCCTGTCCTTTAGGAAATTGTCATATTCAATGCGCTTTATTACAGACCAGCAGTAAAAATCTGCATCTGAGCAACAGAAATGCTTATTGAACGTATATTGAACATATGTTCTGTGCATATTGAATATGACACCATTGTTAACTGCGTTCCTTGCTCCCAAAAAAGACTTCAAGAAGAAATTTTTTAAAGCTAAAATTTAGTCTCAGTTTGGTTTCAGGACAAGTAAGATCTATAGTTTTCAGATCTGGAAGGACAGTATCCTAAGCCCGTACTGCTGTAAGAGCAAATGGCGCGTCCCTGTGTGGTTTAGGTCTTCACTTAATGTTTAGGTTACCCATCATTTTGTACAGTTGCTGCCTTTCAAGCTTGCATTTCATTTGGATGGCTCCATTTTGGGTGCTGCTGTTCCTTTGCTGGGCTGGCACCGGCCCATTATGGACGCTACGGTTTTTGTGTCTGTCTGAGCACACGGTGCTAGAAAAGGATTATTGACAATACCAGGACTCTGGTGCGTTTTACAGGTTGTCTTACCTTGTGTAACAAACCCATACACTTACTGTTTAAAAAGGGCTGTGGTAAAATTCTGCCAAAAGCAGAACGTAGTATTTCTGTGGGAGCAGGATGCACGAGGACTTGCTGCACCTCAGGTATCTCCATGTCTGCTCTCTCGCCTGTAGGAGCATACACAGAAATTTGATGCTATTTTAGATTGGGTTTTTGATGAAGCTATGAAATTCTCTTGAGAAGATCCTTTTTATTTTTTTGTTTTTAGTTGATCTGGCTACACTTGTGCCAAGGGCAGATTCTGAGAGGAACACAGAGATGTCAGTGGCGGTGTCTGTGTGGTTGAGACACCTTCACACTGGAAAGACGGATCTGCAGGACAGATTTATTTCTGAGCGCCTGTTTGCTTTTGTAACACAAAGAAGCCTTAAGTGATGTAAAGACTTACATATGGAGAAGACCATAGCCATCATATTCTGCTCTGGAAACCATACTGCAATGCAAAATGTCCTTTGGGAAATGCAGAGGTAGCCTGGTAGCTGAGGTCGATGCCATCAGCTCAGAAAGCCCTGCATTTCCAAGTAGACCTGTAAACATGAACCTTCACTCTGCTCACTACTCTCTCGTTTGATTTCCCCCAGGAGCTCTGACTCTGAAGAAGCATTTGAGACCCCAGAGTCTACCACACCGGTAAAGGCACCACCTTCACCTCCGCAGCCACCCCCTGAAGCGGCAGCGGCGGCGGCAGCAGCAGTTGTAGCAGACATAGCAGAACAAGAAATAAAACCGCAGCTGCCCTTGGAAGACACAGGTAATAAGCATGTAACGAGGAGGACAGGTTACTGGGGAAGGTGAAGCTGCAGGGAGGAGTTTGTGTAAGCACAGGCAAGGAATTGATGCTAATACAACGTCTTCTGGAGGATTAGTTAGCGTATGCTGGGCATTACCCATGCTGGGAGGAAAAACCCTGTTGCCTCCTGGAATAAAGTGTTGGAGACTCTGTCCATAACATCTGATAAAAAAAATAAAGAAAAGAGGAGTTTTCTAGAAAAACCATTCTTCGTTTTGAATCAAACTTCATTCCTTCTTCTCAGAACTGTAGAATCTTTACAGTCAGATGAGTAGAGAAAGGCAGTATGAGGTACAGATGCAGGTACCTGGGTGAGCACCCTTAACTGTGACAATTAACAAAATATTACTTTCAAATGTATTGTCACCTGAAACGGAAGGTGAACAAAAAGCCCATTGAAACAATAGAAATATTTATATTCGCTGTATGGGAGGAACATGGCAGTATGTGTGAATGTATGTATAATATGCATACATAAAAATTGATATGTACTGGAAACCTTTAAAAAGGGCATATTGTGTTTAAAAAAATGAAGAAATCCTTTCTCCCAAAAAAGTGTTCTTTGTTCTCCAAACTGAGTAATGGAATATGAGGGAGTAGAAAGCACTCTGTTAGCCCAAAATAGCTTTGTTTGGGCTGTCAGCTGACAGCTCAACAGTTTAAGACTGAATTCCCCATTGTGCTGTCTTTTTTCCCATCTGAAAGTCAAGTCATCTTGATCACCTGGCTAAATTGTGTAAAGGCAATTGTACTCAAAGCAGACTAAAGTTCACTTGTTCATTTGGAAGGATGTATAGCGTTGCCAGGCAGTGTTTTCAAGCTTCCGTTTCCACTGTCGAAGGGGGTGCGTTCAGCAGTGGGCACAGGCAATGTCCATGGCTGGCGTGTGTATTATAAAGGCTGTCAAGCTTTGATTTAAACCTTTGGGAAAGTGACAAATAAGTCTTACAAATATCTCGAGCCACCTAACGCAGTTCTGGGACTTATGCAGTAAGGAATGCTCTTCAAGACCATGATTTATGATATGAGTTTATAAGAAGCTAGAAAGATGTTCAACAAACTGATTCCAGAAAATAAAAATGAAATATTGAGAGGTCCTGACACTTACCGTTCTGCTGTTACAGTTCCCTCTTCATTGTCTCAAAGAACGTTACTCATTCTCCATCTTCTTTCCTTCTTCTAATCTTTTGCAATTTAGTGATTACAACGTAAGTGCTGAGAGAACAAAAGAACGCATATGCTAAACAGGATTGGAGCGTGTTTTTAATTACTGCAGTAGATTATCTTCGAACCCTTGGTTACACGTGTGCTTCCCTGGCACATGAGATTCTTGTCTCCCTACATCCCAGATCTCCCCCTCCTTTCTTTCAGATATTTCTGAGGAAAGGTGGGCAACTGAATGTATCCATTCACAGCCAGCGTGAGCTATATTGAAGGCCATTGGATGGCAGAGATGAAAACGTTTCATTTGCAAATAAGATTTGTCCATGGGAGGCGAGTTACCACGAACTACCCGAGCTATGTTCAGCATTCCAAAATTATGCAAAATGGCAGTTATACAACAGGGTAATTTATGTGAGGGAAGGAAGATGTGTAATGCAGAAAAAATGCAAATGTAGGAGGGCAACACAAAGCATTCATTTGTTTTGGAAATCTTTAGAAGAAATTAGTAATACTAAGACTATAGCTTAGGTGTTTGCATGCTTCTTCAGAAATGTGAACAGTTAAATGTTTTGTACTTTATAAACCGCTTGAGTGACAGTTATCTTGTAGTTTACTTACCTCATAGGTTATGCGTGCGGCTGCACACAAAGAGAACGCGTCCCTTCCTGGGGGGTTATGGGCAGCTGAAGCAGAGTTCCTCCTTGGTACCGTACAGCTAAATAAATAGTTTTCAGTAAAAGAGGAGCAAGGGATGCGGGCAGCCGGAGAGCCTGGCACACGCACAGGGAGAGGCAGCGACGTCCAGCTGGGTCTGTGGTTCACCAGCTGCATGGCTTTGTCTTCTACATGAGGTTGGTGACGGAGCGTGTGCTTGGGTGGAAGGAGGAAGCATACTAAGTTTTTTAAAGGATTATTTCATCTATATCTGACAATAATTACTTACGCAGGCGGTTGCAGTTATGCTGCATGATATCATTAGCGCAACAGCTGGACCCCACTGCTGGAAAGCCAAGAGGAGAGTTTTTAATTAGGTTGCCTTCAACGCTCGCTTAATAAATATGATGAAAGTGAAATATAGCTAGACTCACCCTGGGTTTGGGCCAGCTCCTGGTGGGCTAAAACCTGCTGCATGGCTCCAGTCCATGAGCGGCGGAGCAGAAGAGGGGAGTCAGTCTGCGGGCGAGTCTGGAGGGGAAGAGGTGTAACAGAGCACGTAGGGGAACTGCCTCTGGACCCCAGAAAGGGTCACTAACGAGCCCTTCCATTCCTCCAGAAATGCTTCATATGTTGTGGGGCACGTGGGTTATAGTCTGGAGGCAAATGACTTTGAGGGTGCTTTTTATTTATTTTCTTTATTATTATTTCGGTAGTATTTTAAATGACTGCTGCCTGTCTCGTCACCTTCTCACAGCAGTGTCCTCCCGTCCCCTGTTCCAGCCATCTGAGCACCAGGAAGTACCCCAAGCCCTTTCTCCCAAATACTCCCTGTTTCTGGCCAGGAATTCCTGCCTAGGCAGGGACGTTTCTTCTGCGCCCCTGCTGCCTTCCCCAATTAATTAATGAATTCAGATTTTATACACAGGGGAGATGGGAGAGCTGGAGTCCCTTCTGTGCGTTACAGCCTCTGCCGATCAGGATATGGGAGACCTATACTGAGGTTCTTCTTGTGCCAGGGAAATCGAGGTCAGGCTTTCCAGTAGAGAGATGATGACCCAGACAAAAACAAGCTGATTTTTGGGGGATGGAAAACATTCTTCAGTGTTTTTCCTCTTGAAGCCTGACACAGAAAAATGGAAAATAAACTCCATATCCAAAGTTTTCTCAGAATAAATGGCAAAAGTATTTTTACAGTACTTTTAAAAATAGCATTACTAATTGATTTCGTAACTTCAAAGGCTTCTCCTGACAAGCAGGAACTTGAAATAAACTGTGTTTTAAAATTTCTAGTATTAGGTGGTTCCAATTCCTATATGCTACAGGCATATGCTTGTCTCCTGAGACGTGTGCTTGTCTCCTGAGTTACTCCATTATAATGGAGAACATAAGTGTATGCTGTATGCATTTTCCAGGGGTTTCTCTTTGTTTTTCTCTAGAAAACAGAATTAAAATTTCATTTTTTTCCGTATTTGTTTTATTAGATCTGGTTAAATTTTGTTTCTCAGCCTTTCAAAATAGTGTTTCATTTTGGTTCCAGCTCAGCAGTGTTAAGGCTTTCTATTTTCAGCCTGTTGGGTCTCCCCCTATTTTAGAGATACTTCAACAAAGAATAAAATGCTCAACTGTCCTAGCACACAGCACAGCTTCACAGCTAGGAGAACTGGATGTAATTTAAAGGGAAAAATATTTTAAAATAGCTAGAAGTACTTCGTATGTTCTACACCCTTAATGTATTTTCATTATTCATAAAGAAATAGGTCAGATTTAGATTCAGTAAGCTCATAGCTGGTGCAGATGTTTCTTTTTCTCCTTTAAAATATCTTCAAAACAAATTTAAAGTTGCCTGCAAAGTTTTTGGAAACGTGCCTTTTTGCGAACACGTCCCGGGAGGGCACACCACCTGCGCTGCGGTACGGGATGCTCCGGGGTGCCGCGTCCTGTCCCGCTGGGACCGCAGCGCTCCAAGCGGGGAAGGCACGGAGAGCTCCGCAGGTGAGGGAGAAATCTGTGATACTGCCCCAAAATGAAACAAGTCTGCCCTTGCTTTGGCTCCTTCTCTAGCTCCTTGTGCAACTGCTGCCACTGAGTTTCTGCTTTTCTTTCCTGCGGCTGTAAGAAGAGGCTGTCTGATGTAAATCCTAATGCCAGTCCTGCTCTAAACCTGTGAGTGCCTCCTGTCCTCTCGTATTCAGTATAAAGCAGTGGTAGCAACGTAGTAAAAATTCTGTATTCTCACCAGTGGACAGTTCGGAACGCGTGCATGGGATCTGGTACTGTTCAGATCACTTACGGATCTTTCTTTAAAGAAGGCTGAGTTGGGTGAGGTCCGTGGCTGCCTCGCTGTTCTTGTGGGACACTGAAGCTTTACTGGCATCTGAAGTGCTATCAGAATCTACGTATTTTATAACGTACAAGAAAAAGATTTCTGTAGTTGACTAGAAAAGGTTTTTTTTATTTTTTTCGTTCCTTTTTGTTGATACTAACAAGAGAAGTTTGTTTTGGTTATTAACGCAAACAATCTTATAATTTCTTTCTAGCAACTTTTGCTTCTGCCATAATAGGTGACAGGTGACAATGCCAAGCATTAAACGTGTCGTGCAGCTCTCACTGAGAGGTCTCATCACCTGCATCCAAGAAGTCTGGGGTCTTTTGTTCCTGTTTTTGGTTTTGGATTGTTCTTGTTTTTCATACCAATCAGAGAAGTTTCCTTGTGGAAGGAGCAGAACTCGGACCTTCTCATTTAATGAATGAAATGGGAGTTTTTTTCAGGGATTGCCTGGTTTTTATGGCAACGCAAGTTTCCCTGCTATCGCTTATGTTCTTGGAATGCTTTATAAAAATACCTGCCTGTGGGCAGCTCTTAGTGGTATAAATTGTGGGTGACTGACAGTGCCGATAAAAGGCGTAAACCTTATTTAAAACCTTGTGCCGGCCTCTCTCGAGGCCAAGTCCTGCCGTAATTTTCATAGCTTGTGTTGTAGTATGTTCCTTTGCGATCAACTTACATTTTAATAAAATACTGTCATTAGTAATACTGATTTGCTTAATTCTGGGGTGTAAAAGGCCAAATGGCACTGCTCTCTGAATAGGCTGTTACTGTCAGGAGAGAATGGTCTTCAGATCTCTTTGGAGTAGTAACGCCGTGTTGTTTTGCGATAGTGAGTACCGTCCATCTCCTCCTCTCCAGCATTTCTGCTCTTACTCAGCCAACTCTGTTGTAATGCTGGAAGAGTCTAACAGCGGCATTTCAGTTCTACCAAAAGCCGTGTTTTCTGAGGCAGTTTCACATCTTGTTTCGTGAAGAAACAAATAAATATGTCACAGCAGCGAGTCGAGCGGCGTTCTGCAGAAATCTATACTCTTAAGTAAAGGATTTGATTAGGAGGAAGTTGTGGAATAAGCAATTAAGGAAGATTAAAGCTCTGCACTATGTGGAGCACACCAAATTTGAATGCTGTTTTGCTTTGAGCAGCTGGAAAGCCTTGTACGCTCTCTTTGCTGCTGTGGTGCATCCCTAACCTCAGCTCTACCATGCCTGTTTACAGTCCAAGTCCTGCAGGGCATTGGGGTTTTGGGGGTTTTTTGGTTTTGATTTGTTTTTTTTTTAATTTTTTCTTTTAAATGCATGTTTGTACTGACTTTGAACAAGGGGCCCCAATCCTGTTGAGGCCTTTGGCGCACGCTGGAATGAAAACAACGCATAATTGCAGACGATTTCTTGTTCAGATCTCCCTTTCATTTCACGCTGACCTACATTTGTACTCTGCTGACGTACTCGAGCTCTGCCGGTGTTTACTGTAATGTATTCCCGTTGAGCGTCTGCCATTCCCGTTCCAGTCTAGAGTGCACAGATCAGTGTGATGCTGGAGTTTTGTGGCACTCTTGGAGTCCCCTTAACAGAAGTCCCGGTGAAGTGAGCACCAGCTCAGCTGGCAAATCAAGTCTAATTAATGACCACTCGGCCAGGCTGAAACCAAGCCCAACCCAGTGGAGATTAAGGAGAAAAATAAACTGTCCTGAAGTACTGCCATGTTATTAGCATTCATTTAGCAGAAGAACACGTTAAAATATTATTTTAATTGGTGTAAGTTAGTAAACTTCCACAGTCATAAAAGAGAAACTGCGTAGCTGTTGTTCCTTTGACAATCCCTGGAAATACGTGGTGCCAATCTAAGGTACTGCTTTGGGAAGTGTGTCCAATTTCCTTAAATCCTTTCTGTCCTTTACATCCATAAATAATAATTCTTGTAATCTCTATGCAGACATATGATTTCCTTTGAAACAAAGGAAAAATGTTTTTTTTCTGTTCTTAATCCATTCATAGCTTCTGACTAAAAGTAATTATTGATTGTCTGTATTGCTCTTAGGAGCAACATTAATGAATGTAGCTGGGCAAAATGGGAATTACTTTGCAAAACATGTCAAGATTGGAATGAAAAAGATGTGTAGAAAATTCTCTGAAGTCATTTAAGGATGACAAAAAGCATTAATTTTTGTTTGACTCTTTTTCTTTATAATTGCCTAATTAAAAAAAAAATGACAACATGAAGAATGCTGCGTTGCTTCAATAGGAACCGCTGGGGCGCTTTGCTCCGGTACGTATCAGGGGGAGCTCCGAGCAGCTGGCTTACCCCAGCTCGAGCTGTGAGCTGGAGAGAGATTTCCCAGGTCTCCGGTACCCTGACTGGGACACGCGCACATAGGCAGAGGTGACTCTGTTACATTCAGATAGGGTGCAGTACAATGACAGCGGGAGCCAACCATATTCAGAATTTGTAAAACATTTCAGGAATGAACTTTTATGAACTGGAAGGCATCAACTTAATCCTTTCCTACCTATATATTTCCTTTTTTTTTTTTTTAATATGCACTGTATATTTTTCTACGTTGTCCAATATAGTTGCTATATTCCAAGTGAAGAGACTTCTAGAAATCTTTCTAGGATTCCATTCAATAAGCAAATCTTTAGTTACAATGAAAAGCTGCTTGGTTTAACACTTTTAGCATATAATTCTCTCTGTAAATTTTCTTTACATTGATGAGTTAGAACTACACTTTGAGGAATCTCATTTAAATAATTTGTAGGGAGCTCCTAGGGTCTTTTTTAAGGAAGATTTTCAACTAAGAATATTTGTACAGTAATCTGACTAATTTTCTTACCTTTACAATAATTTATTTCATATGAAATTCTCAGTGATTTATGTCTCATTATAAACTTGGGATTACGAGGCCAAAGTGGAGTGTTTTGACTGCTTGGGGCAGAGAGTGGAGCGGCATTGATGGGTTGTGGAGAGGAAGCCATGTTCCTCTGGGAAATTGGTAAAAATAACACATGGGAAACAAAACTTAAGATCAACATGTAATTGCTGAAGCACCAGTCAATTTACAGGGAATTTACTGCAATAAGAGCTCTGACACAATTCTGTGAACTCATAATTTATAATAGTAGAAAACGGGAGTAATGAAGTGCTCAACGTTCGGTTTTTCTGGTATTTGGCATGGTTAGTGTGTTATGGTAATATCTGTCTCTTTAACTAAGTGATAATTAGCTTGGAAGAGATGCTCCAGAGGCTATTGCAAATACATATTTTGTGTTTTCATGAAACTTGCCTTGAATCCCTTTCTGGGGAGAACAGAGCTACTTTTTTCCCCTAATCTACCTCATATATTGGAAATGTCACTTTGGTTTATATGTCCTTTAATCATTGCTTAGTCCATTTGTATGATTTTAACACTTTATTTTTTTTACTTGTAGTAATATTAGATTACAGTAAAATTTATTAAGCTCCAGTTTTTAAAATGTCTTTAAAATTCACAGAGTTTTCTGTTTGTTCCCACAGGATTATGTTCAGAAACTGTACCCGTAACCGATGTGTCACAGAGTGAATCAGTTGAAGAAAGCCCTTTCCGTCCCCCTTCCCATTCTTTTTCCACCGTCTTTGATGAGGACAAGCCAATAGCCAGCAGTGGAACTTACAACTTGGACTTCGATAACATTGAGTTGGTTGATTCTCTCCATGCCTTAGGACCGAGCTCTCCAGACTCAAAGAATCGTGATCCCAAAGCGAATGTTCGAAGAAAATCTACCGATTCAGTCCCAGTTTCTAAGTCTACATTGTCTCGATCTCTTAGCTTGCAAGCAAGTGATTTTGATGGAGCATCTTATCTTGGCAATAGTGAGACATTAGCACCGGCAGCAGATGTGTACGGTACTGGTTCAAGTAGTGCTTCTAGTACGCTTAAGAGAACAAAGAAATCCAGACCAGCTTCCTTAAAAAAGAAGCAGTCAGCAAAAAAACCTCTGGATGCTCCACCGGTGAAGGAAACACCACAAGAACCATCTGACCTTGGCCAACCAGCTTGTGCCCCAGGTGAGGATAAACCAGTGTCTGAAGCAAAGGCTGACTCAGTAAAGCCTGAATGTACTGAACCTTCTAAAATCTCTGCTGAGAAACAGGAGGCCCCGCCTGTGCCTGAAGGATCCTGCCCTTTGGATCCAGCCAGTTTTGAAGGGATTAGTGCATTTAGCACTGGAGGCGGCAAAGTACAAAACTCTCCCCCTGCCAATAAGAAAACGCTACCTCTTACAACGGCACCAGAGGCTGTGGAGGTGACTCCACCTGACACTGGAGGACAAGAAGACCCTCCGGTCAAAGGCGTTGCAGTGAGGCTGGAGTTTGATTATTCTGAAGAAAAAGGGGTGAGCGAAGACCAGCAGGAGAGTACTCCTCCTCCCAAAAAAGCAGGTAAAAAGCCTGGTGCTAAAATGCCGCTACGGAGGCCAAAGACTAAAAAGTCAGTGGAAAAGCTTGACAATGCTCCAACCACGCCAACCAAGTCACCCGCTGATCCAAACGAAATCCCTATCACAAAAGGCTCTTACACCTTTGATATTGACAAGTGGGATGATCCCAATTTTAACCCGTTCTCATCTAGTACAAAAATGCAAGAATCGCCCAAACTGCCTCAACAAACGTACAGTTTTGAGCCAGACATGTGTGAGGACTCTATTGACCCTTTCAAGTCTTCTTCTAAGATAGCCAGCTCACCCTCTAAATCTCCAGCTTCCTTTGAGATACCAGCCAGTGCCAATGAAACAAACGGAACTGAAGGAGACAACTTGAATAAACCTGCAAAAAAGAAGAAGACGCCACTAAAAACGTAAGTTAAAGGGCACAGATGTTTCTAGATTAGAAGCAGCACATTCCTACCCCTTAGCACAGTTACACCCGGTTTATATTTGAGTAGAGAAAGGAAGATGCCATTGAGTGTTGATAGCCACATAACTGGACTCATGCCGGCCATCTGTGCGTGCTCTCCCTCAACCTGTTTCCTCAACAGCTTGATGATTCCAGACTGAAGGGAAGAACCAGGGCGAAATCAACCCAGATTACGCCACTGGACTGGCAACAGGATTTTTGAAGTTTTGGGGCTCAGTGTAGCTTTAAATCTGATTAAGTCCAAATTTTATCAAGTGTGTGCCAAGTTTTCTTTGACCTTCTCTTGGGAATTTGATACTATTTAAGCTGACTGAAGTACCCACACCAGTAAAGACTACTTTGTGAATCATCATTTTTGAGAGTGGGACATAAGTAGTGACAAGTAAGTGATAGTAAGGCAGTGACAAATCTCCTATTGCACACAGCAGGAAGATGGTTTTATCTGGTGACTTACAGTATTTAAAAGAAAATAACCTGAAACAGAAGAGCACGGTATTGAAATATATATTTTTATATACAAGACTAAAAAATGTGAAAAATTTCCTTCCTGTGAAAGAGCTTCCACATCTGCAGAAGGGTTAAAATCTCTTAGACTGCTGTGTGTTAGGGAAATATCCAGCTTTTAGATGCAGTTGACAAATTGGAGGATAAATTCTCTAGCTTGCATTTAGGTATTTGAGTAATGATTTCAATGGCTAGTTGCATTGATTCCATGGTTAACTCGCAGGTGTTATCTTGCCCGTTCAGACATGGTTATTTTGAGGTGGTAATCAGTAAGTTTATATCCCGTTTATCTGAAATCGATACACTGTTTGTATCTATCAGAAAATATCATACTGCTTGTCCCTTTATGATTTAAATGTTTCAGTTAACTAACAAACCCGTGGCTTAAAATTACAAAAGCCTGACAATTTGAAGATAACATGGTTAATGTAAAGCAGTACAAAAAAATGACCTCCTTTATGGAGTGAGGTGGAGATTGTTCAGTTTTTTCTGAGCAGCCTCCTACCCTCTAGACATCTAATTCACGTCCCTTGCCAGATCTGAGGAAGCTTGTGCCATTTTTTCTTATTAGGGGCGTTTCTGATTTACAAAAATTATAGACCACTGTATAGTTGAGTTGAGTTTGAGTTGTTCTGATGTTGCTTCTTTTTGAGGTATGCCTGAAATTTCAGGAATGATTTGAATCTTACTGGGGAAGTGCAGAGGGAAAGAGGGGAAATTTATTATCACCAGATTCTTAAGTCTGATATTTGCAGCCAGACAGAGACTCCTTGAGTGTTCCAGTAGCTGCAGTGGAGTTGACAGACCCCAGTGTAAACCTCTCGAGCCCACCCATCTGCTGTGAATATTAGAATCAATTTCAAAGTTGTTAATGTATGGGCAACGTGATTCACAAAGATTTTGCTAAACCACATCCATCCTTGGGAAAATCCATCACGGGAAGGCCCTGTCCTACAGTCACAAAGTTCACTGCTGGTCTTTGTCACGGTGGGAGACCTAGAGCAGGGCTTACAGGTTCTTAGCTCAGGAGGTTTGCAGGAATTCCCGCCCCTCGCCTAGGACTGCGTTCACTTCCTTCTGTTATGTGTCTGTTCACTGCAGCCCCGTAACCTACTTTTGCAAGTGGTTTCTAACAAAGCAGAGAATCTGCAGCCTGGAGCCATAATACTTTCTAGGAGAAAATTAGCCTAAGGCTTGTTAGGGTTAGGGGGTGCCAGGGGAAGCAGTGGCTGGTCTCTTGTCTCTCTTCTCCATGAAATGGGCCCTCGACGTGGCTCCTCCATGGGGTCCAGTGCAGGAGAACCCCTGGCTGGGCAAGGAGATGGGGTGTAGGACCCTCCCTGGCAATGCTCCCGTGGTGGGACAGGAGAGGGAGACCAGTGCGAAATGCTTCAGCTCCAAGGGGCAGAAGGGAGGAGGGTGTTTGAATTAGGAAATGATACCGTAATGTACCAGGGCTTCTAATTAACGGACAATTGTGCAAAGCCAGGAGTTTTTATTAGCGCTATTGAGGGGTGCAGAAATACATCTGTACAGACCAGTTTGAAACTGTGTTCCTCATATGGAAAGAGAGTGATTTCTAGGTGAGACCTATGGGAGGTGGAGAAGCCAGGCACGAGTTTAAGCCACTGCTAAGCTTGTACTACTTTGAATCTGTGTCATATGCTAGGTCTTATCTGTGTTAAATCAATAAAAATAATCAGTTTTTATTCTGGAATGAAACTTGCGGCAGTCTAAGCGCTGACCTCCATGTGAAAAGATGAGATTTTTAGAAGAGTTGTCAGCTCGATGCAAATTACTCTCTGGTCACATACCTAAGTGCTGAGCTGTTTTGAGGTACATCATCTTGCTCAGGTGATCCTGAACATCAGTAGCAGCTGATGCCTCCTGAGTGCCTGCTTATAGTGGTGAATAAAAACAGGTGGCTTGTATAGACATTGCTCTCCAAACTGTTGGATGACTGGAGGCTGGGTTTAGAAATGCAAGGTGCCAGCTTCCCAGAGCGTTGCAGGTGAGAAGACCCGAGCAGCGGCTGCCAAGCTTCTAAGTAAATGAAAACTTTTCTTAGCCATGGTTGTTTGGCAAGGTTTCCTTCTGGTTTTGAGGCAATCAATTTGTTCTGTCAAGACACAAAGTTAGGTTTCAGTGAGAGCTGAAATCGATGAGATTTAAAGAAATGGCATTTTCTTTCTTGACTTAGGTAAATGATTTGAAATGGTCAAGTAGCTTTTTCTGTACTGTCGTAACAAATCAGCAGACATGAAAAATCCTCGCATAACCGTGCTCTTTCCTTAAGCTTAGCTGCCATTCAAGAACGGTTTTACATCCCATATGATAACAAATACTGTGTTTCGAAAAGAAAGCAGGTGGCTACTGTCAGGGAAGGCAAGGGCGCTTAGTCTGTTGATAGGAACTTAACGCGGAGGCCTCAGCTTTGAAAAATGTGTTTTGTAAGGTGAAGGTGTCAAAAGTATAATATTGAATTTGACAATGTTAAAGGACTTGATGAATATTTTTTTTCTCCCCATGTATTTCACAATAAAAAGTAGGTGTTAAGATTATACAGGTAGAATATGCATGATCAGATTGCCTTAACACTAACATTAACAGAGTATTTGTAGGTTTATCTTTTTTGTCAGTTCCTTCTGTCTGTCTCTCTTTTCTTTGTCTTATTTGTCTTAGGATGGTAGAAGATGTGATGTCTGTATGTTCTCTGTTGTAAGTAATTCTAAGCTAACAATTCCAGTTTCTTCTTTGATTTATGGGCTTTTTAATTTTAGTCATTTATTTTGCAGCATGGTCAGTTATTATTCAGCATGAAGCTTTTGTGTTAACTGTTTCACCTCACTGGCACATACGAAAGCTATTTTCAGTCAGGTGCCTTGCTGTGAATGAGTTCGAGGAATCTATTGCCTCGTTCTGCGTTTGCCTATCAAAGAAGATCCTCTTTTAAAAACTATATAGATTTTGTATCCTGGAGCTAAAATACGAATGTTTTATTTCCACCATTGTACAACAATATTGTACAATCAGTTTTTCATAAATACTGCATAAAGTGTTTCTCCTTCTTAAAGGAATAAGTTATCCTAATTACTTCTAGCATCATAACTAGATAATTAGTAGCATCGAACACACCAATATTCAACTGTCCAATTTATTTTCCCCTCTAGATGTGGTATTGATTTACCCTCTACCGACTGAAACCCACCATTATAAATTGTAGTGCTGATTGTGCCATTCATTGGTCAGGGATGAGCTGGTGGGCAGTAATTTTTGCTACTGCAGCTCAGTTCAAACATTAAGTCTTCATCAGCGAGTTTGGCATGAAATTTTTTCTCCCTCTTCTAGTTAGTAGCAAAAATGTGTTGGAATAACTCTGGCAATATGCATCAAGAGAGCAGGTGGATAATTGGTCTATTTCCTCCTTAGAAAATATTTTTAACCAATTGGGAATAAACATAAAGGCAACATTCGTAATTATACCCCAAGACATAATGTTTATTCTTCATTCCTTTTGCCTGATTGAAACCTGTGGGATTCGGAAGGGCTACAGTGGCCGTGCTCCCAGTCTGCACTGTGAGCCGTCAGGGGAACTGGAAGCAGAATTGCCATATTTGCTGTTATATTTGTTTTAAAGAGGGAGGGAATCCGTTGTGCACGTTTGCAACGATAGAACTTTGTTCTGGCATCTTGGGAACAGCATCTGCCTCTGCTGTTTTTATGTAGTTCATCCAAAGCATACCATTTTTTTTGGTAATGATCTCTGGGGTCATTGGAGGTTACTGCCCAAGATGAGCACAGTTTTAATTCTCATTTAAAGACGTGGTTTAGACTTAATTTTCGGGTGGGAAACTGAAGCAGACAGAAGCTAAAATAATTTGCTTAAGGCCACTGAGGATGCCTGTGGTGGAGCAGGGATTTGAATCGCAGTCGAGCAGCAGCTCCGATCTGTAAATGTGTCGGTAGTTGGCATGAAAAATATGGCAGTCCTGCTTTTCTCAGCTTTTGGGGAATTGAGGCCTGTTCCAAGTGCATGACAAGAATATGTACCTATGGCATGTTTCTCTGTGGTGCTGCTGCCTAATGGATGGGATTTTCAAGCAGAAGGGCTTACAGAGGGTGCATTGTCTGTGCCTGTCTCTTGCTAAGTGTGAAATGAGCTGATTCTTGCTGGTATTACCATATTAACTATTTTAACTTTATTTTCAGTGATACATTTAGGGTGAAAAAATCACCAAAAAGATCCCCACTGTCTGATCCTCCTTCTCAGGTAAAGTACTGTCTTATTTTGATGCATTTAATTAGTGTTCTTGTAGGGACAAAAAATTGCAGTTTGATTTATTTAATTGCAGAATTATACATTTAATAATAGAAGAGGGTTTTTGTAAAGATTATAAGCATATTGGTGTTCAGGTATAGCACACTGGGCTATAGTCACAAGGTATTAAACTTTTGGTCTCTTGAAGCACGTATACAATGTATATTAGATCCAGTATTTGCTCTGGGAATTCCAGTTAAACTATTAGTGCATGTACTTTGGAAGGTCTTGTGTTACAATGGACGGGCAATATGAATAAATATCTTCAATCAATTGTCTGAAAAACTAGATGTAACTGTCCACCCTGGAATTTTTTAGATTAGAAAGTAAGAAACTGAGCGCATCAAGCCGGTGGGCTGGAAGGGAAATAGAAATAAACCAAGTGGGCCGATCTACCAGGAACATGTGCTTGGATGGTTTTATTCCTTGTTGTAAACTGCTGGCAGGTGGTTTTCTTGGAAGAGGAGTTAACAAAAGCTGTTCTGCCTACAAAGGCCTAAGTGCTTTGATGTGGCACAGCTCCTTCCATGCTGCTGTTCGTCTTCCTGTTATCCATCCTACCCTTTTATTTATGCTGCTTGACAGCCTAGAAGTGAGGAAAGAGTTCATGACCTCGAAGACCTAGGAAGGCTTGCTCCCATGAGGGAAGCCTAAAAAGTCAGTTTTGGTAGTCAAATACTTCAGTCGTGGGTGATGCGTGCCACTTATGTCAAGTGCCTAACGGATTTAAACGGCTCTGGAATCCCTTTCTTCCTTGTTATGAAGGCAGCTTTGCGATGCGAGTGTTTATCATCAAAGAGTTTAGTTATACTGGGAAAACTTGCTGCTAGTAGAGTTCTAAATGAATTACTCTAATATTTTTCGTTAAGTATTTTATACAGAGCTGCAGTAAAGAGTACGGAATTAAAAAGATGACTGTGGTCATGGAGAGGAATTTAGGGAGTTGACTATTCAACGTAATAATGGAAGATAATAGAATTAATTGGCACTTGTTTTCTGCAGGATCCCACTCCACTGCCCACTCCAGAAACACCACCCGTCATATCCACGGTGGTTCATGCGACAGATGAGGAGAAACTGGCGTCTTCGGTGACCAGTCAGAAATGGACCTGCATGACTGTGGACCTGAACACGGATAAACAGGATTACCCGCAACCGTCTGATCTGTCTACATTTGTTAATGAGACTAAATTCAGCTCTCCTACAGAGGGTACGCTATATAACGGACTGTCTGCATCCAGCTAATGTTATATTTCTTGAGAGAGGTGTTTTGGTTCGTTCAAGGATATTGGCGTGTACTTTGCTGAATGCGAACTGTGTTATTTGGGAACCCTAAAAAATGATGCTCTTTGGACCAGTGTGGGGAAATGGCAATTATGGGAATATATGTATGACCCCCATAGTCCCACCTTGAGTTTTCAAGACAGAGAGGAAGCTTAAAGGAAAATGGAAGGGGCCTTCAGAGAAAGGCTTTTGCTTTCTTTGTATGATTAATTGTAGGCAAGCTCTGTTCTTCTGTGCGTGCTGCCTGTTCTCTCTGTGCCTTCACAGGAGACTGGGGTCTGATACCGCTCTCGGTTAGTGCTCTCGGATCCAGAGTCGCTGAACTACTGATTTTGCCTGAGCCTGTTCCTCTAACCGGAATGGGAGAAGGTCCCAGGTTAAAATTCTGCTCAAAGTTTGTGTATTCCTTCGAGACCCATAACATGCCATAACCTCCTTCAGGTTCCTAGGATCCAGGTATCTTTATGCATAAAAATGTCCAGGATATTCCCTGTGTAAGACAGTTAACCATTCACGTGCCAGATAAAATGTGCCTTCTAGACACGCTTATTAAGATCTTTCCTGTCGTACCTTCCTATAAGCAGTTGTGAGCTAAAGCTGGAAATTTCTGTTAAGAGAACTGTCATTCCAGATCTGTGAAATGTGGAACAGACAGAATTTAGAAAATTTGTGTGTGGCCTTCCTTGGGGTTACCAGAGGGAATACTGCTTTGCAACATCTGCTCCAAGGGCAGATTTTCATCTTTGTGGGTGGGAAGAACGTACGAGTTTAACTTGGCTTAAACTTTTTCTTCTTGATCAGAATTTATTTTTTTTCCCCTAACCTTTCAACCCGTGTCCCAACCTGCCGTTAAAGCTACTTTATGCCATTTTAGACTGGGTCTGAGGAGTTTTTGGCTAATTAAGAACTGCTAAGCTTTTAGGTCAAATGTGTTTGACGTTAGAAGGCATGAATAATCATAGTGGTTTTAATGGGACCGCACATGTTCGTATGCATGTGCTTGTATGCTTGCGTGGCCCGGGCTTTTTGGAAATCTGTTGAATCTTTTGTACAGATAAGTATTTCAGTCTGGATAAATCCATTTGGCTTTATTGTCAAATTATAAATTTTAGACATCGGCTTCACTTCATTTGTATTAAATAAATAATTTAAAGAAGTATTTTTTTAGAAAATAAGCCCCCCAAATCTGGGAAAATGGAAATTATATGGAAGGAAATGAACAAAAGAATAGCGAGAGATACTCTAAGGCAATCATTTTAGCTATCAAAGTGGATAGAAGAAAGTGAGCAAAGCTCCTAATTAAATGCTAATTGTCTTGTCTCCTGTGTGCTGCATCGTATAGTCGGAGTTTCAGATTACATGCTAATTGTAATCAACAATGCTTCCGCTTTTCAGATCTCTTAAAAATAATAATTTTTTTTCCCTTGACAGTCTTGCTGCTGTGGCACTGAGAAATTCATGAGTAATTCCAGGGCTGTTTCTCAGTGCGAATATTTTTACCCCTCCCAGATACTGGTATGAGTGTTATCCTGTAACCTAACACGGCTTTTGTACAGATACAGCCCAACTACTGAGTCAGCCGATACATCCAGCTCTCATCTGTTGCATGCGCTGCTTATAACTGCTGCCATTTTCGTGTTGCACAGACCAGAAATAAGCAGTAATTATTAGCAGAAAATTCTGACGTAATCTTGCAGCTATTTGTGGGAGGAGTTGGAGGACATCACTTAGTAAGTCTGTTGTATGTATTTATAAAAGGTAATTATCTTACTTCATGGCATATCCTGGACATTTGTAATTTCGAATGTCTAGAGGTAACCGGAGCCTAAGATTTTGGAGGGGAGATGATGTCTTAGGGGAGGTACCTAGGAGAGGAGATAGTGTCCGATTGTGCTGGAAACTTCTGAGAGCAATGAGACGAAACAAACTGCGCTTAGCGAGCCATGTCATTCCTTTTGTTTCTAGTTGAAGTATTTCCATCTGTGTCCTGCCTTTTCTAAATCGGTAAAGTTAAATACGTGTGGTCCCAAACGTCAGTTTGGATTGCTATTGCAAGCCGCTGCCGGCCCTGCAGGCAGATGGAGGCTCACCGCCGGCTGTGCCAGCAGAGGACAGTGCCGGCGCGTCTCCTGCCCGTGCTTGTACGCTCACTCACCGATTGCTCTCTGGGGTTGTAAATATGCCCCTTAGTCACTGGTGATGCACCTCGCTGGGCTGCCTGTAGGTAAATGAAATACAGAAAAGGCAGTGACTAAACACCGGACGCTGTTATCTGGTATTTCATGCTTTTTCTTGCAGTGCTGCGTCTAGGAGGTGGTTTGAGTCTCGTCGTTTCAGTTTTGTTTCCGCTTTCACTAGGAAGAAGCTTGTATCCGATACCAGGAGGTTGTCCATCTTGCCTGGCTCCCTGTTACCATTAAAACATATGGTGCTAGGAATTTAAATGCGAGGAGCCTGCTTTTATGGCATTCTCGTCACTTAGATGTTTTACTATTAATATCTCCCACATGTCAGGTACTGAGAGTTTGTGGCTGTTCCTCTTCAGCGGTTGTTTGACAAAATACAGACTTGTGGAATTGCAGTGCTTGTACTCTACAGTGCTTTTTATTATAAAAGCATTTTGAGCGTGGTAAACTCACATCGCACCCTTTGAAACTTTTTTTTTTTTTAACAAAGCAGTAAGACATTATCTTTAGGGTTGTTTTTTTTTTTAAAGAACAAACGTTTTAACGATGGTTACCATCTTCCTGATACAAGCCCTACTTTTCAAAAGCTGCCCAAATCTGGAAGAATTTTAGCACATACTTCTATCTTAAAATGCTAATGTGCCATTCATTAGAATTTATCTGTACTAGAAATGAAATTATACAAGTGGTTTATTGAATTAACTGATGGAAACAGTAAAATACAGCATTAGGACAAATTAATGATGCTTTTAATTTTTTAAATTAAGGTGTCATTGAACGACGTCTTTGTTTTTATTGGGGCACAGGAAGATATGCTCTCTTTTCCATTTTGCTGTGTTTTATCTGTCTGCCTCTATATCAGCTCACTACTGGGTGACCGTGGATTGGAAGGAAATGCTGGTTATTCCCTCCAGTGTAATTAGGAGATTAGAAGTAGAGAAGCAGTGAAGATTTGCATTTTTATTAGGGTTTAGATTTAGGGGTCTTCGTAAATCTTCCCGCCTTAGGCTTTTCCTCTGTAACTAAAATGTGAAAACAGCCCAGTGAGCTGGGTTGTTGTGTCACCCCTTCTTCAATGAGCATATGGGTATTTTATGTGTCTTTTTATCTTAAGTAATACCACCGTAGTCCTTCTTAATTAAGAACTGTGTGATAAACATTAAGAAATAGAAATTACTTCATTTCTCGACAGCTTTTAAAATCTTTTTGCGTACATTAAAGGAAACTGGTATCAGCATTACCAATTATTGAAAAATGTGGTTTTTGTGATAACATGATAGAGGAAAGTTATCTGTGCCCTGAAAGTGCCCTGAAACTTTCTTAACGTTCTGGCCCCTGGAGCAGAATCTTCAGCAAATTGATAAAGCTGACATTTTTCAGGCAAATGAATTTGCCTGAAATGTGTCGTAGTTCATTGTTGAAAATCAGTGCACCTTCTGCTTTCTCTCTGTATATTCTATTTTTAATACATCATAGAAAAGTATTGAGCAGAATGGGAGTGGCCCTTGTAAATGAGAAGAGATCTCATTTACTGCTGCAAAATTCATTTCATGGCAGGTATTTAATGGCTTTTTTTTGTTTCTATTGCAGAACTGGAATATGGCAACTCATATGAAATAGAATATATGGAGAAAATAGGCTCATCTGTGCCTGTAAGTTCTCACTTCCATTTCCATTCATTTGCATTCCCGTGTCATACTGTACTATCCTGCTAATGCCATCAGCCTCGCTACCCCTTAAATTAATTATAATGTGCCTGCAGCAGATTTGCAAAACCAGTTCCTTTAAATTGGCATAACTGCGATAAATTGCATGTGCTTTGTTGTCCTATATCCTGTAGAGCTTGTTCCATTTTATTATTTTATTTTTAAGCTAGCATCATAGTAGTCCTTTCTGGAGACGAAAAGCAAATCAGTATTTCCAGCAGTGCAGAGTAGAGAGCTGTCTACACCAGCTATTGAACTATTTTAAGAAACTGAGAGTAAAACTTTTAAGAAGGTGGTGGGAATCAGGAGACAATACATAGAATGAATGTGAAACGTGGAATGCAGTATTATGCGTTCTCAGTTGTTTTGCCTTACTTCTTNAACTGAGAGTAAAACTTTTAAGAAGGTGGTGGGAATCAGGAGACGATACATAGAATGAATGTGTAACGTGGAATGCAGTATTATACGTTCTCAGTTGTTTTGCCTTACTTCTACTTAGTTCGTGGATTTGATAGCTTGACTAGATCCAATGGGGGTAGATCAAATAGCAAAATCAAGCATGTGTGTCAGGTGCTTAAACTGATGAGAAGTTTCAATGAATATTTTAGTAACATTTTCAGTCAAGGGATGCCTCCTGCCTGACAGGACCAGAAATTAACCCCAAAGTGGGAGAAGAAGAGCCATTACAAAGGCTGAACTGTTTGGGTTTTGTTCTTTAATGGTTTCTTCCTTAAAGGGATCATCTCAGTAGCAGTTAGCATAGACTGTATTACAGTCCTATATTATTAGTTGTCTGTCAAGTCATTTGGTCACTTAAGGCTTCAGTGACCTGAATTAGCTTTAATGGAGAACGGTTGAGTTGCTTAATGAGTCTTTCTTTTCCTATCGCCAGCAGGATGATAGCACCCCGAAGAAACAATCTTTATACCTAATGTTTGATGCACAGCAGGAGAGCCCAGTCAAATCACCTCCCATCAGACTGTCCGATTCCACCACACCGTGCTCGGGGTACGTGTCACTGCATGCAAATTCAGCAATGGAAAAGGATGTCGGGGAAATGGGTTACCGTCATAGCACGTACGCAGGCAATTCGTCCTCCCTCTGCCTCGGTGTTGCCAAGTTGTTTGTTTAAAAATAGATTCCCATCTGTGTACACATACGATAGAGAATAGAGGGCAAAGATACAGAAGTTTTATAATGGGAAGGAAGAAGGACACATATTTCTCCTTCATATTCTTACTAAATAGAATCACAGTCGCAACTGTTTCACTAGACAATGGCTTCCCACTTACAGTTTTTTTCTCAGATACTGAGGTCATTTTCATATCAATCTAGAAATCTCCTAACTGCCACTTTTCATGTGGCCTTTCCTAGATATATTTTTCAGAACAAGGAGTCTAGTTCATAAGAACAGGATGTGGGGGTTGTATTTACTTCCAAAAATCCTGCTCGTTGAGGACGTCTGATCTTGTTAGCAAAAGTTGTTTGTTGGAAGAGATGAAGATCATAATGAGAAAGGCAAGTGAGAAATATTTAAGGAATGTGCATAACATTTCTGATGGAACTGGCTTTATTTAGATTACTTCGGTGCATTGCTTTGAAAAGATACTGCAAAGTGTTATGAGATATAATGGTATAAAGTTGAGTTGAAACAATGTGAGGATATAAAAATACATACACGTGAAAGTAATGAAGAGGACTTGCTTAGTTGTTACTAGAAGCATAATTGTATGGACCTTGTGCTCTACCCTGAAAGCACGTACACAATCTTTTTCCAGGTCAAGTTTTGAAGACCCTGAAGCCCAGCAATCCTCTGGAATGAAAGTACAACACCCAGCTTCCCGAGTCCTAGCTGCCAGCCAAGAGGCACACTTACAGTCACCTGACAAGTCAAAGCAGAAAGACCTGGAGCCCATGACCCTAGGAACAACTCCAGAGGCTATTGAAATAGTGAGTAATTTATGATAACGGTTTGGGAATTGTTTCCCTGCAGAAATTTTTCATGTTGTATAAGAGGTAGCAAAGGTGGATCTCTCAAGTAGAGTGAAACTCAGTCTGATAATTAAAGGTCTTGGTAGCAGCACGTGGTAGGACACAAATGAGGGAGGTAGGTAGATGGAACTGATGGAATTCAGAAGAATTTTCTGAATTCTTACTGTAGCTTAACACGTTCTTGTTCTAACTTATTCCAAGTTGATACTTTGAAGTGTTTTTTTTTTCTCACACAGGCCTTTTTACACTGTGTTTTAACCCAATATTTAAAGAAATAGTATATCTATAAAATAAGGGGGTTTATATAAACATAGGGACATGATTTGTTCTGTTGCGTGTCCTGTGGAATTCCAAAATTTTGCTGGTAAAGAACAGGTGCCCTTTCACATTTTTGCATAAATTGTTAACTGTGTTGTTGTCATCTGATACTGGTAATGCAAAATTCACTTTTTTGATCACTAGAACTCATTCCAGCTTCCAGTTAAATCACTTTTTTCGGTGGTTTCTCCAGGTTGGATTTTAATTAGTAGTGAGCCCCTCTGTGCTTCCAACCTGTGCTGCGTAGACTTTAGAGCATTGGTTCTCAAATTCATGAAGGTTCCCTCAAAGCCTCCACTTTTCCAGGCAAACTTGTTTCACAAATGCCTACAGCTCTAGGCCCATTAAGCTGTATGACAGTATGTTTACTGAGGAGTCAAAATAAGAAGCAGCTCACTTTATTACGATGCTTAATTTATATTAATGCCGTTGATACCATCTCACAAAATATTTTTATGAACTTCAGTACTTTTCTCGCTGCAGGGAGTCTTGGGTACTCAAATCCCAGAGGTCTTGTTTTTGTTGTTCTCATTCTGTCCACCCTCATATGGTGTATTTATCCTGTTATAATTGTGAACATAACTCAGTTTATTCCCAGTAAGCAGCGAAAGGCTTTGTAGAGGCTGCAAAAAGAGTCTTGCTGAGGTTCCCCTCAGTTTTGGTGGTCTTCAGAGCTTTTGGACTGCCTCAGAAGTGCCTGAACTGAACATAAGCTATTGTATGAACAAAACCTATGGTAATGGTTTGAAAACTACTGTAGAAGTATTGAGAGCGGGCTGTGGTCTATGGTTTCAGAGCCATTGCTTTTGAGGTCCTAATATTACTTACTTCATGTTAGTCTTGGAAAGTTTACTCAGCTTTTAAATTAGGAAGAATTGTTCTTGATGTTTGTCCGTTACACCTGTGAATCATGTATTCAAAAGTAATGTTCAGTGGGGCAAGAAATTACTAAGAATCAAAGATTTGCAGCCGTGTATGTCGCTTTTGGCCTGAACTACTTTGACAAAATCTCTGTTGCTTATTCTATGTCCTCCTTACCCTTCAGACATCTCCTGAAGACTCCTTTGTCTCTGCTGATGCTCTTCTCAATAGGATATCTAAGAAAACCTCAATATGTGATCAGCCTGAATATCTAGATCCTGACTTAGCAGAAAAGAACCCGCCAGTATTTGCTCAGAAACTTCAGGTTTGTAGCAGAAATATAAATGTCGCTTTTCTTTATGTTTGTCTGTACACAGGTAGAGGAATGCTTTGCCTCGTCTGAAAGGGGTGGGGGGAGGCTTGGTGGGGAGATGGGAAAGAAGCAAAATAATGATTTGATTCTGTCCAAAGTAACTTTGGCCTTTCGGGAACTTAAGGAATGGAGATATTTTGATTTAATTCATATAAGACATAAATTTAGATTTCATCAACACTTTCAGCTATCCTGTACCACTAATGCATATATTTTGCAGAAGTCTTTTTAAAACAAATCTTTTAAACTTGAACACAGAACTTGATATGTGGAGAGTTGTCTTGACACCTGGCCTTAGTAGGTCTCTATGCATAGATTCATTTTCAGAGATTTAGGCCGTAATTCTACTGAAATGAAAATTAGGCTTTGTTTTTCTGGTAATTTATCTAATGCAGAATTCGGCATGGCTTCTTCTAGGGAAAGCAAATAGATCTGCAGACCAGTTCTGCATGTCAGGACGTATTTTCTAGGATATTTGTTGTGAAACTTTAAAACAGCAAAGGTTGAATTGAGAGTGGCAGCTGTCATAAATTCACATAAAATGAAAACAAGAGGAGAGAATTCTGTAAAAAACAGCTTTAGCTTCAGAAAACACTTATTTTACCCAAAGCGTTATTCATAATTACCTCCTAATAAAAATTGTTTGTCTATACAGCTACCTCAAAACCAAATACTGGAATTTTCTATCAATGTTCTAGCCATGAGAGGAATATGGGATGTGTTTGTCACCCAGGAGTTGTCAGAATTATACATTAAAATATAACATTCCATTTTTGAATGTGTTAAACATTTTTGCTATGTTCTTAATACATTTTTTCCTGTGGATTGCTCACAACCAAACACTTGACAGGAGGAGTTAGAGTTTGCCGCAATGAGGATAGAAGCGCTGAAGTTAGCCAGGCAGATTACCCTGTCTTCTTTCTGCTCCGAGGTATCTGTTTTGTGCCTGCCACGTGTGTGTGTGTGCACAGACTAAGAAACCGAGTGCTGCTTTTTCTTTAACACGGTAACTAAGGCTCTCAGAGTGCGGTGCTAAGCTGTGCGCGCCCCAGTGTGACACCGAAGAGCATGCCGAAAGCAGTACTGCACACGGAAACGTTCTCACCTGCTCCGCTTACAGAGTACTGCTACATCCAAACTAACGAAAGGCAAATTTGAAGGCAAGAAGCAGGCACATATCTTTCGCAGGAGACAGATTCTGCAGTCAGGCAGCAGTTTGTCTTCTGTCTACAGCAGGATTTGTCCTAAAATGTTTGATGGCAAAACAATACCAAACCTACTTCTTATAGAGATGCTATAGATTTTGACTGTAGGGACATTTTGCCTTTTGTTGGTATTTTCAGCTTGAAATCAGACACCTTGGCCCTCAAGGTTCAGAAGTCAGAAGTTCTATCAAGCCTGCCTTCAGGCTTCTGAAGAAAGGGACTACAGCAGGCTTGGAAGGGCTGTAGAGCTCCCAAGGAAAAAAGGCCTCCCAACACAATGTCTCTTTATTCGTGAAGATCTAAAGCTTTTCTTTTTTTTTTTATTGTTACTTCTCTGTGGTGCTGGTTAGTGCCTCCTCAGAGTGATGCTTTGCGTGGCTCTAGGGATGCACGCGGTCCTCGCTGCGTTTGGAACAGGACAGAAAAGCTCACTCTGGTGCGCTGGGTTTGGTGGTTAGCCAGTTGTGCAGTCATTTATGATGCCTTTCATGGGGCTTTTAATAAAAAAGTCAAGCCAGAAATGTTAGTGGCTTTCTTGGGAGGTGGTATCAGCTGAATGGGATGCTGGTGGGATGGAGGTGTCCTGCTGCAGTGAGACATTTTATTCCAAATGATAAGAATGTGCATCTGATGTGTTTTTCTCCAGTGATCTTTCTCTTCTTATACTGGTCATTAATAAGT
>RSEF01000006.1:34905466-34919908 GCA_003993805.1 Himantopus leucocephalus | reverse complement strand
CATTTTGACGTTCACAAAGCCCCATGACGGTCCAGTCGTAGGAACGCTTCTGGCTGAATACTGTGGGTGTCATGTTAGGCTGGGAAGGACTTTTGTCCTTGCATAACTTCACCGTTTCGGTGGGAGGTTGCTGATGTAAAATTAGCCTATGATGACAGCCCTTGTGACCTGCAGTGACTGACGGCCTGGATTAAGTATAATAGGATCCACCAGACGACTGCAGTGACTTAAATGCGGATGCTAACTGGCACAACTCCTTTCTGGTTGGCTGGCCTCAGTTGTTTTCTTAATGTTGTATAATTACGTTTACCATTTGCTAAACCAGTACAGGATGGGGTAGCAAGAATGGGATGCTAAATAAAGACACAAGCACTTGTTATGGCGAGTTACCGAAAATAAAGATTAAATACAAGCATTTTCTGCTAGTACTAGGGCTGAGAATAAGGACGTGCAGTTTGTTGTTCTCAGACAGAGGGACGTTATTTGGCCACTCCCAAACTTCGTCAGACATGTCAACAACAGCAGGACTAGTCTTCTGTTTTTACATTGCCAAAGATTTCTGTCTTCCAGTGTTGAGATGAATTAACACTTCTCTATGAAACAGTCTCCATTAGGATGTCCTGTGGCCATTTTTTTATAGGTGCAACTTGACCAGAAAGCCGATAGGGTTTGTGTCCACCACCCTACGGATGCTGAAGCGATGTAGAGTTGGGTGTTGAAGTAAAATCCAAGGAAAGGAGAGAAACTAAAAGGAAAGGTTTGGGAACAGACGGGATTAGTGCATCACGGCTTTGGGGGGCTCTCATGGTAGTGAAGGAGGAATATTTCCTTCAAAGAAGGATACCGTTTTTTCTAGTAAAACTTTACGAGCAGGGAACTTATGCTTGGATTTCACTTGCTTTTCAATATATTTGCATGCACAAATAGGTCTTGTTTTGCCTCCATTGACCTATCTGCATACACATCAATTAGTTAAAAGAGCAGATCATTTGATACGCACCCAAGCAGTATCTGAGCGCTTGTAAAGGCAAGCTGCTTTTCAGCAGGGCTCGATACGTATTCCTCTAAACAGTATGACAAAAACTAGTTTTCATTTTCATTGCAGTGCCTTTCTCTGTTTTCTTGCATTTTGACCTTCTTGCAGCGAGGTAACTGCAGCTGGTTCATCGATGTGCATTTATTCCCTTTCTGGTCAGATATCTGGTTTCTGTGAAAGATGATGGGAAGAGAAGAGGGAAGTGCTTCAGGCTCTCAAATATTTACACTAAGATTGCAGTGACCTACATTTAGGAGTAATTCCCATGCAGACTAATCTTTCTGTGCGAGGTTCAGTGACTTATAAATCCCTACGCTTATTATTGCCCCAATTAACTGCTTACCTTCTCAGCAATTAGGTGTGGAACTTGAAGCATTGACAGACTTATTTTGGGTAATACCATCATCCTGTTGGTCGGGTTATATTATTGTCTCAGGATAGGAATATTTGGAGGCAGGAAATAGCAGTTACTAATTGTGCATCGGTTTGGAGCTGTGTAAAATTGACTTTTGAAGTAAAAGCACGAGGACTTTTACTGGTTGGTCCTGCCAAAGAGCCCGGCTGTGGCTCGTGTGAAGTGTTTCCAGAGTTAGGACAGTACTGGTCGGACCACTACTGCAAGCTCAATGGTTAAATTCCAAGAATTTTTACGGTCATCTTTGGAAATTTTAAGTTGTTTTGCATGTCGTTATTACTATTTTTTTGTACAATTTACTCAAACGTGGGAGAGAACTAGAGAAAACATAACTATATTAGTGAGGTGTTGACCGCTATATAAAAATATGCATAAGAATGTATTAAATGCTTTAAATGTTCTTTTTTCTTTAAGAATTTTTATCATCCTGGCAGTTACTTTGACACGTTTTTATATGAGCTTGAGTTAATTTGTGTTTCTTTTGCCGCAATTAATATTTTCCAGCAATCTCTTTATGAGATCCAGCAAATTAAGCTGCAGGAGGCTTTTGAAATATGATACATACAGTTCAACAGATTGATCTTCAGGATGACCTTTCTTTTGAGGGCAGCTTTGATGATCTAATGGCTCTTTTTTATCTCTCGTTTTTTCTTGCCTTGTGTTTGAGGAGGAACTAAAGTATGTTTTTCTGAAGTTAGGGTACTGAGTTGAGGCAGCAGTGGTCTTATTTATTGGCTGTTTTACCTTTATTCGGATCTGTTGACAGCACCATGTGGTTTTGTATTTATGCACTTGCAGAGATGTCTGAGGTTGTGTCCCAGATGTATGTTTTCCTGCGTAGTTGTTGGATATTGGGAGATACTTTCAAGAATACAGGTTATGTAGTTTTGATACATCTTGTGATGCTTTTTGCTCAGGTAGGAGAATCCACTGGATTTGAGGCTGCACCTCCTAATTATGTTGGAATTGATCGTTATTTTGTGTGTTCATGGTTAAATGCGGCAAAAAAAGAGAAGGGATGACCCACTCCATACGTACTAGAAGTAATAGTCAATTGACTCCCGTGTTTCAAAATGAACAAAAAATACAGAGCAAATTAGTGAGAGTCTCTTCTATAAATAAAGATGCAGCATGGTGTTTTCTAAGTGCTGTTTAGCTTATTCTTGCTCTAATTAAATTTTCTTCCCTAGACTGCTATTGTTGCAGGTTTCTTCATGTTGTCTATAGATGTGATATCCAGAGCATCTAGTCCTGTGTTTATCTGGAGTGAGCATTGTATGTAATTTTTAATACAGTTTCTTGAATAAGGTGTGATGTGAGAACTCGGAAGGGAATGCAACAAAATTAACAGTGGGTTTGGATCCTTTCTGTTATTCTAGGCTACGTGAGAAGGACTGTGAGCAAGCGGATGATTTATGGAATAGCATCTGACAAAATTTCCTTTAACTGTGTTGAAACAAGAGCATGTGGTGTTGAAATTAATGAGGTCTGTTTGTGTGCATGTCGTGGAGAGGAGGACTGAACCTTGATTCAGACATTATCTACTCGCTTTCACATTCTGGTGCTTCAAGTAGTAGAATGTGACTCTGCTATTTTATTTAAAAAAAACAAACAACAAAAACAAGCAAACAAAAAAACCCAACTAAAACCCCCAACCCTCTTTGAAAATAAAATAAAATCTTTTTCTCTCTTTTATGTAAAAAAACTCTTTAAAAACATCTTGATTACGATTCTTAATTATTGCAGATAAAACCTAAAGACTAAGATACTGCTTTAGTCAACTTGCAGGAATAGAATATATTGCTTTATGCACAAAGGTAATGGGTAAACTGGAAAAATATGTTATCCCCTTTTCAGCAGCAAGGAGGTGCTGTACCGGAAAAGACATATGGGAATATCCATTTCCATCAGTGGATGGAAAAAGGCATTGATCAACCTGACTTCCCTCCCCACCCACACAAACCGTGGGCCACGGTCCGGCCCTCTCTGTGGCTACACACAGCATTGTCGTAGAGACAATTTTAATTGTCATGAGAGCCCACTGAAAAATTCTGCTACTGAATCTGCGGGTTAAACTGAAAAAATAATAATAAAATCTTTCCATACTTTAAAATGCAGTTTTGACACTGGCTTAGCAAGTGACGTGTATGCATACACAGTGAGAGAGGGATTTCTGCGCAAGTGGGTCCTCCCCGCTGGAGAAAGTGAGTTTGAATGTTCTGTAGCACATGAAGTATCTTCTTAGGTCACAGAAATTCAAGGAATTTCAGCCATACTCAGATACAAGGTCTTTCCTATGAAACTTCTTTTGGTGGAAGGATTTCATATAAAGAGAAAGAGAAAGGAAAATACTTACTAAGTGCAAGAGCACGTCCCTGGCCAGGGCTCAGCCCACCTTCTCCCATGGGGCTGCCCTGGGACTGCTCTGGGCAATGCAGGGACCAGAGCGGGTCCTCAGCCCGGGAAGTGGAGGTGCTCTGTCTCTGTCTCACAGAATTATCCCGGGGATGATGTAGCCTGTGCCTGTGTAGTGTAGTCGTGGGGGTCCCACTACTGCACGGGCGGAGGGGCTCCGCTTCTCTGCTCTGGAGCCTGGAAACACAACACAGCTCATAGAGATGCCTCTTACCATTAACTTGCTATCCCATTTGGTTTCTATGAGGGTTTCCTCTTTTTTTTTTTTTTTAAAAAAAAAGTTTTTTTTTTTTTTTTTTGACATTTTGATTCTCCAGCTTGTTTTAGTGCAGTGTTGTAAGGAAGCCAAGTTTTGGGGATTGCCATGGTGTCCGTACTGTCTGCCCCTCTCCTCCCCATCCCCAGTTATCCTGATTCCTTCGGCCAGTTTCTTGCATATTTAACAGAGCGAAACATTAAACCCCAGCAATAGGCATATGGTCACATCCACCCCCAAAATAATTTTGTGACTCACCAGCAGCTGAGAGAAAGAACATTTTGTTTCCCGGACCGCCAGAGGCAATACCCAGCCGGGCGGTCAGCACGGGCATGTTAGCTGGTTGGTGGCGAGATGCAAAGCGTAGGTAGGGGACACAGGGACGTATAGCTGTGGTGGCGCATCTGCTGCAGGGGTGGTCTGCTCTCAGGGGGCTGCTGCTGGGGCAAAAGTGCAGGGGAGAGGTGCTATGGTATAGTGGGGTGAGTATGGTGTTGCTCGAGCATAGAAATCCAGACTGTAGATCTGCTATGGGTGGTGTCTAAAAATGTGTGGGGTTTTTTTTTGTTTAGCATCTTCCTTGCTGTCTTTTGTAATCTCCTTGATTTTACTGCGTTGTAACTTGGATTGTTGGTACCCAGAGTGTTGTTTGCAAGACATTGCATCTCAGTGTCCCGTACCTCTTTTTTGCTCTCTCCTTCGTTTCACGTGCTGCTCTCCTCCCGAGTTAATCTGGGCCGCTGACATGAGCGAAATTGGCAGCTGCAAATAAAACCTCATTTAACTTACTAATCGCATGCTAAATACCGGTGGGGCAGCTGTGTATTCTATGATTCCATGAGTCTATATGATATTCACACTTTTTGTTGGAATACTGTTTATGATAGATACAGTGTATTGGCAGATCAGACCTAAGAAAGTGAGCTGTCCTCTTGCTTCTGGTTTCTTGATCTATTTTTGTGGAAGCAGAATTCCCCTTAACAAGCTCTCTGCCTCCAATTCTAATTTCCTCTGCTGATGTGCATTTCTTGTGGATGTTTTGATGAAATTTCTGCATCAGAAAGTAGTAAATTTTCTAATATAGGACCTTAAAATATTGGTGGCAAAGTGCTGTCTTTATTTTCTCTATATGAGGGTAATACGGCTCTCCTGGTGCTTACTGTGGATCTTAAATGTATATTTTAAGATTGCTAAATTAGAAGTTCCTTGTCAGTGTTATTGCTGTTATAATTTAGTAGCGCACAGGATTCTAGTCCTAGCTCAGGACCCTCTTGCCCAGCACCACACCCAGAAAACATATTAGCTAAACGCATATTTAATGGTTCATTTCTTTGTATTTAAAAAAACAAACACACAGAGAGAACCTGCTATCCCAGCAGATGTTTCCATCTCTAAAAGTGCACTGTACTCCCGGATCGGCACCTCGGATGCAGAAAGCACCGCGAGTCTTCTCTACCCCCAGCAAGACTTAGACTCTGCACTACGACTCGCCAGAGCAGAGGTAATTTTCTTCAGAATTTGGAAAAGGAAATATGTGGCCCTTGTGGTTTATTTCTTTCCTGTTTTCTCCCAAATGATTCATATTACGAACTCTTGTTCTATTCTTGAAACTATCCTCAGCCATGCTAAAACCACCACCAAAGTGAAAGGCGCGACACTGTAAGTTTTACTCTTTTTGACATAAGTGAAAAGCAGACATTACATGAAAATAATTTTTTTTTGTTTTTAACCCTGACTGTAGTATGTGCATCTTGACATTGCTATATAGTTTAATAAAAATTGTAAGATGCTAGAAACAGGAATAAAATTATGTATTTTACAAAGCTACATATAAGATTAGCCTGGCTGAAAATAATAAAACATGGGTACAATCTAGTGTTAGAGTATTCCAAACTTTATGATGGATTGTGTGAACGAAAGGAGCGCAAAGCAACCCAGTCCTTTGGGTATGAAATTTCATGGACAGTCAACCCTAAATATTCATGCAGAAGCAGTAGAACCCCCTCAGAGGACAAATCATGGGACCATGTACAAAAGTATTTCAGTTTTGGCACCAGGTCACATCAGACAAAGTGTAGTGTAATATAGTATTCCCTGAAAAGTGCCCTTGTTATAATCGGAAATGAAATATGAAACAAGAACATTGCACGTGCTCTCCTAAATTAGTTTAAAAACTTGAGTATGATTTCACATCCCAACTTTTAAAANGTTATTAAATCAAATACTGTACACTTAATTTCCTCTTTAATGGATTACTTGGTTTAACTTTTTTTTTCCCCGCTTTTCTTTCTTCGTTTCAGATTGTGGCCAAGGAAAGAGAAGTATCTGANATTATTAAATCAAATCCTGTACACTTACTTAATTTCTTCTTTAATGGATCACTTGGTTTAACTTTTTTTTTCCCGCTTTGCTTTCTTCGTTTCAGATTGTGGCCAAGGAAAGAGAAGTATCTGAGTGGAAAGAGAAATATGAAGAAAGCAGAAGGGAAGTGATGGAAATGAGGTGGGTTATTAACTTGTCACTAATCACGCTGACAGAGAGTCTCATTTCAGCTGTGGATAGTATGCAGAGCACGGTGATTGTACCACTGGTTTGGTTGGCAGAATTTGTTTAGTTATTTTTAACTGCAGGCTTTGGATTGATCCACAACGGATACTTTGTCTTTGCTCTGCACGGTGGGCACCCCTGTTCAGGGTAATCATTGAAAACTTCTATGTTGCTAATCTCATTTACAGCCACAAAATCCTGAGATAAGAGGGCTCTTAATGTAGGTTAGTGTAAGGGAAGAATTTCCTCCAGTTTGTGCTGTGAATTCACACACGGATTGCCTAGTGGAGTTTCTGTTGCCTGAGTGAATGAGTCTGCCTGCAGAGTTGGCAGAGGGATGCATGTGATAATTTAAAATTCACTCTCTACAAAGGCTTTTGCCAACAGAAGAAAGAATGTGAAGGTTTGCAGATAGGTATGAGTAGTACAGGCTTTCTCCAGGAGATTACTGTAAAAAGTTTCTTTAACGATAGAATACAAAACCCCAGCTGCCAGCAGGAAAACATATCTTGCAAAGGAACTGCTGTGGCCTCTAAGTGTTGACTTTCAAGGAGATTCTACACCTTTTTCTTTGAACTGAGCTAATTTTTTAAATTATTGCACACACTAAGCTTGATTTCACTTAAGCAATTTGGATTTTGCTGCTCCATTTGAGAGCTGATAGAAGGACCCTGAGCTTTTCAGTTTCTTCTAGTTGTATCTGCTGTTCTAATATATTCTATTTCTCCTTCCAAACTTGCCTCTATTACATTAAATATCTGTATACTGGAACATAACTGGTTTGACCTTTCTTCCCAGTTCAAGTCCTACCACTTGCAAGGGTGACAACAGAATCACTGTAGTGGATGAGTTGAGGGGTGTTGCTCAAAGAATCGCTGTTGCTTTCCTTTCGGTGAGCTGAACGTTTCAGCCTTTTTTTTTTTTTACAGTGGTAATACCATAAGAACCACTTACAGATGAGCTTGATGTGCTCAATGATCTGAATCTGAGAAAGTCATCAGTTGCAAAAGAGATTGTATAGAAATATTCCATGGAGTCTTTAAAACCTATTATTTTCTACCTTCATTTCTTTCACCAAACCCATCTCCCAGTGCCCAGCTGAGTTCTCTCACCTCTTGCGCTCTGCTCGGGAAAGGAGACAAAGCCCTGGCATAGCCCTCAAATGCATAATGAGGCAAAACGGAAAGGAGCTGCTGCAAGTGGTCAAACCTAGGATGCAAACCAAGGAATGAACAGAACGAGGAATTGTGTAAGGAACGTCTCGGCGTTCAGCACACGCTCAAGTGCGGTACTTGGTCTGTTGTCTAGGAGCTGTCTGAGTGCACGCGCCTGCCGGCGGCAAACGGGCACTGACAGAGGTTGCGTATTCCTTAATGAAAGGAGAGCAGGGAGTGACACAGAGCAGCTGGCACACTGTAGATCTGTACCTTCATCTTCCTCACAGTAACTTGCTTGTGTGCCTACACCCTCAATAAAACGTGATTTGAAAAAAGCACATCATCTAAGCCAAATTTCCCACAGGCACATCCCTAGAGCACGCGGGTGAAAAAAATAAAATCTGATTAATATTGTCACAAAATGATAACATATGCATGTGTGCACAAAGAAAGATTTCTCTTGGAAGATTAAATGTTCAAACAGTCCCTGTGTGGTAAATTAGAGATGCGACAATTAGATATGACATAATGATAAGCAAGGAGTTGAAGGGATTATCTGGAGTTGCATGCACAAAAGCATCGCTGTCCGTCGAAGGAGAAGCAATGCTCCTTTAGCCAAGTCCTGCATGCTCTACTTGGAATATCCTGAGTTCAGGAAAACATCAGACTGGACGAAATTCCACCCCAGAGAACAGTAGCCGAGATAAGAAGTTGTAATAATGTAATAACTATCGAAGAGCTAAACCAGGGTGAGCTATACCATTAATCCAATGGTACAACCAGCGGCAGGCAAGAAATATTTAAATATGGTTATTTGGAGGTCTAATTGATTATGCCTCTGTAAACCAAGTCAAGCAGATGACCTCTGAGGTCCTTTGTAGCCCCGGATTTTGGTGGGTTTATGACTTACGAAGTCAATAAATAGACTGAATGTCTAAAATACCAAAAGTTAAGCCTATGCAGCGTGTCAAGCTGGGGTTGAGGTGTGCCATCACAGAGAGGAATGATGTGGCCAGTGTCCTTTGGTTCCCCAGCCGTAATGACCGTTGTTTAGGCTGCTTGACCGAAAGAGGCCTTTGACATGAAGCTGGAACAAGACTTCACTTGGCTACCTTGCTTTCCAAATGGCATATTATTAAAATCGATGTGCCATTGCAGTATCCACTTCTATTGAACAGCCGCCACGTGATTCCTAAGGCTGGATAATGCAGAGAATGCGGTACCTACTTGAACCAGTCTAAGCTAGTAAAAATAAGAAATAGATAACGGCACTTTGCTGCCAACTTCGGTGGTGCCGCCTAGGCTGGGAAGGGCTGTAGTGTTGTAACAGTGTTTAATGTCATGTTTGTTGCCCTGAGTCCTTGGCTTCGTTTTCTAGGATGATAAAACTTCCTAAAGGTGCCTGGTGTTGCAAGGGTGCGACATGGCTTTAAAATCCTTATTGCTTACAGCAGGCTTTTGCGGTAATCTTCTTTGGACATGAAACCAATCCCTTCCTTTTAGGGGAAAATCCTTGCGGCTATCTTTGCTCTCAAAAGTGTCACTTATGGTTTAAAAAAAAAAAGAAAAAGAAAAAAGCCAATTAAAACAACAGGACCATCAGCAGGGAATGCAGCATCCAAGCAGATCCCGGTGGTGGCAGCGGCTGGAGGCACGGCGAGCTGCACAGAGACGGGCTCCGGCCCCAGTACCGAAAACTGTTGTTTCTACCTGAAGGCTGAGCGAGGTCAGCGGGGAGCCCGGGCTCTGCTGAGCACTCTGCAGGAGCAGGGCACATGAGACGCTACTGACCTTTGGGGCAGGCGGCCTTCTCAGAGGTTTCTGGGCTCTGTCTGTGATTTAGATTTGAGATGGGCAGTACTGGAGTTACTCCATTGGTTTTTTCGGGAGCTCCGCAAGTTTCTCCTTTCCTTACTGACTTTTGTCTCAGGATTTTCCCACATCCTTTCTGTAACCTCACCAACTGCAGCAGACGTCTCTAAAAAGGAGCAAGTGAAAGTGAGCTAAGACTTCAAAAGAGACGTATTCAAATACCAGTGAGCTATCTTGAATATCCGCTTCAGATGAAGTGTGGGGTAATTTTGTTTTTCATAGACAGTCCTACGTGGCTCGTGAATCAAAGCACAGATCAAGCTAGTCTCATTTCATTAGCTTTATTTGGCTCTGGGAAGGGATGGATCATCTTTCTAAATCACATTTAATCTGCTTATTTTGGCTAACCCCTTTTCAAGAAGGAAATTCAAAGCCTACCGTGAGTATATGAAATGAAATAGTCTTAAAAGTAACATTTTGCCACCTCGGTTTCAAAACCAGATTTGGGAAACAGGACGCGATGGATTTTGCGCTACATAATCAAATATTTTGGTCTTGTTCTCTGAAGTGCTAATGGATCATTTAGTCATATTTGGAGAGTGGAAGATTACACATATTTTGGATGAGGGCCAACTATGCTCCTGTTAGGTTTACTTGCTACCAATTATAACGTTACGTAACTTTTACATTAAAAATAAGCAAACACAAACGTGGAGAAGAGGGGAGAAAGTAATGGAAAAATCAGATTCTTTGTAACTCTTAGACCAGTGTGATTATGTTCATATTTAAATCATGATTGGTAACGTACTTGGGGCATGTTTCAAGTAACAGAATTTGTTCAAAGCAATCCCTTTTCCCTTCCCCCACCTATACCTATTTACGCGGAGAATTAAAAATCAAGTGCAACGTTTAAACTGTCAGTTTTATTTGTTACTCGTGTAATATGGAGCATATAAAAGTGTGAAGGGGTTCTGTATCTCTTTGTAAATACCATGGTTCAGTTATTGAGTAGCATTATTTTCTAAGTAAGCATTAGCAATTATGATGTTTGCCAAAAGCTTTTCTTTTTTTTTTTTTTCCCTCTTATAGGAAAATAGTTTCAGAATATGAGAAGACGATTGCTCAGATGATAGGTAGGTGTTTCTACTCTGAAAGATGCTATCCTCTGATTTTTCTGAAGAGAGCCTAGAAACGTAGTCAAAGTCTCCGGGCTTCATTTTGATGCTAGCTACGTCTGCTGGTGCTGCTGGGAATTGTGAACGCACCTGAGGACACCAGTGTGTGCTGCCAGGTTGTGCTGAAAAGCCAGGGCTTCCTTCGACAGAAAGTAGCCCCCGAGGCAGTCCAGGTAACACAGAAAGGTCAGGGCTTTTTCTTCTGCATCAAAGCAAACTGTCCCATAGGAAACACGTTAAAATGCTTTGCCCACGATTCATGGGTATCTCCGGGAGAGACTTGCAATGACCTAAACCCTCTTTAGTCATCTGCTCCCAACTGTTTAATGGGAGATACCAAACTTAGCTCTTTACAACAACAGGGATTATCCGTGCTAAGTGCATTGGTCAGACCAAAACCTAGATTAACTCCAATCCCAGCTGAGAGATTCTGAGCGGCCCAATCCACCTCCCCAGTTATTTACTGACATAGGGGTCTCCTTTAAACTCTAAATTACGGCATGTTTTGCCTCACAATGATTAGAAAACGCCTTTGTTAACAGCACGCCCCGCAAATAGAAAAACGCTCTGCGCAGTAGTATTTTGAAACCCAATGTTGCAGGACTCGTGTGCTTCCTTGGCATGGGAGGTCTGGCCCCTGGGATGTGATTTTAAAGCCGCCTCATAAGATTTCCAAAGCTCTTTTTCTTAGTCTGGCTGCAGAAAGCGGCAGTGCCTTGTGCTGCCCTGTACTGCTTCAGCTCGAGCTGTCTCCCAGAAAGGCGAATGGCTGAGCGGCGGCGTGGGTTCTCCACGGCCAAAATTGCTGGGAAGAGCAGGAAAAGAAGCAACGGAAAAGCAGGACCGAGCTCACCTGGACGAGCTCGAGTAAAGCAGCAGAGAACTGTGAAATATATTGTTAAAAGCCATTAGGAGTGGCCTCGGAGTTAAATCCGGGCTGTGAGACGCCGGAGAAAGGCGAGCCCGGCTAATGGTGTCTGCGAGCAGGGGGTGTTGTGAATCCCGCCTGTTTGCACTGGCTTTATGGAAAAATAAAAAGAAAGAAATATTTCCGCTTACTCCCCCTGAGAGAACTGTCACAGAGAGTACAGTGTGCCAGGAACACAACCGGCACGCCTGCATCTTTCTAACAGGTTTTCAACAGGGAAGGGGGTTTATTACAGCTATCAACGTATCATATTGTTTTGTCCCTTTTAAAATGAGCAGTTCCCTCATACACAGTCAGTATTGTGTGACCCCAGAATTTTTGGTTTCTCTTAAATTGCTGGGTTGGTTTTTTTTATAATTAATGCTTGAGTTGTGTTGACGTACATTTGCAGTGAATTTGCTTATTTTCGCCCAAAGAGAGTGGGGGGAAGTAGTTCAACGTGTGGCGCTTTTGCTGCCTTCCTGCATTTCTCAGCCACTGGGAGACGCCCCAACCTCCTTTCAAGCGAAGGGAAAAATGAGCTTATAAACAAACAAACAAACAAATATTATTATAAAAATAATAATAAATAAAATATATAATAAAATATAGAATGATGAATAATATATGATAATAATATGCCTGGCTTCATTCTCTATGGTGTTATGCCTCTGTCGCCTTTTGTATGTAAAACTGAGCAAATTTGCCTGTCTTCTGACATAACGTCTGTCATTCTCATCGTGCAATTGTTAAAACAGGAGTGACCAGAGTATGCGAAGAACTTAATTCAGTTTGGTTTCCATGAAGCATACTGTGGCATGGCTTCATCCCTGAACCTGGCCATTCACATGTACAAACACAGGACCTGCCCTTTTTCCCCCCAGGTGTATGCATATACTTAGCAACAGCAGTTTCTTTTTGATAACAAATTCCAATTCTATTTTTGAGAAACACATTTTTTAAAAAAAATATCGAATTGTGAGATGGCAGCGCGACAAGGAGGTATAGAATAAGGGTCCTAGGACAAAGGCACAGCCGTGGCGTACATTGTAAATTCTACAATTGCCATTTCCTCTTGTTGCAAAGAAATCAAGGATAATTAAAGCATCGGGCCATTGACCACCCAGGAAATAGAAAAATCTTTAAACTTCAAATTCAGAGTATCAGCCAGTCTTTCAAATGATCTTTGGCAAGTTTTTAAGAGCTATGGCTATAAATAATGTAATTTGCTGTCCATTTGCAAAGGAACTGAACCACCAACAGTGACACAGAAAGCATGTGCTAATTACAGCAATATGCAAATTCTGCAGCATGGTAAGACGTTAAATGCGAGGCTTCTTTTCCCTGCATTTAATGTAAATTTTTGACCTAATTGTCCCACTTTCTCCTGTCATTTGTCGTAAATTACTGTCCCTTCTGATATAGGAATTCACTCATCCAAATGCCGTGTTGTGGAGGAAAATGACTGTGTGTGTGCTATTTGCATATACTTCACTGAACTATTATCACAATAATGTCTTACTGCTAAAGCAAAACATGCATTGAAACAAAAGAAGCGCCTGTGCTGTTTCTATTTATGATTTAACCCTTCTGCGCTATTTATACAGCCCTGTTAGGAGGGCATTACAAGTGAACCAATTTCACAAATCCCTTTAATGAATATTCAGTGTGGTTGATAGGTCCTGCTCAGCTTTTTAATAGGTTGTCGTGTGTGTATATAATGAATATTGAAAATGTGGCCTTTTAGCAATATACGATTGTACATGTTTGCCTATAAAGGCACTGAAAATGTGCATTGAAAGCAGTAATTGCCTTTGATATCAAGGGCTGGCAGGTCTCGTACTTGCTGTCATATACATATAGAACCCAATATTACCCGACTTAGCTTATGCAATTAGTTTCATGCCATCCTCTGTACAGCCAGAGCTTGCAAGCTGTCGGGGTATAGATCCCTGTTAGGGTCTCTTTGCATATTTTTTTTTACTGGTGCTTTGACTTTTTTTCTTTTTTTTCTTACACTTGCCTCAGCCCCTAACACATTCTTGTTTACATCGAGGAAGGGGGGAGGAAAAAGAACAGGCTTTTCCAGGCTCGCCCACTGCTCGTGCCGCCACTTTGCTGCCCAAGTTGTGCAGCTCACGGCTGCGTGGCACCGACAGCCGTACGGGACGGAGCCCGTGTAACCCCGANCAGCCGTACGGGACGGAGCCCGCGTAACCCCGAGGTTCACGGCACCCCACCCCGCACGCACCTTGCTCACAGCCATCCACAGTTCCCTTCCAAAATCCCTGTCGTGGATTTCCTTTGTAGTGATGGATTTGTAATGTTGGGGTTTTTTTTTTTTCCCCTGTTAAAAATGTATCCTTATACTTGCACGTTTAAATACGTAATTAAGTTCTCATTATGAAAAACAAACAGATGTTATGCTTTGTGCATTACAGGTTGTTGCATTACTTATTTTCTGCTTTCCTAACAATTCCTGATTTTCTGTTTTGCTTCCGTTTTTGTTGCTTCTTGCTATTTGCTTGCAAAAACAAAACAGGCAAGCCTGGTAAGTAAAGCTTTTCACCAACTTTCACACCAGCATTTTGCATTTTTAGTTTCTTTTGCTTTTGTTCTCCGTTTGCTGCATTCCCATTAAGTAATGTGATACTGAGCTGAGCCTGAAAGCGGATCTGCTGCGGTGGTGCTCTGATTGTGTCAATTTGGATAGTGTTAGTCC
>RSEF01000006.1:34890626-34905366 GCA_003993805.1 Himantopus leucocephalus | reverse complement strand
GGATTAACTTTAATGTAATCTTCTCATTTAAGAATGAAGAAGTGTTAAAGAAATGTGCGCAGGAATATTTGTCACGAGTAAAGAAGGAAGAGCAGAGGTATCAAGCACTCAAAATTCACGCTGAGGAAAAACTGGACAGGTAATGGATTGTACACGTCTCTTAACAGGAGTTCACGCTGCGGGAGGGTTCCTGGGGCTGGACCTTGCATCCCAAACCTGCTCCTTCAATACGCGGAGCCCAGGCTGCTCTGTGATGGAGGGTGGATTGAAATGCCCTAATGAGAATTTCTGTAATGTGCTGGTGTTTCTTCCAGCTCCTGACGTATAGGACACCTAAAATTCTATCTTTATCAAATGTCTTCATGTTTCTTTAACGTATTTCCCCAGGAGGATCAAGAAAGAAGCCGTTAGCTAGGTTTATGCAGCTATGGAGGGCTGTGCTCAGATATTTGCACCCACAGCCGCTCTTCGTGCCCCCAGAGATTTGCTCTTGCCCCTGGGCTGTATTCTTGCCCCTGCCTCAATCAGCAGAACGGGACATGGAGGTGCTGCTCAGCTGTTTCAGTGCAGAATCGTTCAGGCCGCCTCTCCCTAGTAATGCCGGTTATCGACGCTGGATCAGCCCAACTTGTGCTGAGGGCGCCGAGGAACAGCTGCACAAAAGATCATGCCAGATGTGCACGGATAGTAACTCCTTAAGCCACCGTTAAGGAGCGAACATCTGATTGTGGCTTAAGACAGGCTGCTCTGGTTGATTTTAATTTTTTTTCCTATGTTTCCATGAAACAACCAAGTAAGCATTCGTAGGGATTAACTTCAGGACTCGTATTACAGTCCCCTAGACCCAAGAGATGTCTCTAAAATGTCACTAGGATTGTTCAGTGCCTAAAACCAAGTGAGACTTGGATTTGCTTTCCAGCTGTTGGCCCAGCTGTGAGTCTAGTCTGTAGGAAATGGAGATCAGATTTGGAAACTTCCATAAAACACCTCCACCTAAGTGATATTTATGACCCTCTGAGAGAATCAGGGAGGGAACGACATGGACATTAAGAAGAGACTTTGCAACCTCTGCTGAGCAAGAGAGGGAGCCATGAAAAGTCTCCAGGGGCAAATCTCAGAATACTTTCAAAGACACGCGGAAAGTAGCCCTGCCCTCACCACCCATCTGTTAAGATGGAGTCCGTCCTTCAGTACCCGCTGTTCTTTCCTGTAGAGAACCTGACGTGACAAAAATCTGTGTTTTTCTAGAGCCAATGCTGAAATTGCACAAGTGAGAGGCAAAGCTCAGCAAGAGCAAGCAGCGTACCAGGCCAGCCTTCGTAAAGAGCAGCTGAAAGTGGACGCATTGGAAAGAACACTGGAACAAAAGGTAAACACCAATTCAGCTTTTTTAACGCAGAGGTCAATGGGGCGACCAAAGTTAGGTGAAACTTCCCCAGGGTGGCTGCTTCCAGCTCTCCTCTGGAGCTCAGACCACAGCCGAGGTCTGCCCGCGGACCTCTCCAGCTCCTCAGGTCCAGCTGCCCCGGCAGCTCCCTGGCCCCAGGGAGGGCAGCGTTGCCCAACCCTTACAACAAACTCAGCTGCGTGCACCGGGCAGTTCGGGCAGGTGGACCCATCTGCCAGGCTGTGATCTCAGCCACCGGCCAGGGCTTGGGGCGGACTCAGACTCGGTCAAAGCTCAGCGTGCACCTGTGTCCCAGGCAGGGCCCTTGGTTTGCTTTGGTTCTCGGGTTTAAGATCTTCTTGGTTTAGTTCTTCTTTCGTTTTTTGTTTCCGTTTTTCATTTTAGCTGTATGCGAGCGTACATGCCTCTGCTGTTAACGGAGACAAAATGATCAGATACAGATCTGTGCGGCTTAGGGCAAAAGTGACTGTAGGAATTCCCTATTTATATCTCCTGTTCTGTAGCTCAGCAAAGGAGTTTCCTTTCAGTGTAATCCACCTCATCCTTGCTTAGAGCCCCTGGAAAAACAGGGTGAAAATAATGCTCTAAGGGTGCAGCCTGGAAAAAAGTTTAAACTATGTATTATTATCGTGTGCTAGGAATGACCGCGGTAAAGCTGTCTGCTTTAGTGCTAAATTGTATTTATTGAAGTCAGAGGAGCTGTATGTGGAAAGAAGTAAAGAGATTGTTTGAATGCACTACACGTAGCTCTACTATGTATGCACATATGTATCTATATATCTCTCTATATATATAGTTATTATGTTCTCAGTATTGGAGAAAACTTAGTTGTGCCACACGTCTCCCAAAGGTTCAATAATTTAAAAAATACTCATCTTAATGCAACAATATTTTTCAGAATACTTAATGTTGCCTTTTATTTTCCAGAATAAAGAGATAGAAGAATTGACAAAGATTTGTGATGAACTGATTGCCAAAATGGGGAAAAGCTAACTTTTAACCAAATTTCTGGACTTCAATATTGAGTGCAATATGACCATTGGCACACTGATGTCCATACATTTATGTGGACAGGTTATATTTTCACTTTTTCGTATGCACTACTGTATTTTCTTTCTAAATAAAGTTGATTTAATTGTATGCAGTACTCAGATGACTATCAGAATTTCTTGCTATTGTTTGCATTTTCATAGTATAATTCATAGCAAGTTGATCTCAAAGTTCCTGTATCAGGGAGATTGTCAAGTTCTCTAAGAAATTACAAATTGCTGATCCTAGCCTTCCCTTTGTACATGAGTTCCCATGTTGGATGTCTTTTGGATTTAATATAAACATGTATTACTTGCATGGGGACTCTTGCCTTAAGGAGTGTAAACTTTATCTGCATTTGCTGATTTGTAAAATAAAATTAAAAATGGAAAAAAAAATGAGAATGCATGTCACTTAAATGAAATTCTCTATTGTAAATAAATTTTTTCGTTGAAAGTTGAAGATAAGTATGGCTCTGTTTTATGTGCTTGCTTACTTCATGTGCAGCGCCAGATACAGCAGCCTTCATTAATGAATTCCTTCACAGAAAGCACTTCGTGGGTCACTGCTTGGAGCACTCCGTGGGTCACAAGAATATGTGCGCAGATCTATGTCTATATCTTGCGCTCTCTATAAATACATATATATGCTAGATTTGGACCAGTCAGGTCTCAAGCATGGCCTTAATCCTCCAAAATGTTTAATACTCTGACCCTGATCCAGCAAATCCCGTAGACAAATGGAACGAGACTGTTTGCGTGAGTTGGTGGCTGTGGCATGCGATGATGGGGTGGTGGTTTTTAAGCATATCTGTCACCGAGAGGTGAATACATTTTCTTCTTCCTGCTGCTGGAAGAATTTGCATGCAGGTTTTGTGGAGATGAAGTGCCTGTGATTAGAAGTACAACCAGAATAAGCTAGATAGATAAGTAGCATTCTCGCACACCTCTTTATCCCATAAGTTATCCTCTGCAGAGGATTAGGTATGGAAGATAAGCGTCAAGGCTTTAATAGCAAACAAACTGCTTTCTTTGGCTAATGGTACGTCTCTTGTATCTCCATGATGTGGACAGTCTTCAGCCTGGTTCTTGTCAGCTCCCTTTTTGTACTCAAAAGTAAGTCGACTCTCTTTTCTTTCCTTTTTTATTTCTTTTTCATTTCCTGCTTCAGGCGTGGCTGAGGCTCTCTGCCGTTCCGGACTTCTCTCCTGGGTTGGGTTGGTTTCACATTATTTTCTGTGTGTGGTTAGCAGCACAGAATATCACCTCTGCTAAGGAATGTAAACGTGAATATGTATGCTGACAAATTTAAATGCAGCTGGCCCTTTGGGCAGCAAGTGTGCCTTCTGCTCTGCAAGTTTGAAGTATGGTATTTTAAATATCTTTCAAATTCAAGCTTGCCTTTGAAAAGTAGTTTGAACCAAGGAAGAGAAAGAGGATTGAGTTATGGTTGTAATGTTTAAACAAAAGCAAAACTCTATAAAATATACTGCTGTGCCTTGCAGCTGAATTGATACTTGAGAAATTACATATACTTGAGATGAATTTATTGAGAAAATTAAATATAGATCATAGTAAGATTTTATGTGTTTACAATGTATTTTTTCATGGTACTGTTGACCAAAGACCATGACGGAGGGGGAAAAAACGATGGTACTCCAAATTGTCACAGTGGGCTCTGCTCTGAAAATGTTACAGGAAGGTGTGGATGCAATTACAGAACATCAGATATTCTTGGATTATCTTAAGGGCAAATTGTAACAACATAATAATAAATGGCTTTTTAAAATACCTTTAAAATCAGTATCTGGACCACTTTTAAAAAAGAAAAATCGAGATTTGCAGAACCTCTAAGATATTTTTCGAACCTTTTTGCAATTTTTGTGTGTGCTTCAAAAAAAATTAGAAAGAGTGCATAGCTGATACTTTAGGATATTTTTTGTAAACTCTAAACAGTACTGCTGTAAGTGGTCTTATTTTTCCCTTAATGCCAGGCGAAGCACTGCAGTGTTACACCTGCGTAGGTTCAAGTGATGAAGACTGTAACAGACAAGGAACTCAGCAATGTCCAGGGCATTCAGATGCATGCGCGGTCATTAGAGGACAATCGAGTAAGTAGTCACAAACAGTTCAGACTTGTCAGTCTGATGATGCCGTGTTGATCAGCCCCGTCCCCACTATCTGAAAGCTGTAAAAAAAGCATTTTAAGTATTGCCACTTCTTACTTAAATCTGTCATTTTTAAGTTAAATGACTTACCTGGAAATTAAGAAGGAAAAGAAGCTAACGAGGCACTGCACTTGAGCACCTTCAGAGATATTTAAGCGGCATTGGCTGTATCTAAGATAAATTACAATTATTTAACTTAAGTGGCAGCTTGTTAGGGTGCTGTAACCTGGTGCGATTGTATTCATTTACTTGTAGGGAACAGCCAAGCCCAACGTTGTTGCTCAGTGTTGGATGGTCAGGTTCCCGCTGAGGGGGTGCAGGCAGGAGCAGGTGACCATGCGCATTTTGGGTTCAATGTGGCTCTGTTCTAGGTGGCATTATGAAGTCCTGTTCGTTCAGGTCCTTCTGCGAGCGGGCAAGGAGGGACGGATCCAGAGCGCCTGGAGTGAGTGTTCACTGCTGCTACTCAAACAACTGCAATGCGAAGGGCCTGGCTTCCAGAGTCACCACCTCCGCCAGCTACTTCTCTCTCCTCCTCTTCACCTTGCTGTGGCACCCGCTGTTGAAGCTGACATGAAGGGAGGGGGGGAAAGAGTATCCTGAAGCAACAAGTCTGCCTTCTTAGCAAGGGATGATTATATTTCCTAATCGTATTACTCCATGTACCATATTTCTCGGTAGGCAAAAAGCAGTAGGCAGACGTGACGTGTTCAGATAAAAATTGTTCCATCCGCTAAATGTCTCGACCTATATGTAAGAAACGCTGCCCTCTTCTTGTTTATTGTAAGGGGTTGGTTGTGCGAATATGTAACATTTTCCTACAATTTGGATAGTACGTATAAAGAGAAGGAGAAATCTTAGCTGCAAGTAGCCTTGTAGTAGGGTAAAGGACCAATATCTTCCAAATGCTGATTACTGTTGGCAGCCATTCCAAAGCAAGCTCAAATTTTCAAGCACAAAGTGACTGAAAATTCTAGCAAGCAAATTAGTCTTTAGGAGAAGATTTGCTAACTGGACAAAGCCAGAAAACTTGAAATAAAGATGATTTCATCTTAATCCAAACTGGTAAGAGAAGGGCATTCAGAGAACAATGCATGGAGATATGTTATATTATGTATATTTCCTGGAAAGTGGTCCCCTTCCTGTCTTCTCTTTACTGATCCTTTGAGAATCTTACCACAACATTGGAAGAAGAAGAGGGGAAAAAAAAGAGCTTGGAAGTTGTTTTGAATTGGTAAACTCCTTCCAAAGATCAGCTTGTTCTATCTCTACTGCTGGTTTTGAGAACAAGTGCTTAATCCCTGTCTTGTAGGCAAATTATAACTTGAGTAATAATATTTTTGTTTATCCAAATTCTTCTTGCAGTTTGAACTATGTAGTTAATTCTTCACTTCCAAACTTCATTCTTTGAGAGTAAAAGTGTATATCTCGCCCTTCAATGACGTGATTGAGTTATCTGTGGTGGTTTATGTATTTTTGTTTTGCAAAGTGAATGAAATTACTTGGAGATCTTTAGAGGAGAGTAAAGAACTAAATCAGTATTTTTAATAATCCCATTCATTGCAGTCTTACCCAGTAAATGATGCAGAATGGGTCGCGTCACAGCAGGCACTGTACATCCCTCGCCAGTAGGCAGACGGTCCTTTGAAGTGGTTGTGTTGAAACTAGGCAAGACGAGAAGTGACGTAACGCACGATGCGATAGCGCTAAGCAGGCTCTTGGGTCTATGATATTGGAAAGCGGGGTGGTACCGCCTTTGGTTCAAAACTCAGACAAGCAGATGAGTGATATTTGTAGATTTTAATGTCCAACTGTGATGATCTGGGCTAATTTCTGGCACACAACGTGCATGGCTTAAAGTCCAGCTGGTGTCATTGAAGTAGAGGTGGTCTTTTGAGTTCTAGTTTTAGTTGCCCCATTTGGAAAAAGATTTGGTGGTCGTTTATGGAACTCACAAAATATGTGGCAAAGTAGTTTTTCCACTAGCTTTGTGTTGTGACTTCTTTTCAGTATAATTCTTTGAAAAATCAATTCCAGGCAGCACGTCATAGAATTCTGCACTTTCACAAAGATTTTATTAAGGTTGCGAACTCTAGAGAGCTTCTCCAAGGGAAATTATCACTGAAACCTCCACGTAGAGTATATTCCTGACCTGCCTTGTAGCTGTTGCCTGTCAGATGGACCAAACTGTCTCCTTGTTTCGTTGTACTCTTTCTTCTGTCTGGGTCCTTTCATCGTCTCGTGTAGATTGTGGCTTCAGACTGGGACTATTCTTCTGAGGTTTTGTTGGCATGGGCTCTTGGACAAGGCAGTTCTGGTCTATGCTTATTGCTAGGCACAAATCTGATAATGCTGTTGAATATAAAGATTGCAACAATGCAACAGATCCTGGCTGAGAATGTTAATTTAGACAAATATCTCATCTGTCTAAAAATCACTTAAGTTGGTTGAAGTATTTTTCATTTCATTCTCAGCTTGAATCCGTTCCTTCAATCTGTTCTGCTACAGGAAATATGTATTGATTGTATCTTTATTTTCTGATTGCTCTGTAATGATAAATCTGTATTGAATGTAATCTCTGTATATGCTCGGTGCATTTCCTTAATGAGAAATTAAAACACATGCAATGGCTGGCAATGGCTCTTGATAAACAAAACTGCATCTTTTAATTGGGATTTCCAGCTGCATCCGGCGGTGTGTTTTCCAGCAGGAATTCTGCCTTTTTTTCTGTGGGCTGTATTTCTTAAATCCGTTAGATAAAATAGTGAATGTTGATAGTTTTCTCCACTGTGATATTTCCATGATAAAATAAGAAGGTAAGGCTCTATCCTCTTGACAAACACCATCTGTCGTTCCTGACTGCAGCCAGGACTCCGATCTTCAGGCAGCTCACAGCCTCCCACCCCCTCTGTTTGATGCTGCCACCCAGCACGGAACGGGCTGGGTTTTGCTTTTTACGGGTCTGACATTTTTCCTGCCTAATTATGAACCTGAAGTGTGCACACGTGTATCTCTAGAAACGATACCTCGTATTTATGGATTGATGGTAGCAGGAGGGGTTTCACAATGGTTCTTGGCATAAACATGAACAGGAAGACGAGCACAGAGAAAATGGAACAAGATAGAAGGAATATTTTTTTTAACTCCAGTAAAAATACAGAAAATATTTTCAAGTTTCCATTGCCATGACAGTGCAGAGCTATTTCCAGTCTTATGTAAAACAGAAAGCAATTGTCTTTGGTTTGGTTGTTCTGAAGTCTAATCATTCCCGGCGCAGTGGCATACTCTGTCTTCCTTAACGTTAACAGACAGTTGGGACAAAAGGAGCAGAAAGTGATAATGAAATGCATTCTGCTGCAACTAAAAATGATAGGACTTCTTTTTCGTCTGTGGTATTGGTTGGATCTCGGTAGTGGATCAGCTGGGTAAGTACTGGGCTTGCGTTTAATGCCAGCCTCTCACCTTCTGGAAGGATCTCCAAAGAGATTTGTAATTTCTGATTTATAAGTGAGAGAAACTCTCAATTATAACTACAGCTTGTAGGACTTACAGATAGCCCCAAATCATAATTTCCATGATTTCTTTATATCCCCCTGTTTTTGGCAGTACAGACAGCGTTTCCTTATTTTCCCAGTCTTCTCGCGGACAGCGGGACCCTCTGGGGACCTACCAGGGGGGCACATCTGAGCAAAGCACCCCTGCACTGTCCCAAAGGGCATGCAAGCAAATGTACGACTTAATTTGTGTCAATATTCATCCACACCTGACTTTTCCCGCAGTGAGAACGAGGATCCAAGCTGTCTTTGTTCTCTGTAAGGAATAAGCAATTCTGGAAGCTTGTGAGCTCTGAAACCTAGATTGGAGAACATGACCTCAATAGCAGCTGGGCTGTTTAATGAAAGAAGTTTTAAGTACATCTTGGTGTCACAGAGCACTGTTTCTTTTTTAACCTTTTTTCCATGAGAAATGGTAGTCGTGTGGGATTAAAATGAAAGGACTCAGTTTTAATTCAGTTTTATAATCCCTTTCAGTAGGGGTTAAAACGAACACCCTTGTACCTTGTGCTATCATGTCTTTGTGTGCAACGAAAGCCCAACCGTGACAGGTTTCACTGTGAGCATCACTCCAAAGGGTCTCAACCTTTCCGGACCCTAGAGATGTTTAGGATGTAACCTGGAGCTGTCGGTGACTGCCCTTGGGGAGGAGTTTTGTGCTTTTGAAATCAGAAGTCCTGACTGCAATTCATGGAGCTCGAGGTTATTATCACCCTGCAAACGCATCCACTCCCTCTTATCATCCAAAGCCAGCAGCTCACGGGCTATTTTTAATTGGCAAATTTATGACGTGCTTAGATGTAGCACATTTGCTCCCAACCAAGTGGAAAAAAATGATAATGGTGTTGGTTCAAGTAACAGTATGTATAAAGAGTGTAGCTAGAAATTCCTTGTGTTGGTGGCGTAGGTACGAGTGAACTTTGCTGGCAGCTGAACCAAACAAGGGAAGAGCCAATGTGGGATTCAGTTCAGAAAGAGCCACAGAAGCAGCATGTGATACTTGGCAGCGCGGCTTTACAAAAAGTAGGTCTTGTCAAAAACATCTCCTTTGAGGTTATGGATTTTTGCTGATAAAGGCAAATACATACATTTTGCAACACATTTCAGATAAAATTGCAGTCGTGAGAGTTCAAGAGCTGGAAGAGTGAAAGACTGCAAAAAAAACCAAGTTCTCAGTAGAAAATCATCCAAATGGTGTCTTGGACACAGGCGATCTGACATCACCTTTCTGACAATCTCAGGATGTTACCAGAAGAAGTGTCACAAAAAGGACAGGCTGCCAAAGCACTGGCGTGTCTGCATCAAGATAGTCCTGTGTGTTGCCATAGGGACATGTTTCCAAGGGAGAGAGGTATCGCTCTTTTCCGGAACAAAACTAAAGCAGGGGAACGAGAGCGGGAGGAGATGCTGAGCCATTTGTAGCCACCCAACCCTCCTCTGCCCCGCACTGCACACCAGCGAGCTCTGAAGGAGTACACTATTACTAAAATTGCTTACACCCATTCCAGCAGCCTGATCTAGCCCAGCAGGCAATATTCCTTTCAAGAATTACCCTTTTAGCTGCTAGCTCAAAAGACTTGTAAGTACAAGATAACATTTGAAAGGTGACGGGGAATTAATTTCTCACTTGAAGTCATTTCCCTTTTCTAAAGACTCCCTGCCCTTCATCCGCACCAAAATGTTTTTCATTTTTTGCTTTAAAGACTCGAGGGGGGAGATGTTTGGACACCGGCGGAGACTGGGCCAAAAAAATTAAGGTTTGGTGTTGAAGTGTGGTCACCAATTCCTGCTCCTTTAATTCAAGACATCTGTAATCTTGTTCTGAGCAATGCCAGTCACCCTCAGTTTCTGATTTTCAGTGCAAAAAGGTCAGCAGAGCGGGCCCTGAGCCCCGACGGCCTGGCTGCCATCTCTTCAGCCAGGTCAGAGCCTCATTTGCCTCAAAGACCAATTTTTGGTTTTGCTCCTGTGCTCTCCCAACCTTCACAGAGCTTTTGAGATGTGTTCTTCAGACCCTGAGGGTGGTGTCCTACCTTTAGCAACTTGTTCTTAACCCCTTCTGCAGCTTTCGGAGGGCTTTCATCAAACGAAAAGAAAATATCCCAAAAGTGTATATTTATTAATTTCAAGTTCTTATATAGATCTGTCACTGGGATGACATTTCTAATAGCGTCATTATCTCTAAACTGCATCTCCCAACTCTGTGGTGATTACTAGTTTCAGTTTTTATCAGCATGATAGGTTTTGCTCGATTTTAGTTTGTGCCAAGTGTATGAAGACTCAACGGCCAACACGCATATAAGCCAGCTCCGGGGAAAAGCTCCCGCCCCACCGGCAGGCACGCCAGAAACCCGGGAGCTGCGTTTAAAGCAGTTAAATCACGGTCAGTTGTGAGCACTGAGCCCTGCTGGGGCTGCGGAGCCGGGGATTAAGACACAGTTTTAAAGCAATCCACTGCCACAGAAGAGAAATAAGCACCTTTGCAGCATCGAAGGGCCTCCGTGCTTTTTTCGGTCTCACCGCTGTGAAAGCTGCCACCACCAGCTGTACCTGGGCAGGGAAGAGCAGCTAGCGACAAGCCCTGTCTTCATCCCTCCCCTCGTTTAGTCCTTCTAAGGGTTAAGCTTTACTTTTGGGAGCTGCCTTTTTGGACGTTTCTCTTGCACTGTACCGTTAACAGTGCTTATGAGTATTTGGCAGTCTCCGTCGCTTCAGTTTCCACATTCTCCCAGCCAGCTATGACTCCTCATATTGGATAAACACGTCTGGTTTTGTTAAATACTCAGTTTCAATGAATATGACTCTGGAAAGAGCTAATCGGTTACCGGGATGAAGCAAATCCATGAGCAGGGCAGCGAACTGAGCCAGGAAAAATGTTCATCGGGCAGTCATCCGAGCAGGGCTGTGCCCGTGGGGCACTGGCAGCGGGTTTATTAGCATTCCTCTCATTAAGTGTAGGAGGAGCTCCTGGAGCGGAGAGATCTCCCAGGCCGCTTTGCATTTGGTGACGTTGATGAAACGATGATGAAAACGAATGGTTTGTGCCCGGGTTGGGTTGGTTAACGCTCCCCACGGTTTAGGACAGGGAGGAGCTGCTGCTAAAGCATCTTCCCCACGCAGCTCTGCTCCGTTGATTTTTTTCTGGATTTCGTAGATTCTCCTTCTGTATCCCAGCACAGCTGCGGGGTCAAAACCCCGTCCCCGAGGTGGAGGTGTGCGTGAAAAAACCAATCTGTGCGTGTGCGGGGTGCGGCGCTCTGGGAACCAGGGCGGTTTGGCAGCCAAGAGGGTTTCACCAATTGCTGGCGATTTCAGCTGCGGTATTTTAGGAACTGCGCAAGCCAATAAGGCTTTCAGAGTTGGCCTCGATGAGCCTCTGCTGAGGATGATGACAGGTTGGGGGGGAGGAAGAAAACTTTGATTTGACACCTCCTGTTAACATTAGAGAGAAGCTGTCCCTGAAAAAGCCATCAAAAATCAGGATCCCTTGTGGAAACTGAAAATAATACTTTGCTCATAAATGATCAGCACTCTGGTGATCTCATCCGACCTTTACTTTAACGTGGCTTACCCAAAGCTTTTTATGCTTATCCAAACTTTGGCTCCAGACCGCACGGCGAACCCGAGCTATTTGGGGCAAATCCTGGTGACCTCCCTCTCAGCCTGCTCTCATCAGGAGGATGAAGAGAAGATTACTAGCCCACGGCCGGGGTGTCCCGAGCCAGCAAATGAAACAGTCCGCCTCGTCTTGGAGCTGATTTCTAAGTCATGGTGTGCTTGAGCATCTTTCTGTGCCCAGTCTTAGAGACCAGTTCTCCAGGAGACAGATGGCCTGCGGGCTGCTTTGGTCTCGAGAAATACAGAGTCAGCCGCAGAGCTTAAAATAGTTCTCTCTTTTTTTTTTTCTTTCTTTTTTTTCTTTTTTTTTTTCCTTAAACAATTTTGCTCTAGATTTGCCCAGCAACTACAGAAGCGTTTTCATTCATGTCGTTTTCATAACTGGGAAACTGAGGTCAAGGTGGCCATGAGCCCCAGTCAGGCAGAGGAAACGGGATTGGAGCCGGCGGCTGAAATTAGGACAAGGTTTAGCGATGCTGCTGCTGTTGGAAGTTTGCCCTGGTCGAAGCGAGGTGCCTGCAGACAGACACGCACCCTCAGGCGTCTCAGCCCTGTCCCAGCTCCAGGTCCCCTCTCAGAGCTGGCCGTCTGGATGTCAGCTTTGTCCTGCTTTCCTGCCGGTTGCTGCTGGGAGTTTGGATGCATTTTAAATCAGATTAGACTCTGCTAGTTCTGCATGAAAAGTCTAAAGAGGCTGCAGTGCCCAATCAGGGGCTCACTGATAGAGATTTTGCTGAGCGTCGGAGCGCTCATCCTCAACTATCTGTTCTGCAGTAAAATCCCCTTTGTTGCTTTGCTGCAGAATTTACAAGAGAAACTCCTTAGGGTGTCGCCTAATCAATGTAATTCCACTCAGGCAACAGAAAAGTTGTCTTCAGCCCCTCAGCTGAGGCACTCCGGTGTCTCCAGGCGGTACCGCAGGTCCGGTGTCCGGGCTGGGACATGCAGGATGAGCCCCTCAGACGTACGTGGCCTCCAAAAAAAGGGTGGCAGGCTGGATGGGCAGCGGAAACACATCTTATGGTGTTGTGATTTGTGTCAAAATAGAAAAATGACATAGAAACAATAGAAATTTACAATAGAAAAAAAATTGGTACAAGTATGTTTAGTATGATCATGCTCTTGCAGCAGTGACAGACTGAAGGCAGAGGTGAGGGAAGGTTTGGGGGGAGGTGAGAGTCTTTCCTGAGGCCAGCTAAGAAAACTGGAAAGAGGAACCGGCACATAAGTCCTTCTGCAGAGCTGAAAAGTCTTAATATTTACATTTTCCTCCTCTTATTTTTTTCTCTAAGGTAACATACCCAGAAACCCCATCCAAAGGAACTCTTTTTGCCCACACGCAGAAGATCACAGAAGATGCTGGTCCGAGTCAGAAACAGTGACCTGAGAGAAGACGTCCCTTGGAAATTGCACTTTCTTTTCCCTGATCTGAGTAGCAGGACTTTAATGCAAGTTTTTCCTTTTTCCTTATAAGTGTTCTTGAAGTGTTGGGCCTCCTGTGGGATCTATTTATTTAAATCCATAAACTGTCTAAGCTTGTAGCATCGCTTGCAGATGTGCTCCTGAAAGCTTGATGTCAGTCTCAGCTTGTTAGGGCAGTGACAGGAGTGGATGAGGAGCATGGGACGCTGCGGACCATGGGACCTAACGGCTGGCCGCTGCCAACCTCCCTCTGCCACCAGCAGCTGCTGCTGCATTTCTGCTCTTCCACAGCAGGACGATAACACGTCAGAAAACTAACTCCTCGAAAGTGGAAAAAAATCCAGCAGCTTAATTTCCTGAAGCAGTTCAAGGGGGACTAAAGCAGGTCTGGGACAAGAGAGGGAGAAGGACCACCCATAAAAGCCATACCTCCATAGGCTTTCCTGAACTATTTTATTTGTGCTATGACCACAGATGTCCATACGAAGGAATTGCCATGTGTTCTGTCTAACAAAGCTCATCGTGGTCTGGGAAGGCCCACTGAAGCGTGGTTTTGGTGGTGGTTTGGCTGTGGTGGGTTGTGAGGCATCTTATCCTGGAACATTGGCTGCAAGTCCTGTCCAAGACCCACCATTGCCCACCGTACTGCATTACCTTCGGGTGAGATGGGAGCAGCTCTGCTTCTCACGCCTACAGAAGCACAGGGTACATTAAAAAACCTCCAGAGATGTTAGCTGCATGTTTGATTTGCTAATCCTCGACACTGGGCTGTGATAAAACCCAGGAGAAATAGGGCTGGGAAGGAGCGGCGGTGGTACAGAAGCCGCAGCCCTTACAGCTCGTGGTCAGGGCTTCAAGACAGGACAAGATGGAAACGCCTTTCGGTCCCGCTGGCTCTGGTGGACTGAGGTGGTTCTCAGGAAGAGCTATTTGCTTTGTAGTATTTTTTGACCATAAAATTTAGTTCAAGTATGCTCACTCGAACTGGAATTGCATATCTCAGTGGCATCAAAAATGCTACAGTTAGCTGAAGGTAACCGCCGTGATCAGCAGAGACTCACGGGAGCGTGCTGTGCGATACCACTTAGCTTTTTAATTGCTTTTAAAAATAGCAGTATGCACAAAGCGATGTGTTAACCCACGAAACACCAAATGATCTCACTGATGGCAAGGGAATGGCACACACACAAGAAATGCCACGGAGGGACATTTACGGCAGCAGTAACCAGTTTCCACTTACCCATCACCGCGACGGGGCCGGCAGGCAGCAGGAGCTGTGCTAGGCAGCCATTTGCTGCTCAGCATCCGTGAAACGCTTTTTGCTGGACCCGTTCCCCAGCAATAGCTCCGATTCTGCAGCCAGGCTGTTCTCTCAGGTTAGCTGAAGCACATCATTTTATGGATGCGATGATGTAGTGTGGCTCTGTTACGCTGGTAAAGCTCCACCAGGAACGAAAGCAGTCTGCGAAACTGCATCCCAGGCAGGAAAAGTAATCCCTGACAGTGTGTGCTCCTCTCAGCATCTCATGCCCTGAATAGTAG
>RSEF01000006.1:34861955-34890526 GCA_003993805.1 Himantopus leucocephalus | reverse complement strand
CCCCTTCTGCAACTTCTTTTTTCTGAAAGCTTCCAAAAGGGATCTTTTGAATTAAAAAGAAATAAAAAAATAAATAATCAGCAGCAGAAGGAAAATCTGCATATTGCCAAACTCTCTTGATCTCCAGTAATTATCTCACTAAAAGGAAGGGGATGAGCTGATCTATAGTGTGGAGGGATCAGTGGAAACGCTCCTGNCTGCACTCTGAATCCACCGACCAGATTCAGGTAAAGCTTCAGGCTTTCGGTTTATCATAATGCCTGAATTAGTTTGAGAACGAGCCTATTTTTGCACAGCTCGTCATTAGAGCGTCCACAAAATTTCTTGCTGGGCTGACGAAGAGTTAGGCTGTCCCANTCATCATTAGAGCGTCCGCAAAATTTCTTGCTGGGCTGACGAAGAGTTAGGCTGTCCCACAGCGCTGCTGTCGAGGAAAGAGGTGTCTATCGCACCTGGGTGGGCAACCTTCTTCCAGAGAGCGCTTTTCCACAAAACCACGCTGCATCCCAGTAAGTATGAACAATATTTATATAATATTGGAGCTGACACGGCTCTTCCAATTGAAATGCAGCCAGGAGGTGGCAAATTTGGTCACTATCACACATATGGTACTTTTTAGACGTTGCTATCCCTAGGATGCACGTTAGGACACTGCTACATGGACTGTGCTGCCACCGCCGCACTGCTGTTTACTCCCAGTGGCAACCTTGATGACCTGATGGCGTTCTGACCCACAGCCCAGGTTTTACTTTACTTCCCTTTTCAGGGGGTTATTTTCTGTGTCTTTCGGCAGGAGTCTGTGTCTCTCACCCACAGCATGTCCAGAGTGAGAGAATGGCAAAAATTTATTGTCTCTATCACCTTGCTGCAGCACACGAAAACGCATATTGACCACAGGCGTGAAACAAGCCCTCTTGGGTTTGTATTTAAACTAGAAGTAATGCATAAATATTTAAAATTTTAGTATTTTTCTTGAATTATCAGAGTACAAAACCCTCTTGGCAAGCAGCAACCAGATAAACTTCTTTTACAGGCAGCGGTTATTAGTGTCTCTCTCTTTCATATACCTGTATTTGCCTTATTTGATTTGTTCAGCTGTCTGGTTTGGAAACCTCATTTTTGCACGTCCAAAATAATGACAGCAATGACAATGATTGACAGGAATTTTGAAAATTAAGAATTAAAGCCACTGCAATTTTATCTGCAGTCCCATTCTGTTAATATTTAAGTGTCCTTAAATCACACTTAATTTGCACATTCCCGATTTATCCCTTTGATGGCGCAAGATATCAAACAGCAGTAGAGAACTGACTGATTAGGATCATCGGTAATCACTTCTGTTCGGTTCATTACTTCACAGCTGCCTGATGTTCTCCAAACAGGAGGAGTATCGGAGGAGCTTTCATGCTCAAGTCAAGTAAAAAGAAATCAGTCCTTCTGGAGGAATGTATATAAATGCAAGGAATATACGTACAAATACAGGTACCCACTGACACCACCCAACAGGCTGAAGAACTGGAGTATATGTGTTACCTTTTCATACAGAGGAAAATTAAATTGAGGCAATAAATCCTGATGATATCAAAATCAGACAGCCTTTTTACAGGGGGTCATCCATTTGGTCCTGGGAACGTAATATTATTTTTCAGANAGAGGAAAATTAAATTGAGGCAATAAATCTTGATGATATCAAAATCAGACAGACTTTTTACAAGGGGTCATCCATTTGGTCCTGGGAACGTAATATTATTTTTCAGAAACAAGGTTTTACACCAGGTAAAGCACCTTTCATCTGAGGATTTGAAAACCCTTCAAACAAGCACCTCACTCCCAGCTCAGACCTTCTCAAACCCCTTCTCTTCCCTCTTTCTCTCTTTTGCCCAAAGTTGTGGAGGGTTTTAGCAGCCGTCTTGTGCTGGAGTGGTGTCTCAGCACCTCTCTTCTCACTCTGATCTCTTCAGAATCACCAAAACATTTTTTCCCCTATTCTGTCTCCTCCATATACTAAAACAATGGAGCCATCACTTATTCATTCTCCTCTCACCCCAACTCATCTTCAAATCCCTTCTGAAAACTCCTTTTTTCTCAGGAATTCCTTCTTTCTTCCAATTGGCACCAGTGCTTGGTCACTTCTCAACTGCTCCTCAGCTGCCACCCGTGCTGGCCTGGCCTCCGGCTCCCACACAGGGTGTCACGCTTCCCATGCTTTGCTCACAATAATAGGAAACTTAACACCCATTCTGGAGACCGTTAATGTGAAAAGATCTTTTGAGGTTTCCGCAGAGAAAATGCCAGAGAATATTTTATGGGCAAACAGCTGTTAGTAGCAGAGTCCTCACCCCATTCCGATTTAACTATTAAAATTACCTTTTTAACTCACATCTCTTGACTTCTGATTACAAAACAGAAACATTTCTTTTTATATGCTTTAAAAATATTTTTTTTCCCCTGTATCGCAGGCCTCACTCCATCACGAAGTGTGGAGTTTGCTCAGCTACAGCCGTAGCTGCTGGCCAGGTGAGACAGAGAGAGCTCTGAGGTCTGGGAACGCTCCTTGGGGTGGGAGGTCTCCAGGTGACAAAACCGGGGACCAGCTCGGGAACCTTCAAACTGCTGTTAGACACCTCGCAGCTCTTGGGGAAATCCTTTTGCATGCATTGACATGCGTATAACACCACTGTACGCATCTTTGTATTATACTACTTGACAAAAATCGGGCTTGAAATCTGCTAACTGTGGCATCTACCCAAATTCGAGATGCTGAATAATTCACCCATCCGTTTATGTCTATCTGGGGGTGAGGTCTTTTCAGTCGCTGAATCTCTTTTTGGCGGAGTTTGAATTTTACGAGCATGAACAATGTGATGGCATCAACTCGACAATAACATTATATTCCTTAAGCTCCTGCTTCCCGGCAGGCGGGAGGAGGTTTTTGGCCGCAGGCTGGCAGGAGGCAGAGCATCCCGGCGCCTCTCCCCGCGCCCACCACCAGATGGTACCCGGGATTCACAAATACGTGTCTTCCCAAGGGCTTGGGCTCTCCGCTAGTTATTTAACCGGCAAACAAACACAGCAGACCTCCAAAGACAGCTTGAAGCGAACCTTATTCCTCCGCTCCCCTGCCAGACCTGACTAGGGAAACCGCCCCAAAATTTAGTGCCTCGTGTGCTCCATCCCCCGGGTCAGACTGGCTTGTGGGTCCCCCTTCTTTCGGTGTGACGTTATTTTACTGTCCTCAAAAGTAGCGCTTCCAGCTAAATACATTCTACTGCACCCTGCAAAAGCAGTCGTGTGCTGAACGCACATCTCGCATTGCGGCGACGCGTTGAGACAAGGCAGGCACAGCCCAGCCTCGATGTGCTCGGCGCCGTACAAATGCAGAGGATGGGGCTGAGTCTCCACTATGAACCCGGGCTGAGCTCGGGAGCTAGCTCCCCACGTGAGTTGCATTTCTACACAAAAATCCTAAAATACATTTGTATGTGTCGACACTTTTATAGGAGGATGATAATAATGTGCTATATCACAAATTGACCAATTTCTTTCTGTCCTTGGGTGACTTTGCAAGCACTCTTGCAAAAATTAAATCAGAAGAAGACCTGTTTCCTAAACATAGAATCATAGAATCATAGAATTGTTGAGGTTGGAAGGGACTTTTCAGATCATCTAGTCCAACCATTAACCTAACCTGACAAAACCACATCTAAACCATATCCCCAAGTACCACGTCTACCCTTTTTTTAAACGCCTCCAGGGATGGCGAATCCACCACCTCCCTGGGCAGCCTATTCCAATGTTGAATAACCTTTTCAGTGAAAAAAAATTTCCTAATATCCAACCTAAACCTCGCCTGGCTTAACTTGAACCCATTACGTCTTGTCCTATCATTTGTCACTGGGGAGAAGAGGAACACGTCCCTTGCCAGATCTCCCTGTGTGCAAATACTAGATCTGCTCTAGACATTCATTCCCGCTTCGGCTCCCGTCCCAGGACAGAGAGGATGGCTTTTCTCTGGGGATGCAGTCGGGGAGCGCTGGAGCAGCGCTGCCAACGTACGCCAGCCTGTCGCCCTGGTGTGACCATGGGCCTGTGGGCTTTGTCCTGCTCCTTTTCAGAATTTCTGCTTTCTGCACAGACACCAGGCTGGTGCCTGGACCAGTTCCACTCTGGTTTTTCACTTACACAGAATGACTCGGTCTTTATGCCAGTGCAATAAAGTAGAATCAGGCAAATGCACTGTTCATCGGCCAGAAAAAAAAAATAAATCAATCTGTAAGACAGGTGTAATGGCTTGGGCTCAAAGCAAGAACTCTTACATGGCATTGATTGTAATATCTTACCTAAAAAAATGTTAAAAACCTCTTTCTGTTTAGCTATTTTATCCACGTCTGTTTCAAACTCCTGCAGCTACTCTACGTGATATTGGCATCGTTAAGAGTTTACTTGTTGTGAAGGCTCTGAAGTTCATGGTCACATCTTCCAGCTACAGGGGCAACCATAAAAAAAATAGTTGCAGGTCTATCCTGTAAACATGACCACAGTGACCCAGAGAAGAGAGAAGGCTGATGGGATGAGGCTCTGAACTGAACATCAGTCTTTTACACCCAGATACATAAATAGCCTATTTTTAAAAGATAGCTAAATGTTTCCCCACAGATTTATAAACATTCTTCCATGTCTGGAAACACTGTGTTGTAACATAGCATACCATGGCCACTACTGGAGCGGAGCATTTTAAAACAAACAAACAGCAAAGAAATGACGATGGGCATGAAAACATGAAAGCAAATTTTCTGGAAGATTTGTTGTTGCTGCCCTTTTAAAATGAAACAGTGTGTAGATTTGTGAGAAGGTTCAAAATATTGACAGTCTCACCTCACCAGCTTTTGTTTCTATGCTCTTCCACCTTCAGCTGCAGTGCAATTTTTTTGGTATCAAGTGTAGTTTCTCTCTAACAAAACTCCATCTGGTTAGTTCTGTTCTAATAAGAAACAAACTCAAGTTTAATGAAAGTTAGCAATGATTAGAGTGCCGTAACCTACTCGTCACAAACGCTGACTTAGAATAAATGTGATGAAGGGCTTTTTTCCTCCAGGCTCCTGGTTTTAATATCTGATGAGGATCTGCAAGTCAGTAAAATGAGAATAGTCTTGATGATAGATAAACATAGCTGATGCTCTGGTAAACAAGAGCCACCCCCTAATCCATGTAAAATTCTCATTAATGTTAATTATCTTGAAATGAAAGAGTAGGCCGTAAAACTTTATAAAAAATGTAATACAGCGTCCTCATTGATCTCTCGGTGATACCCGAGTGAAGACTGATGCTAAAGCAAAGTTAGCTCCTTTACTCATTCACATTTGTCATTTACCGTTTACGTTTCTTCGCTGTAATTAGGGGTGTGGGTCTCCTGCAGTCCCACGCTCCACTGGAGGCATCAACCCTAAGTTATATAATCACAGGCAAATACAGTACAGATGTGTAATTCAGAAGGACCCAACATCTGTATTGCTACCTATAACTTGCTGTGCACCACCCGACCCTTCCTTTGCAGAGGTTACCATTTCTTTCGGACTTTTAAGGTGTTAGTTACCAGCTATACTAATTGTCTTTTCCTTCCCAAACCAAATTTTCCAATTTTAATGTCAAGTGTTAAGCAAAAACAGAAATACATGGCTGTTCCTGTTAGGCTCCTCCACTACAAAGCGTGCTTTTCCGACTTCTGATGTAACTCATCCTGACGTCGTCTTTTCCACTGGAAAATCAGTACTTTTTCCTTGACACCAGCTGTCACCACAAACACCAGTGGCCACTGGATTCCTCCACACATGCACTCACCTTCCGAGCGGTCTCCTCGACACGTACGTTTTCTCTGGCGAGGTTTGGTTTCCTTATGCCCAGCCAGGGATACTTTCTCTCTTCTTCTGGCTTGAAACTGCTCGCTCAGAAAATCTGCCCGCTACGGCTCAGATGAGTTCCCCAGTTTCTGCCTCTCGAGTTAGTGCTGGATATGGACCACAGGGCTCCTAGGATTTCCCCTCCTGCAGCCTGAGCTTGTTTCAGAACCTCTCTTTTGCAGTTCCCTGTATCCCTCTGATGCCAAAATGCATCACCCGTAGCCTGCACTCTTCCTCCAGGCTGTCGGTGCTCTCCGGCTGATTCGAAATCCTCACACCCTACAGTAATTCACGGTGTAGTTCTCACTTCAGCTATTTTCCTTTGTCTTCTAAAGTGTAAATCATCTACCACTTTTCTCCCTATTAATCAGGCGGCCACTATCTAAATAGAAATTACTTCTTATTTTGAAGGAAAACACAATTTAATAAGCTAGGAAGGCAGGCACATCTCTGGTACTTACAAAGCTACAGTAAAAATCTATTGTATTTATCATTTTGATAAGGACATTTGGTGAAATAGGCTTCTGGACTCCAGGCTCAAGTATTTTTAAAATTTTTAAAAAGGGAAAAAAGGAAGGCTGTTTAACATCTTTGTCGGAACTGAGTGCACCCTCAGCAAGTTTGCCAACAACACCAAGCTGTGGGGTGCGGTTGACATGCTGGAGGGAAGGGATCCAGAGGGACCTGGACAGGCTGGAGAGGTGGGTCCATGCAAACCTCATGAAGTTCAACATGGCCAAGGCAGGGTCCTGCACCTGGGTTGCGGCAATCCCAAGCACAAACCCAGGCTGGGCAGAAAATGGATGGAGAGCAGCCCTGAGGAGAAGGACTTGGAGGTGCTGGTGGATGAGAAGCTCAACACAAGCCGGCAATGTGCGCTCACAGCCCAGAAAGCCAACCGCATCCCGGGCTGCATCCCCAGCAGCGTGGCCAGCAGGGCGAGGGAGGGGATTCTGCCCCTCTGCTCCGCTCTGGTGAGACCCCACATGGAGTACTGCATCCAGCTCTGGGGTGCCCAGCACAGGAAAGACATGGACCTGTTGGAGTGGCTCCAGAGAAGGGCCACAAATATGCTCCAAGGGTTGGAGCCCCTCTGCTGTGAGGACAGGCTGAGAGAGTTGGGGGTGTTCAGCCTGGAGAAGAGAAGGCTCCAGGGAGACCTTATAGACCCTTCCAGTACCTAAAGGGGCTACAGGAAACCTGGGGAGGGACTCGTGATTAGGGTGTGCAGCAATAGGATGAGGGATGACAGTTTTAAACTGAAAGAGGGAAGATTTAGATTAGATATTAGGAAGAAATTATTTACTGTGAGGGTGGTGAAACCCTGGCCCGGGTTGCCCAGAGAAGCTGTGGCTGACCCATCCCTGGAGGTGTTCAAGGCCAGGCTGGATGGGGCTTTGGCAGGGGGGTTGGAACTCAATGATCTTCAAGGTCCCTTCCAACTCTCACCATGCTATGATTCTATTTTACCCCCCTATAAGCTGTAATTCAGGAGAGCCGTCAATGAGTTGCCAGTGCTGCCATGGGCACCAAGGGTGTGGTAGGAGTGACACTGCTGCAGTGCTTTCTGAAATGAAAAGTTCCTTCTCCTTGCTCTTTCAGTGTCTTCTAGAAGGCAATTTTCACCCCTGAAACCAAGGGAAAACAAGACAACCCAAACCCAGGAAAGCACTTGGCTCTCACCTGTGGTCTGCAAGAAGCTGCTCGGCGCTGGAGAGCTTTGTGTCCAACAGCAAGTCAGTTTTAGATGGTTTAGCCCTTACCCTGGAACCTTCACCAGCAAACATGTGGTGAGAGATCAGTCCTTTGATCTGTATTATATCTTCCAGGGCAAAAGTCACTCTGGATATACAGTCTTACAATTTCCCAAATACTTGTAGAAGTCCAGTCTATGACTCCCCTGCTAGCGCTTCCAAATTGATCATGGTTAGAAATGGTGGCTTAGGGCTGATCTCTCCCTGGCACGGTAATATGGAATAAATAATTTATGCCAGCCTGTTATTAACCAATCATCTCTTCCTGCAGGTTATTAACACTCCATGAAGTTCACCTGCTGAAAATGACTCTCTGGTGGATCTTCCTAGGGATAAATCCAACCATCCAGAAAACTCTAGCTTATGAAACAATTCTACTGTATTTTAGCAGGTAAGGAAGTGAATTTGAGTGGAAAGAAATAAAATCAATTCCAATTCAAACTTTTTTTTGAAATACAAATTTTAATTTTATAATGCGTTTTCCGACATCATCAGGAATAAACTCTTAAATAAGAAACTCTTCCAAAGTGCACATTTTTGTTTCGTCTTTTAGGTGTTAGTGGAGAACCGGAGCAATCTGTTTTCTTTATTATAGCAACCACAGTATAAAAACATCTAGTTCATTTGCTGTAGCATCCCTTCGAAGGAAAGGTGCTGAACAGGAAATTACCCTGAGGCCCCAAGTTATATCTTGCTGGAACCTGAACTGCATTTTTTTGAAAGCTCCTAAAATGCGTGGGCAACAGTAATGATCTGTACTGAGATAATACAAATAATTTTCTTAGTCTTCACAGACTGAAATTAATTGGTCCTGAGCACAGCTTTAAATGTGTGACATTAAAGAAGCACGTAGTTACCCTACAGGAATAAGCCACCCTACAAGCTTTTAATGTTGCAACCTTGCCTAGTTTTGTATTCCTGGCCACGTGATATTGACTCTGGAAAAGGAGGCAAGATGTTTTAATTACTCATAAATAATTATGTAAATGTACACAGCAATGCTTGTTGAAATTAATCATCCATTAGCACTCTGGGGAAAAAAAAAAGAAGAAATGGAAATCAGATGAGATATTGCTGCTGAAAATTGAAATTCTGATTCATTTCACAATCAGTGTTCATGAAATATGCCTGATGAATATCGATTTATCCTGCTGAATAAATCTGCCTGAGGGAGGAGACACTTTCCAGAGAGGGCAGGTAGTATTTGTAATCATTAAAGGCACATCAAGAGGTCTGAAAGCAGGTTATGGAGGAGGATAAACTGTTTTTATTCGCATTTGTGACTAAGGAAAGAGGAATGCAAAAGAGACGCTTAAGTAAAGTCACTAATAAAGTATTGGACATTAAAAAAAACCCCAAGAATAGTGGGTATCTGCTGACTGTGTACCGTACCTCTCCCCACGGATCGCTGCCGCATCACGTGCAGGGTCAGCACTCAGGGCAGGGGACGTGGAGGCTTCATTCACTCCGGGGGCAACCTATGGGCACGCATTGAGAAGGAAACATCTATTCCCAGTGTCTTGTAAGACGGTGTGAAATTCATTCGTAATTCTGATTTTGGCTTCTTTATCCAGTCGATGGGCTTAGGCTGGCCCTTGAGCTGCCCCACGGTGCCACACACCTTTCCCCTCTGGGGTGCTGCCCCCTCTGATACCCCCCTGCCTCCGCAGCCGCCTGGGGACCTCCTTGGGGAGAGCGACAGCATTTCAAGGGCAGAGGAGCTGGAGGACACTGTGAAGACCACAGGAGACACACAAAAAAGCCTGAGGGCCTTTTCTGACCTTTTGCCCTTTACTTGATGGCCTGTTTCTTTAAAGCGAATTTACTTACGGGTTTTTTTTTTAGTTAGTTTTTTCTCCTGCTATCCCCATGAGGCATTCTTTCCTATGAGTCATGCACACCATAAAGAAATTACTGTTTGGCTCAAAGTTCTGCTCCCATGCCTGGAATCAACATTTTTTCAGTGAGAGATAGGAAATGAGGTGAATTTGCGAGTGATTCATTATTTACTATTTTGACCTGAGATGTGTTTTTACCGCTAGCTTTAAAAGAAAAGAAAATCATACAATAAAATCCCTAAAACACAAGGCCGAAGCTACATGTGACTCAAGACACTAAACATGCTCTTTAATGGTTTCTTTACATCATATATAGCAATAATCCCTTATATCTTTTGATGTTGATTTTACATTTTATCAGGATTGTTAATGGGATTAACTTTATTCCAGAAGGGTGTCTTAGTTATTTAAAATACCCTTTGAGAGTATTTTTTCTCACATGGCTCAGAACCACAGTGTTGTTTATGAATTTATAGTCTTTTACATGTGCATGATACAACATAATAAGACACCTTTTAAACACCTATATAGCCTGGATGTAAATATCATATAGATACATATAAAGAGAGCAGTCCTGGGCACTAACGCCCATCTAAGCTCAGAAACCCAAATTTGGAATAACACAGAATTCCAGACGACAAAAGAGCAAATCAAACCAAAACGTGGCAACCAAAAGACGATGCAATAGCCAGAGGCAGAGCCCCAGAAGCCACTTCCATTGGGGACAGTTGGAAGGAATTGTGGAAAAAATGCAGGACTCTAGCNGACAAAAGAGCAAATCAGACCAAAACCTGGCAACCAAAAGCCGATGCAATAGCCAGAGGCAGAGCCCCAGAAGCCACTTCCATCGGGGACAGTTGGAAGGAATTGTGGAAAAAATGCAGGACTCTAGCAAAAAGGTAAAGAATTGGAGGAACATGTGGAGGCCTTCACGTTTTTAAGGGTATTTTAGTATTAACTCCAGGTGGATTATAGCTGTTTCCAGTTGCCGCAGAATTCCAGCAGTGCTATTTGCCTGAGCTCCAGCCCAACAGGCGGACCCCAGAGCTGCCCAAGCCACCAAAATCCTCTTGGAAGCCAAGAAGGCAAAATCTAAGCACCGCTGCCTCTAGTAGGGATATTTGCACTGTACCTGGAAAGGCCGGTTGTGGGATCAAAGGCAATCACAGACTGCCCAGAGATGGGATTTCCTGAACCGTCCAACTGCCGAAGGTTTGCTAAACACCACAGTTTGACCAGTTTTCTCCATCACTGTCAGGTGGGATATTGAAACATTCTCTCTTCCTACAGGCTTGCCTCCCGGTATGTCAAACCATTTGTGGCTTTGAGGGGTTGTCCCTCCTCCATCTCCATCACAAAGAGCGCTGATGTGCTGCTCTGAACATGTGGGGGTCTTGCCCCATGCACAATGGCGTATGGGGCACAGCTCTGCTCAGCTCAGGACCCCACCACAGATCCGTAAATCAACAGCGACTGCATAAACGCCATGAATAAGCTCTTCGCTTAAAGGAGTGAAAATAAAATCCGGACCAAGCTCTGAAAGCCTTGCTTGAACCCTTTCTAAAATTAGATTTAGACATTTAGGTCATTATAAAGCAGATGCTGCCACCAAATTTGTTTGGATGTAACTCACTGCGGCACTTTTGCCAGTAGAAACAAATTAGAAAATGCTGGCTAGCTCATCAAATCCTACTGATTTATTCATTTCGAACTAAAGCAGTTGCAGAAAGTTCTTAAGTAGTGCATCTCCATCCTTGGCAGATACTTATGAAAGAGGCAATGATTTTAATTTTTACTGCAGGAAATAGAACACATCTGGGATCAAGAAGTCTCTTTTATGGTAGCCATCACTTCAGGTGGGAGGGGAATAGGAGGAAGAGGAGATGAGGAAATTAGTTTCCCAGAAAAGGCCACAATATATTTTAAAAAAAACATGTAAAATAAAATATTGTTCTGAATTATTTCTCTTGGTTGAAATGAACATTATCCATTTTGTTCTCCCAGGACAGCTTCTGGATTTGAAGACGGGTTTTTACAGTGCAGCTGGCGTTTCTGATTTGACTAATATTCTTGCAACCACGCAGTGATAAGATTTCATGGCACTGAGATTGCCTTTCTACGCTCCATGCAAGCAGACAGAGGAAAACAGAAGATATCAGTGACCTCTTCTCCCATAAAAGCCACTCAATATATGCACAGTGTTGCCAACTTGCCATTTTTTCACGAGTCCCATGATTTTTAGTTGGGACGAAGAATGGGTTTAAAAGCCCCACAGCCTGGAAACAGCTAAATCAGCATGTACCACCCTAAAATATCTTGAATTGCAGAAAGCCAGAGTTAAACAAGCAGAGGCCCCAAACTATAATTTACAAACAACAACATTTTAAGCCATCCCATGATTTTTGGAGTCTGATTAATGAGTCTGAATGGTGGTGTGTACAACCAGCACACAAACAGCATCTAACATTTTCCTATTTCGGCTTGGCTGCAACTACTTTAAACAATTACTTCAGAAGGGTTTGACGTCCAACTGGGCTTATGCTGTGCTGCTGGTGGCGAGGAGACCAGCGGCCTGTTGACCATCATTGGACATGTCAGGGACAATCTCTTAATTACCAGACACGCTGAGGCTGTTCTAGCAGCAGAGATGGCCTGAGGCTTCTCTCCCGCTCTTCATCAGGAGTAGAGATGAAGGGATCTCTGCTCCCCCTTCAAAGGGACTGTCCTTAGCTCAATCTGATTGAGCTGTTAGGGTTCTTCAAATTAAAAGCAGGCCCACTTTTAGTCTTTTTCATCTTGAATGAGTGATTTTGGGAAGACGTAGCAGATCTTGCAAACCATGACACGACTCAAAACCCAACGTAGGACTGCAGCGACTGAAGCTCTCGCAAGGGCCTGCACAGGAAACGAGATCTCAATGGCATTTCTGTCTCATTTCTGAAGGAGCCCAGCCCCGTTCCTCTTCCTTTTCAGACCACGAACAATGTGTAAAACGGTACAGACATTGCTACTGCGAGCTGAGGTTTTGTTCATTGTTAATGCAGTGAAAAATACAGACTTTTCACACAGTTGACGTTGTAAAGCCAACAGCTGGCTACAAGCAAACGCTCTGTAAGTACAGGATGCACATTACAGGGAAGAATGCTACTGGACTGGCGAAGTCAGGTCCACAAAAACAATGAAATGACATGATTAAAATTTCCTATGCAATCTTAATTCAGGGCCCTTTTGCATAAGCCTTATAATAAAGCCTTGTAATAAATAATTAAAGAACCAATTTTGTCATCGCATTCCCGTTTCAGAGTGGAAAAGCATTCAAAAAATGAGGTGTCTGCATGTTCCGTCTTCTTGATGCATACTGCATCTTGCAATATGCTGTTTAAACATTTTTTTGAAATCTTGATACTTCATGTCACCACCAGCTTTCTGAGGGCTCTCATCTCAGCCTTGCCCAGCGAACATCACAGATGGTTATTAATAATATACTTTCATACCACTTTGAGGTGTGAAGATTCAACTCCTCTAAATTCCTTCATTGGGGAACAAGGACAGAGGTGGATGAACATCAGAGGTGTCCACCTTCTCTGCTCAGCTGCTGCCACAGACTTGGGGTTCTTTCAGAGGATTTAGTGGTACGTAGCATTTTGTTTATTTGATGCGCAGCTATAGCTGACCCCAGTTACAACGAGTTACTGACAGGTCTGGATCAGAGGTCTCCAGAAAATAAACCATGAATAACTGGTGACTATGCGGGGAATTGATAAAGGCACTAGGTATTACAGGAACCCAGCCTCTTTTCCTAAAAAAGCCTGATTCATGCCCAGAACAGGTCCGTCCTCTGCAGGGAAACGGTCAGGTGTCACATAGGGAAAACAAAAAGTAGTATCATGGAACTGCTGTTCATTGGGCTGATTCATGTGAGGCTGAACAACTGCCTTTTTGGGGTATTCTTAACTCATTTTCATGTTTAATGTGCCTTTGTGTATAACTTCCCTTATGTCTAGTTGTGATAACCACAGGAGGAGAGGCGATGCTACCCAGAGGGACTGGGTCATCTTAGGCATGTGTACTCACCGTCAGAGGTACGAGAGTGCACGTTCTGGGTTGAAAAGAGTAAATATGGGAAAGACTCACCAAAAGCACAGCTGTTCTATAGAATTTCATGCCGAGGAGACGGAACGGATTTGTGTTTGGGTATGAGACCTGGAGTGAAATTTAGCAGTATGGTTTGGAGGGGCTGGTTCAGAACAAAAGAGAAAGAGGATCTGGGGCTTTTCCAGCGACACTCTTGCTGTTGCAATATTTTAAAAAGTCATAGTGAAAAATCTATTTGCTGGACACTCGTCTGGGTTTCCACCACGACTCACTGGATGAGCAAGCCCACATAATGTAATTAATTTGTGCCTTGGAATTCAGGTCTGCTCAGGGGACTGAATTTCAGAGCCCTTCAGTGCGTTTCTTACTTGTTTTTCTTCGGCTGACATTTTCCAGCGTGGCTGCATCTTTCAGGCGTGGCACATTATTTGTGTTAGACCTGAGGTGGGATTCAGTAAAAACCAGCCAAGCCAGAGACACAGGGCACCTCAAAGAGAAAAGGTGCTGTGAAGCATTAATGCTTATTTACCCTGGAAAGAAGCAATTCAAACAACATGTTTTCTTCCACAGTTAAGATGAACTTGCTGTTTAACTCCTTTATTACCAAAGGCTGCTGAATTCCCAGGCAACAGCATGGCTGAGACAAGTCACCATTTCCTTTTCAGAAAATGGAAGTGGTGCACAATTGTTCTTTTTTCTTCCTTTTTTTTTTTTTTTTTTTTNTTTTTTTTTTTGGTGGGAAAAACAACTTCTGAGTTCCTTTACCACTTTCTGAGCTGAGCTACAATGGGGCCCAGCCAGCCGTGACCTTTCACAAGGTGGGGGAGGAGATACCACGGAGTTACAGCTCCTTTCTCATTTGAAGTGATCCCTTTGCAAAATAGTACCCGTGTTTCCAGGACCCACGAATGCACAGCTACTCGGAGAAGCAAACGATTAATCTTTCTCTTTCATTTCCATCACAAGCTGCGGCAGTGGCAGTGCCCAGCCAACCCATAAATACATATATAGAGATATATATTCTTTGCAATTCGAGCATTCACATAGCCTTAAAATGCACCAGCAAAAGGCAGCATATGGAAAAGTCTGATTGAAAACATATGGGAAGTTGCATCAGAAACAGAGACTTTTTTCTCTTGCCTTCTGCGGATGTTGATTTGCTCCACTCACGACTATTTGGGGAAATAGCAGGGAAAATACATTTCCTTTTTTACTGAGTGCCGTCTAAGCCCCACGGATTGATAACTTCACTGTTACTGTGATCTCTACCACGTTCTGGCAGCTGAGAGACTTCTTTATCTCGAATCGCGTGTTTCTTATTGATAATTACTCAACAAAAGTTTAGTTATGTATTATTCATAGCTTTTTTTTTGAAGTCGTTGACACCACCTGCACTTAACTCTGAAAACCAGTCCTGAATCAGCTTTCACAGATCTCCACCAGATTTGGGTGTCACTAGATGAAAAATATAACTATTACAGTAAAACAATCTTTTACTTTTTTCCTTCCTAGAGCTAATTGTTTTAATTACTTACCACTTCGTTTCCTACTAGTAAACAGCTGCTTCTTCTTGCCCTGCCTGTAATTGTGTTTATTTGTCAATGCCAGAGATAGAACGAGAAGGTATTGCTGTAAGAGTGGAAAGAATCTTAGATCACCTTCAGCCCTGGCTCGCACCTCGCACAGCCCCATTCATCTGACAGAGGCTGTCGGGGTTTGTAAATCAGACAGGGCCCTACATTCTCACACCACCAAAAAAATCAAAGTGAATCAACTATGGACTTAGGAGAGAGTGTTAATGATTACAGAAGGCTAAACTGCCGGCGTTAGGTGTAGTGCAGCTTGCTTTTCATTTACGTCCCAGGCTGCTACAACTCATTCGCACGAACAGCAGAATCTTAAATGTGCCTTTCGGTTCATAAAGAAAATAAAGGTCTGGTTTAACAAGGGTGATTTATGCCATTTAATTTTAAATTTTATCTTTTTTCTGCCCAAAACCAGGAAAAACCCCAAGGAAAAAAAAGACCGATCTGGCAAGAGCGGGATGCCCGGTACCGCGGTGCCCGTGCCAGGGGCTGCTCCTTCCAGCACAACAGAAAAAGACGGCTGCAGCCTGCGCCGCTGGATTTATAAGCGCACAAAGCTTTTTATTTCATTTCAAGCATTCAAATGCTGGTTTGTAAGAAAATCGGGACCTTGGACGCTGGGCTGGGAAGCCGAGCAGCCGCAGAAGCTCCTGGCGCGGCAGGGCTGAGCACGGGCAGGGGGCTGCGGCAGAGGGGGCCGGAGGGTCTTGTGGGGGGACGTGGTGCACGAATGGAGCCTGAAATTACCTTTTCTAGCCAGTCTGCCCATGCGTCTGTCACTCCCTTTCAATCATTTTACTTGCACGGGATAGAATCATAGAATCATAGAATTGTTGAGGTTGGAAGGGACCTTTCAGATCATCAAGTCCAACCATTAACCTAACCTGACAAAACCACATCTAAACCATATCCCCAAGTACCACGTCTACCCTTTTTTTAAACACCTCCAGGGATGGCGAATCCACCACCTCCCTGGGCAGCCTATTCCAACGTTGAATAACCCTTTCAGTGAAAAAATTTTTTCTAATATCCAACCTAAACCTCCCCTGGCTTAACTTGAACCCATTACCTCTCGTCCTAAAAAGAGATGGTAGACTTGTGAGATGGTAGACTCCATCTCACAAGGTTTGTTCTATCTAACATTAACTTCAAGCAGTACATTAATAAAGGCGTTGTTTTTCACGTGTTCAAATTGCTTAGATTTTTAACGAAATGGCTTGCTTGAAAATTGTTTCTTTTCTTCCCTTCCTCTTCTTCCTCCAGTATCACTGGACTGAGGTGAGCAGCAGACAGTACTTAGTCATAGGTTCGGTGATAGATTGGTATCCTGATATCTCCTTACCCTGGAAAGACTCGCACCACGAAGACGGTGCGATTCTCAGTTAGGTATGAGAAGCAGCACTTCGTTGTGGTCTCCAACTTCCCCAAATCCTTACATCCAGAAGAACCACTCGCTCTCAATTTTAGAGAGCTTCTAAATGTGCTTGTTACTCTCTTGCGCTCCTTCCAGAATTTATAGACCTTGAGCTGACAGCAGTACAAATAATTTTTGGCATTAAAATTAAAGGTTTAAGAAAGGCAGAGACAGACGGCATGAATAAAGTTTTAAAAACTTTCCAAACCATTTGTCAGCTCATTTTTTTTTCTGTAGCAGGAGGCTGGCAGCGGTGACCTGTGCTGGGAAATGCTTAGTGCACCAGCGTGGCCTTGGTATTTGTAGGCTAATTTTTGTTTTGAGTATAACTCTTGACTCATGGAAAAATAATCTAAGTGTTTTGGGCTGGTCCCTGACTTGATCTTCCTTGAATTAATGACTGTCTGTTTCAAAATAAGTGTGGAGAAGCTTTTATGATAATGTTTTTATCCCCTTGCTCTCTCCCTCGCCTGCTCTTTGAGAGGCAGAAGTCGCTGGAAGTCAGTTCCCAGCAGCTGTTCGCGATGTGGGTGGTTGGGCTTTTCCAGTGAGCAAAATTCAGCCCTCAGCTCTACCAGACTCCCGCTGCCACTCCAGCACTGCCGTCTCCCAACATAAAGTGACATTTCACGTTAAAAATTAATGGCAAGATGTGAAATTAAATCAGCCAGTTTTAACCAGAGCGCTACAACAGTCGCTTTAGGCAAATGGCAAACAAACCTCTGAAAGTCAGTGTGTTGGGAGGCACATACACCAAACAAAATCTAAACAGCTAAATTTAGTCCGGATAGGAAATTCGCTTGAGGTTAAGTAAAGTTTTCTGCTACTTTGTTTTGTTTTTAGATTACCCAAGAGATGTTCCTTCCTGGAAAGGGAAATAGGACAGAGATACATAGCTGTTTTTCAATCCCTTCGTTTACATGGACTCACTTCAAGTACGTTTTATCGTGTGTTTGTGATTTAAACCTCACCGGCTCCTATTTTCAGATGGAGAGATTTGAAGTGCCAGTAGCAGGTCTGTGTGCAGCCCAGCTCCTACTGGTGCCTCTCGCCTGGGCAGGGGGGCACCTTCCTTCCAAACTCTTATATACGCTGAACACAGGAGGACAATGTAGAAGTTTATTTAAAAAAAAATAAATAAATTCCTTCACACCTAGTAGTTAGAATTGGTAGTTATTGCAAAATTACATTCCGGAAGAGATAAAAAATTATGAGCTCTGCTATGTAACATCTAAGCCAGAGGAGACAGAGCTCCTCAATCCAGCAACTCCAGCCAAAGCTCAGGAAAATCGAACCCACAGACTTTCTGGATTCATATTTTATCATCTACCCTAACATTTTTGCTTGGACATCGTTTTGCTTAGAGAAACGCCTCTGAACCTAAATCCTGGTGCTAAGTAGCCACGACTGGGTGTGTGTCTGTCTGCACACAGCAAACCAGATATAAAACTTCTGATCTTTTTCATTAAAGGTGTCAGCTGAGATGCTATATTTCTGCCTTTGTATATGCGAAATTTTTTCCTACTTGTTTAGTTTTATATTGCAATAATCAGGGTAGAAGTAATTGTAGGAAAGTATACAGTTACAGGTTTATTTACTGATCCAGGATATAAATCTAGTTGCTTAAGCAAACACAAACTGTTTAAACAGTCATTTAAGCAAACATGCAGGATGAGGTACACTGGAAAGGATTCTACAAATGATCTGAAAGTTGGGGGCTTGGTGGGGTTTTTTTGTTTAACAAGGCTATACCATCACTTCTTATAACTGCTGGGGAGGTGATGGGAGAGGAAGAGGACCCTCAGCACTTGTTTAACGACTTTTTTTGTCGGTAAGCCTACGACCTGCACTGCTGGGGAGCTTGGACTCCTAAAGCCTCCTGCACCCCAGGGGTGGCAAAAAAGTGTGTACAGGGGAAAACTAGCCCTGGCTGGGGCTCCCCCGCTTCCCCTTGGCTGGAAGCACAGCAGGGTGGGGATCCGTAGGGAAAACTGGTGAGAAACTGCATCGGTGGCACTGAGTCCTCGGGGACTTCCAGAGCCACGGCAAGCCAGGTTAAACAGCAACGCAGTGGAATCTCCCTTTGAAGGCTTCTATTTACTTACGCCAAAGTTATTCTTTCAGAGGAAGCTATCGGAATGTAGAGTTTCAGAGCAGGAAATACCACTCTCTTAATAACGCCGTGCATAGGGACCGGGGGCGTCAGCGTGGCATCGAGCTGGGCAGGCGGCTGCTGAAGCCAAACTCTCCCCCTGGCACTCGTGCAGCAAGAGGGCGTGCAGGAGATTGACTCCTTCCCAGGGCCGTGGCCGGCGGGGTCCTGGCCAAGCATCGCCGCGCACCGAGATGCGAGAATCCATTATGGAACAGAAATAGAAAATGGCGGAGGTTATTCCTTGAAACTCAGGTTACTGCTTTTTGTATTGCATCCTTACAAAGTGCCTTGAAGTCCTGGTCAGGTTTGGGCCAGAAGAAGGGTGTCAGAAACAACCTCTGAACTGCAAAGCTTTTACTTCCCTGTTGCAGGTATAAAATGGCTTTGGTGGTACACCTTGGGATATTAGGTGCCCTGCAAATGATGCTAAAAAGTAGATGAGGACAGAAAGAAAGACATTTTTAGCTTAGTGGATAGACTGCTTGTTATCCTTACATGCACTTCATAAATAATTTTTTGACTTTCTGGAGGTTTCTGAAGAGTGCATTATTCAAAACATCCAGCTATTCCTTCTGAGACTGAGTGTGTTCACTGGCATCTTATGAAATGCTCAATGTATTTAATTATTAATATTTCTTCAAGTATCTATGAGTTCTCTCCACTCTGTACAACATGTGCAAGTTCACCTCTCAAAATGATAAGAAGGAAGACGGAGCTGAGGGTCATCTTGGCCATGACACCTTTCCGCTGCCTTTCTTGCCGCCCCCCCAAAGGACCCTTGTCATGACAGTCTGGTTTCATCACAGCATTTTACCCTGTGGCTCCTGATGAGGTGAGCTGAGGATGCTGCTTTAAAAAGGAAAGAAAAAAAAAAAACCCAAGTAGAAAGTGATTACTGAAATTAACCACTGAATCAGAATTGCATTATGAATTTCTTTTGCATGTTCTGGCTTAGCAAGAAGGTCTCTCCTACAGTTCCTGAGACTCCATCTCCTTGGATATCCCACAGTCCCCTGTGCCACTGGAAAACGCCATTACAAAATGGCACCATTTGGAATCATTTTCTTCGTAAAGTGCAGCCACTTCGCTTTCAGCTGGAGAACAGTGACGGCTCGAGAGACCACGGAGATTTTTCCTTGCGAGCTCTGCGATTTGGTGTGGTGTTTGAACAGGTACGTAAAGCAGAGAAACAGAAACAATATGGTACAAGTTTCAAGCTTTAGCGTGTTTTTCAGAAGGTGCCAATATGCTACATGTGTAATGTGCATATTTCTGGAAAATTATGAATCACATACTTTTTTCCTGTAAAAATGACAGCTGTTTTCTAGGATGTCAAATCTGTAACTCCTTCCAAATAGCAAAACAAATTAAGTAAGACCAGCTAAACTGGTAGGGAGAATATTTTGAAGAATGGGAAGTAGAGCAGATTGCGTCCCATTTTGCAGCGCATCTGTGATGGGGAAGGGAGAGGAGGGGCCGGCTCCACGCCAGCGCCGTGCGGGTAACACGGTCCATGCATGGGACTGACGCATGGTAACATAAATAATTTATCTTATCAGGCACCGGTTCATTCCGGTGGTGACTGATAGGGGATTTTACTAAGTCTGCGGGCTTCTTCAATACACAATACAATTAATACATCTTCCTGTTGATTTTCCTCCTGTGTGCATTGGATTAAGGCTGCAGTAGATCAAGTGTCTACAGCAAACCAGGTGAGACACCAGCTCCAAGCTGGCAAGGACATGCCAGCAGACACTGTCCGTCCCCCTGAGCGTGAAGGAGCCAAACGCCAATGGTCCCAAAGAGCACGTGTTGTACAGACAGGAGCAAACTCGTATATACTTGAAAATGCCTTCATGGCCTTTGCAGCGCTACAAAAACTTGTTACGTGTTAGTGTCTTTGTGATATTTGCCCTCATTATTGAGATTACCTGGTACCAGTGTTTTTCTTCTTTGATCGTCTTTTAGGAGCCAAATCACCACAAAGGAATAATTCCCATTTGTAAACTCTTCTTTGAGGTAGAAGCACTTATACATGAAGCTTCATCACACAGATTTTACGCTGGAGTAAGAATTCTCATAGCGAAAATGGTTTTTCTGCCTGTTTGTGAAATTACCTTCACTTAAACGAGTAATTTGATGTTGAGAAGAAAGGCAAGCAATTACGGCAATCGCTCTCTGTGGTACAAGTACATTCATGCTTTTTCTGCCTTCTGACTGCAAAGACAATATTTACATGTGCATACAAATCATATCACATATTGAACTAGTGCTAGAACTGCAAATATTAAACCTGCAATGATACTTTGTTGATATTTTAAACATTTGATGAGCAGAAAATGCCAAAGCATTGATAAGACAGCTGGTTGTCAGGTGTTTTGCAAGGCCGATCGTCAGGAAGTTGCTTTCTCAGCATCTGCAGGCATGAAGTGTCAGGAAATTTGTTTCCTCGGCCGTTTCTAATGAAGCCCCATATCACCCAGAAAAGATCCATCCTAGTACTCAATGTGTTTTCTAATTCTTTCCTTCCTGAGGAGCAGGTAATGCTCCAGGAACGTAAAGAGCAGCATGAAAAGTCCCTCTGCCTTCGGTAGCAAGTTGCATGTTGAGATGCCGATGGAGAAGATTTTCACAGTACACATGTTGTTGCAGTTTAATTATTCCCTTTCCTGTAAAGAGCCTGGCTTTAATTAAACGGCAAAACAAAGTGAGAACTTTTCTCCAAGCCATTTTAAAGCACTCACTTCCTCCTCTGTGTTCTGCGGTTTATTAGATTTGAATGAGTAATGGGGTGGTTTCATTTGTTTAGTAAAATTGAAGTGGTCAGTAACAATTTCCTGTCTGAGCAAACCGTGGGCCGATTAACAATATTGGTGATGGTGGTAAATAGGGGTTTTTTTTTGCAGCACACAGGTTGTGCAGCCAGCCTGCTGCTGCTCGGGGGTTTCCAGAGCTGCTGGTACTTACCAGGCTTGGTCTCAACCCTCACCGAGACAAACGTGCTTACAGGGCTGGGCTGGCACAGGAGGAGTTCGAAAGGTGACTTCAGAACCGAGCACCAAAGCAGCCTGGAGGAGGTAACGTTTTGAACCAAAAAATTGATCTTTCTTCTTACCCCAGCGTTTAATAATTTGCATTTGCAGGGCCAAGCCTGGGTGCGGTACGAGCGCCGGAAGCACCAGCGAGGTGTCCAGGTTTGGAACATGCATCGGTCACTCGGGATGGCAGAGAAAGTGTTCGCTTGCTCCTCTCCGACGTGTTTCCCAGTGTTTCTGGCAGGGATGGCCATCCCTACCAGGGAATCCCTTTACTTTTCACAGATAAACACTCTTCTTTAACTGGCATGTAGCAATTTTGCAGAACACCATGATCCTGGGTCGAAACTGTACAGCATGCCATGAATTTGAACTCACGGCAAAACCGGTAATGAAATCAAACGCATTGTGCAAACCTTGGCATGGGATTCAGTGTTTTCACTCCTGCTGAAAACACCTTGGGAGAACTTTATTTCTGTTTATACCTGAAAAAAGGCACACGTAACCAGAGGCTAGAGTCTCCCAACCTAAATTGCAGTCACCAGGTGACACAAACAATATTTAGCAGTTGGTTTTCCTATACGCATTACAGATTTTTGCCTGCATTTTATTTATTGCCTCTTCAGAGAGTCAGACACACAGACCGGTAGTGATCAGCTCACCCAAAGTATGGAGTGACACAGTCCTCTTGCAAAAGGCATTTGGAAAAGGATGAACTCTACCTCAGTTATTCCTGCTATGTCTAAACACTGATGTGGTATTTGTGGCAAGTAAATGCTTACTGCATGTAAAAGACCTTGGACTCTGATATGACATATAAAAAATAATTTTAAAAATGTGGTGGCAGACACAGAGTACGAGACAAACATCAGGCTTATTGCAACACCTATTAAGTCAATGACAAAAATGTTGTCTCCAGTTATTGCTGTTCAGTTGATGATAAATATAATGCCTTTGCCATTAGTAGGCAAACACAAGGGCCTGTCAGCACGTAAGACTTCAAAACCCGACATTACATCCAGCAGTTTGTTTAAAGAGCCGATTCAACAGACTGATGGCATGGTTTTTTCTAGACTTACTTCTTCAGCCTTTGCCCATTGATCCTCACGTCTACATATGACCATTAACTAACTTGGCTCTTTCCAGAAGCTGCAGAGCCTTTCAAGGGTCACGGTTAGCTAGAGGGTTGATAAGCACAGCTTCTGTAAATAAAATAATTTGTACATCAACGCCAGTTGATGCCTGAGCATGTACAGCCTCCACAAGAATCGTTCCACCCAAGGCTGAATTCCGGAGTATTTGAGTTCCCTTAATTTTTACTGACATTGGTGTCAAAAGGAGATGCTTAGCACTTCAGAGAAATTGTTGGCAGCACGTGGACTCAAGCCCTCATGGAAAACGCTAGCCGGTTATCTCAGGAATGCAACTCACTGAAGCAAGCTTTTCAGCTCAGAAAAAAGTAAAATTACTTCTGTGAAAGGAGAAGCACGTGCTAAGTAGATATATCTGAAAAAACTTTAAAAAGAAGCACACTTCTTTCCTTAATCATACTTTGTAAGGCAGATAACACCAAGCCATTGCACAGAAAGGAAGTCAGAGAAATGACGCTGTTCCACATGAACAAGCAGGTTGCGTGGGCGTAACCGAAATCAGAAATTACCCTAATAAATAATGTCTCTCCTCTGACACCCTGAAGTGCTCTGCAAATGTTATTTCAGTTGAGCAATAGAGATGGGCAAATATTTTATAGTTTTAGAGCTGGAGGTTCAGAGAAATGTAACGATGCAAGTGTCTTGCTCGAGGTGAGACACAAGGCTAACGAAGAGCAGGAACGGTACCCCTGTGTTATGACTTGTAGACCTGTGGTCTAACCACCAGACAAGAAAGGGCTTATTAAAATTAACAGCATTAGAAAAGATTATGCTCCCCAGCAAAATACCAAGTTCCTGTGAAGACCTGTGAATCGCTTCTGAAGCTTTTACAAAAACTTATTTGAGAGACATCGTCTGTGGTTCTTCTGTGTGCATCTATGTCAGGACTTTTGAATAGTTACCCAGAAGTCAAACGTGTTTCTTTTCACCTTGTCTGCAAAACTCAGATTTCAGGTGTAGATTACACCCTGTCTGCTTCACGGCAGGAAAACAAAGTGCCTAGAAATACCCCTTCCTCATTTAGAAAGAAACTGTCTTTTTGCTAAAAGTTCAAAGCAATGAGATTGCATCTATCTCGCCAAACCAAATACTTGGCCAGAAGTCATCTTAAAATTTTAAATTACTAATAAATTAGATCAATTCCTCCAATATGGATCCGGGTTTGGGTGTAGGTGGTGAAGCATGGCCACCATCCGTTCCAAGCCAGGAGAGACATGCTCGTCTTCTTTCACCTCCTTGAGTCAGTCAGTCCTAGTGTTACCTCGCTTGAAGAACTGATTCTAGCACCTTCTGCGGTTGGTGAAGCAGGAGCGATCAGTTTAACCCACTAATCCTGTTTGTCACAGAGTGGAAAAAAAGCAACTGCAGCCTCTCCTTATGTCACGCTCATTTGAAGGTTAAATTCGACCAACAGCCCGTTTCCGTTACCCATAGGTTCTTGCTGAAAATTGGCAGTTTTCTCTGTGTTAAGGCATGGGCTTGGATGACAAAACCTGGCTCCAGATTATAGGAAGAGAAAGTTTGGGGGTGTTCACGTCTCAGCTTTCCCGCAGTTCCACACATGTTTTGAATAATATTTTCCAAGTGGGCTTCAACTTTACAAAAGCCATGAATGAGCCTAACCTAGATCACTTTTGCAACTGTTTTTGTAAATCCTTACGAGTTTACATGCTATTCTGTGCCCTCTCTGACCCTCCAGCCTATGTCCCTTCCTCCTACCCCACTTGCACACTTTGAATTTTAGTGCCCGACTCTCGGCAGCCTCTGGTCCCTGCAGCTCTGACTTCTGCAGCCACCCATGCACCCATGCACCCATGCACCCATGCAACCCACGCTGCCTCCAGAGAGGACAAAATACAGCTTGGTTCAGAGCAAGGGATCTCATTTAATGCCATTAGATCCACACCTTGGGTATAAATTCTTCTTTCCAGGGTGACTCTATTCCAAAGTTTCTGTGTTACAGCTGACATATTGTGCAACGCTGATATGCAGGGAGGCAGGTTCAGGCCAGAACTGATGCAGCAGTGCCATCCTGTACCTGAGCTATGATTAATTCTGCCTTTCAGCACATGAAACATCGCCTATCAATCTCTTTCCCCTCCTCTTCTACTGTAATAACAGCAGAGACGCTACATGAGATATATTATGGTGCCATAAAGAATGCTGATTACTTATTTAGAATAAATGAAATGTGGTTTAATGGAGCGCGTGTTGGGCTCCAAGCCAGTGAGGAGGTTCTGGTGTTCTGGGCTGCAGTGTAGACACTCTATAATCAGGGTTTTTAAATGAAAATCAGTGTCAACCCATGAGCATTTTAAAAGCTCATCTTGGTTCTACCGCAGCTCCACTGCTGGTTGAATCGCAGCCTTTTGCCTGACTCTCCCATCACTTGAGGTGGGAGAAAAACAGGTTCCAGCTCTAGATGAGCTCTTTACTCCTGCTGGACTCCAGACAGAGGGCTCTCAAAATTGCATTTCCAGACAGGCAAAGCCTTGCCCGTGGGAGCCAGAGCTGCCTTCTGAGCAAGCATTTCCCACACACAGGGAGGGGGCACCTGTGGGGGCACTGATGGATACGTCAGAATGATGTTTGACCTTGCCTAAAATCCGGGCGGTGCAGCAATCGCCCCCGTGCCGGCCATCACGCAGGTTCCCGGTGCAGGTTTTGCTTGGCACTGGACATCCCTCCCATGAATATGGATTGGGATGTCTTAAGGGATTTAAGCCTAAACTTCAGCTTCCCGTGTCTCGCCAAGTTCTCACTGTGCTCTCCAGCAATCCCACCACCAAGGGGATGGTGCAACGGACAGAGATGAAAAGGAGCATGCATCAAAATGAAGCCATGCCACCAGGGAATAAAGTCACGTAGCTATGGGAAAAACATGTGTCTTTGAAGACTTCCCTTGCCTTTAGCACACACATTCTGCTTGTTATAAACTGTCTTTTTATATAACTTGAATAACAACATCTGCAAAATTCTTGCCTTTTTGAAACAGCTATGAATAGGTCACTGTTTATTTCTGATTAAGCCTGATTCATTTATCATTCTGGTCAGACTTTCATTCTTGTAAATACATTTACTCTCAAGATTCTCAGTATTTAAAATACATGTTTCATAGTAATTCTGAGGTCAGGAAAACAGTCTGCCAAAGACCATGTGCAGATTTCTACAGCGTAGAGTTTATTTTTTGCTTGCGAAAAAAAAGGGCAGCGTGCTTGCACTAAATCACAATTTTGAAAGGAAATTTAAGACAATAATTTCTGTAAAAGCTTCAGCAGTTAACAGTTGGCTGAGTATTTAAGTGTAAACTGATCCTAGAGACAGTTCAATAAATCCTCTGTTCAATTAGTTGTACAGTTATAACATTGACATATTGTAGTAAATGTAAAACATTTAGGGATAGCCGTTAGTAGATAAATTGTATAAGTAGTAAGCGCCCAAGCTCACACACATCATTTTTCATGTGTTCTTACACAGAAGCCAATTTTAAAGCAGAATTAAGTCTAAAATACACTTTGTCAGAATTCAGAACCTGCTGGCTAATTAAAATCAGATTTGCAAGAGCCTAACAAATCCTGAAGATAATGACATCCCTGTGCACATGATAAAAATTGGCAGGGGGTAGGGAGGAGAGACTTGTGTCCAGATGCTGGCGGAGGGGACACATGGTCCTTGGCTGTGGTCCTGCCCACTGGGCAGCTGCCCACAGCCCCGGCCCACCCCAGGGGATGGCCAGGAGGACATGGGAAGGAGCTCAGAGCCTTGCAGCATGGGGATAAGGGTCAGACACGAATCTGTAAGGTTATTACTTGGCTGCGCAGAGAACAACTTGTTTCTTCGCAAAATTTCCGCTCGAGGCTTTGACCTTGTGGTTTCCATGTATTTTCCAACTTAATTTTGTTTCCTGCAGTGGCACCAGGTAACCCCAAGAGCTGCCCCAGGAGGTGAGCTGCAGGTTGACCCTGATGCGGGATGCACCCGGGGACAAGCCAGGAGCTGCTCCAAGGACTCAAGGGACTCGTTAATACCCAGCTCCAGCCCCAGGTTGTGGCCATTTCATAGGTTTCTGCTCTAGCTGCTGTAAAGCCAAGAGACCACATCACTTCTCCAACTGCTGTTGGGCTAATTTTGGCCTGCCAATGGAAGTGAAAAATGAGTTGCCTCTTCTCTGCACAGCTGCATTCTGATCTCGTTATGATTTCATCTGTATTTCTAGAAATCTAGACGTTTCCATAAATATCTGACTATGCAACCTCTTCATGGCTCTTCAGCATCCCTACCGGTTCCTACCACTCAACCCGTTTGTTAAAATTAGCAAAACATTACATAAAGGCTAAGACAGTTTTCATCCCTTGCTGTTTTGTCATTTCGGTGTTGTGTTAAGTGAGTTCAGCTAAAGGGTGTTTTAACGAACACAAACTAAACTAACCTTCCAAGAAAGGTCCGTGGGCAAGGGTGACAAGTTGCAAGAACCATGAGGTAGCTGCTAGGAGACAGATGTCGGAGACATTTCTCTATTTGTAAACAAACAAACAGCCCGACACCCATATTGGGCCAGTCTGGTGGAAAATATCAAAGTCATGACCTGCATCAAATGAAAGAAAACAGATTACACAGCAGCGGTACTCGGCATTTTCCGTATCTTTGGGTACGTCGTGCTGGTTTTACCAGGCTCTCCAGGGGAGCTGAACTGAAGTGACTGCTTTAGGTTCCAGTGAGCTTTTTTTTATTTCACCATCACCATCTGAAAGGGGCCAACCCAGTCTCCATTTGATTTTGTTTTCTTCCTGATAATCTCTGTTTTTAAGCCTGCTCCATAATTTCCTTTCTTTTTTTTACTTCTCCCTGTTCTCTTCCTTTCCTCTCCTATTTTACCATTTCCATTTACTTTTCCCATTTTCAGCTCTAACTCCCTTCGAGCTCTACATTTTTACTCCTTAAAACTAAATCCTTAATCCACCACTGTTATTTTACACACATTTGTTCAAGCAGTTGAGCTTAATATGCCACTTCTCATTCACTGAATCATATTCCCCAGCTGCAAACAGGCCCATAGCCTATTGCGAATATAAAAACCAGATATTTTAAGGCAGACATTCATGTGGCTGAACTTATTAGACATGATAACTCAACCAGTTGCAATTGCCTTTAGTTCTGCTGAGGAATAGTCCCATTACGCTACAGCCCCATTCACGTCAGCCAGGCACGGACTGTAAGTGCCACATGGGTTTGGCTGCAGCATTGAAGAAATATAACCAGTTATGAGAACATACGTCTAATTTTGATTTTGGAAGCCTCTTTTCCTTCCAAGTGACGGTGTTCAGAGGGGAGCTTCAGGAGTGGGATATTTTCAAATTTTGCAACCAGAAATCCTTTTCGCACGTCTGACCTTTTGTGTGTCTGGATTTATCGTGGTGATTTAGCAAAGTCAGTGTATTTGTGAACAAGCGTGCAGCCAGGGCATCTCTGTTTACCTACTCTACACGCCTAAAAGTGGTGACTTGGAATTATATCGTAGCTCTTTCACAGTCTCACCATGGCCCCAGACCTTCCTGGTTACCTGACTGCTGCACCGCTGCTCAGACAGCAGTGGAGGCACTCAAAGGGTTGGAGCACCTCTGCTGTGAGGACAGGCTGAGAGAGTTG
>RSEF01000006.1:34842033-34861855 GCA_003993805.1 Himantopus leucocephalus | reverse complement strand
AGGGCAGGGGGGTTGGAATGAGATGATCTTTAAGGTCCCTTCCGACCCAAACCATGCTATGATTCTGTGCTCCAGTGGGAAAGTCTTCATTGTCAGCAACTGAGGACTTTCAATCCCCTTTCTCCAGCTGCCCCCAGACATGTGCCTCTGGGATAACACCATCTCAGAGGCTTCCCTGCCGGTAATCCATCCCCTACCCTCCTTTCCGTGACTCATTGCTGTCCATAGGAAAAAAATTAATCACAATCTCGGCGATTTCTGCTGACCCCATTCAGAGGCTGCAACACAAACACAGGCGGCAGACCAAAGCGGAGGTGGAAAGCCGAGCTTTTCGTTAAGCAAGCGCATCGTAGGACCCTGGAAAGGAAGACTTGTTTGCGTGCTGCTCGCTCCGGCATGCCTGTACGTGCTTGTGCTGCATTCCCGAGGGAAGCTGGGTTTTTGCGAGGACAGGAGCCGGAGCCGGGACGGGAGCTGCGTGGGAAGCCAGCTGCTATGCTCCTTTCTTTGATAAAGTGGTGGTTGAGTCCATCTATGAGAGAACCACTTCTGCGGTCTTTGTTTTGGCAAGGCTGCTCTGTAAAAATAAATTCAGTTCCTTGCTTTGCAATCTGGGATGATTTTAATTCTCTTTCTGCTTTTTGAAGTTAGTCAGAATAATTAAAGTTGTGCTGGCAAACAGGGGAGGTGATAAGTAGCAAAAGCCAAATTTCAGGCTACAGGCAATCTGCATGTGCCTGGGATCTGCCTGATGAATAAAATGAAGCCGAAAGAGGACAAGCCAGTGGGGTTATAACACCTAAGAAGAGGTAAACCCAAATTATTCCTTTGTAGGGAAAAAAAAAACAGGTACCATTTTGCCTCTTAGGGCTAGAACCCATGCAGATAAGGTGGAGCCCTTTGCTCTGCAGAGGGACGGGGCTTCTGACAGCCTGCTGCATCTACAGGGATGGTATGGGAGCTATAGGCACAGCGTGCTCGGCACCCCGAGCTGTAGCCAGCCCGGCCAGAGACGCCCCCGTTACAGAGACCCCCGTTACAGCCAGCACCTCCAGAGCGGAGGGGAGCTCAGCGGAGGATGCGGCTGCGCTCGTCCCTCAAGTTCAGACCTTGCTACAAAGACAAAGCCTTGGGGGAATTCAGAGGATTTTTTTTTGTTGTTTACTTAGCTTGTGGGAGTTTAATGTTTAATCGTTGCAGAGGAGTGAGTGGGTTAGTCATGTAATTGTTAGCCATGATTTCTGCCTTTTTTCCCTTTTGTCCTTTGTTCTTCCTTATCGCGGCTTTTGCATTTTGTGGACTAAATTGGCTTCCTATCACAGCCCCCTAGTCCTCGGTTTCTCAGTAATCTGCAGTTTTATAGCATTCACAAGAGTCTTTTCATTTAAACAACTCCAATTAAAGGCGTAGGAGCCAGGGGCGGTTGGTGCTTAGCTGGCTCCCTAACCTCAAAGGCGGAGGATGCTCCCCCAGCAGGCGGGCACTGGTCCAGGCTGGTGCCCATCGCTGTGAGTACCGCCGCTCCCGCAGATCAAAGAGCCAGCTCCATCCCGTGCTCCCAGCCTTTGCCCAGGAGAAGCAGCGCCGAAATTCCCCAGTCACCAGCGGCAATGGCTGCTGATTTCCCAAATGAAAGAAGCACAAAATGAATAAGTAACAGTAGCACTCCAAACGAGGGAACCGTTTGCCGTTTAGTGAATCGGACGCTTTTTTATCCACTAGCCTCAAACTGTAAAACAATTTAAGGACTCGGAGGTTGGTAGATAAGCGCGCCATTACTTGCAGCTCCATAAGACAACCCTGCGGGGCTGTGCCCTAAGGGGCAGGTTAGTGGCCCAGCGTGGCTCGGGGCTGCCCCCCACCCTGGGTTCACCTCTGCTGTCTCCCAGCATGTGCCACAAAAGCCAGTTGCTCTGTTTCGCCCATCCTTTTTTCCCTGGCCACGGTCTGCCGCTGCGAACCACGCTGCTACGCTTTTAAGGGACAGAGCCAAATTTATGTAATGATTTTGATTACTCTTGTTGGTTAATAATTAATTCAAAACAGGACCATAAGATACTTCTGTTGGGTTCTTATTGCTTTTAACAAAACTGAAAGGTGCTTTTAACAAAACTGTAACTCAATTAATCTCTGTGGAAAGAAAGATATGCATCTTAATTGCCATCGAATACGTATTTTATCTTTTTTCCCCTACATCAGCTCTACCTTACTCCTTTCTAACCTTAATTCATCCTTGTGTTAGTGGTTCATAAGACATTAATTAACACCTACAGAGGTATTTTCATAGTACTGAGGTCATTCCCAGTCAGACACATGGCCCATGCCATTACAGTTGCTTTTAAATATTTCTAAGGTGTGACGAGCCTACCGAACGATCCAAAGCATAAGTCATTTCTCTTTTCAGTTCCCCAAGACAAAACAGGACTGACAGAACCAGTCATCTTTTCATCATTAATATCAGAATCGCACTCAGTCATGAAGAAAAGATTGACGCATTTCATAGCCCAGCTGTCTACAGAATAATAATAAAAAATCCTAAGCTGTCACGGAGCAGCCCCATACGCCTTCTGGAAATGTTGCCTTTCCAGATACCAGGGGAAACAAAAATCCAATCTACTTACCATAGAAATAGGCTCTCTACCTTAGAAATATAAAGCCACCTGGCTAACTTAGATAAATTATGGCTGGATGAGTGCGGTAGCTTGACGGCAAAGGTAGCGCTCGGCATAAGAGCAGTTGTCAACATCTGTCTACTTTAGGATGACAGATTGCAGGGAGCAGAGACGCCAGCGTTGTCACCGGCTGAGCAGAGGCGCAGATGACCTGGCAATGCTGCTGTTTACACAACCCCTTGCAGCTATTGCCACAACCTGCGGAGCTGGTTTCAGCAAGAGTGGAAAATCTGTGGAGAGAAAGGAAATGCTGAAAAGCCCAAAGACCTACAGCAATATCTGGAGCAGTGCTGGCTGCACTGTCGGGCAAATCATTTCCAGCAGCAGTTCAATTTCATCCATGTTCAGCCCTGGGTGTACTCGTTGATGGTAACAGGACTTAGAAAAAAGGCTCCAGAGAAAAAGCGTTACCTTCTAAAGCACCTTTGGGAGCCGGCTCTGGCTGTGTCCCCCAGCAGCAGTTATCAGTTCAGGGTGGCTTCTGGATAGGTACTGTTGGCAACAGGGGATTTTGTAGACAATGTCATAACTGCATCCGTTACCATAAAAGCACATCAAAAAAGCTTTATTCTTGCACTGACTTAAAGAAAAGTGTAAATCCTAGAGAGAATGGAACAAAAATGCAAGTATTTTAAGTTGGTAAGTCCTGAGTTGGGCAGCTTTTGATGACAAAATATTCACAATCCGTTTACATCAGTAACTCATTGCGTAATATGCACACTGTGCAAAGACTTTCGCTTCCTATATTAAAAATTAGAGCAGTTGGAAGTCATAGACGCTGAAATTTGGCCGAGTTCAGGACCAAATTTCTAGCTGCTTTAATCCCCACGGTCAATTTTAATCTTTCCTCCAATGTAAATAAAAAGTGACAATACTGAAGGCAGGAGAGTTTGCAGGATGACACAAAGGGAGGTATAAAAAGCAAATTATGCTGGGACATACTGGGAGCTCCTCAGAAAGCAACGAGGTAGCAAAAATGGGGATTGTCCTAGAAGGATGATGGGCATTTCACCCAAGTAAGTTACAGGAGTGATTAGGGCTGAAGTGAGCTCACTTCTTCTGCTCAGAAACCAACCTAAGACATTACAAAATATTTTCTGAAGGAGATGTAAAACAGCACTCAAGGAACAACCTGGGTAGGGGACACCAATGGGCTAAAAAGCTGGAATTTGGGAATGTCACCAGCACCCCAGAATGTCACACGTTTTCTAAACCTGAACATTCAAAGGTTTTTGCGTTCCTTCTAGATGCTCTGAAATGGTAACTAATGTTTCTATTTTCCTTGTTAAATGTAGGCACAGAGTTGTAATTTTTGTTCTGTATTTGAAGTTGTGGAATGTAATAAGGTGGATTTTATAGAGATAGCCTTATCTTTTAATAATCCTTTAATAATTGCTTCTTGCATTTTATTTTATGAGCTCAAAAGTTACAATGTTAGTTGTTAACCAGGGTCCCCATACACTTCAATTCTTGTACATTTTTTAATGGCCACCGATATCAGTTGCTTCCCAGCCCTGCAAATTGTTCCCAGCCTATACAGAAAGCAAGACAGCTCTTTGCTTTTATGAAGTAAAACACATTTTGAGCGTATACCCTTAAGACTTACGCAACTGGCCCATCAGTCCCGGGCCAGCAAGGGCTGTTTCCTCTGCACTGAAGGCAACGCTGAATTTTTGAAGGAGAATGGCTCCTGCAGTGTCTTGACCTGCCCCGGCGCGAGAAGCCAGGGCAGCCTTTCTCTTGACACCCACTGGTTCCTGAGCAGGGCTAAGGTTTATTTGGGTGGGTGCAGACATGACCCACGTGCCCCATCCAGCCCCAGGGTGTCAGAGGGTGGCCCCAAGAGCAGGACCGAGCCTCGATGCAGAGGTGGTCCTCAGGCTGAGCTCCACATCCTCCACCGGCACAGACTGGGTCAGGATTAGGCTGTGCAGGCACAGAGCCACATTGCAGCCAAACGAGCCACGGCGTGTGCTCTGGAGTTCACACCAGCTTTCGGCTTTGACGCCGCCTCCATGCTCTGCAGGGTGCCAGGTCATACCTGATCTGGCACGGCGCCTGCCAGGGCAAAAAGTAAGCTGGGAAAAATGCTGACCTCCATCCAAAATCATCAAAAGAGCTTGTGCTGGTGCTGTGGTCTGTGTCATGGGGCTGAAGCACTTCTGACCTTGTACCAGGGCCCTCCTCTAATGTTAAACTGGACATTTTTAGATGCTGCTGCTTGGCTTTCCACCTGCAGAGCTGTTTTTGCTATTAAAAACCTTGGTCTAAGGCTCTGCCACTTATGTGGGCATCCCAGTAGGGGCTGCTCCATGCTGGAAGAGCACATCCATCAGTGGGTACCGATGAGAGGGGTGGAGGGCTGGTGGCATCAGCAGTGGGACTTTTGCCACCTGGCAGAGCCAGATGGAGAAACCCAGAGTGCCATCACTGAGGGATTCCCCAGAACGGGAAATATTAGCCACAGCTAAGGCAGAAGGGTATGCCAGGGGCAGGGCATTGCAACGTACTTTGGGATCTTGCTATAACTGAATGAAAGCTTTCTTACTTCCACCCATTGTGGACTGTGACTTAGACTGTCACTCCGAGACTCTTGAGTTGTTACGGCAAAGTATAATGTCAAGGTTCCAGGCAAAAGTACAAATGGAAGCAGCTTCAACCATCTGTTTTGCTCTGCCCTATACTACCTAATATCAATTTAAATGATCTCTGGAATATAGTGCCTAGTGAAAAATTAAATAAATAAAATAGTGTATCTCGTTACCTCCATCTCACATTCTGTGTGCTCCAATAGAGTATCACTTTTTCTAGTACTAAATCATGTTTACACTGTTGTATACCTTCATATGCAGACCTCAAAGCCTTCACAAGAGAAGGTGTATATTACCAACCAGCATCTGGTGAAGGATTATCTGCTGAGGGCAAGGCACAGGGAGGCTGTGAGCAGCCCAGCGTCACATCTGTGACACTGCCAGAAAGCCACCTCACGCCTCTTGACTTTCTATCATCATCCCAAGAGCTTTACAGCATTGCGTGCTGGCTTTCTCTAGGGTACGCTGCTGCTGAGCCCAATGACAGTAAGAAGTAAAGCACAGTCCTGAGCTGACTAAGTGACTGCAACAACCGTGCAAGCTGAAAGCCCTCCGGGCAGTTTGCATATATTTCAGTGCAGAATACGCCCTTTTCTGAAGATGATTAAGCTCTCGTCTTTTAAGCTTTGGAATGAAAGAGATAGTCCCCAACCGAAAAAATTTTTCAAACTTTTTGTTACAGAGACACTGTATTTTGAAGATCATTCATTTTTTTTTTTTTTAAGTGCAAGGGCTCTGGGCTAAAATAGAATAAGGAGGAAGGAAGGGCTTTTTGTTTTCCAGTAATAAACTTTATATCTAAAAATGATGGAAAAAAACTAGAAATGCACTGTTTGATAGGAATTGCCAGATCATCATATAATATACTTTAGTATAATACTATGCACATAGGAATGAGGAAAACCACTGCAACATCAGAATATTAAACTAGTGCTAATGAGCTCAAAGTGTTTAAATATGACTTTCAGGGAAATCGAGCACTTAACTCAAAAGGCTGAGAAATTACTTCATCACTGTGTATCAGCACTTATACACAGCAGTTACATCAGGGTGCCTTTCTACCTCAGTATCAAATTAATGACTGGCAGCTGAAGCTGAATGAATTCAACCTCCATATGAGATTAAATTTCCAAGCTCTGTCAACATAATTTCATCAGAAGAGATGAAGCTTTGGCTCTCACTTAGAGGCTTTAAAATGCATATTGTAAATATGATTTAAAGCAGCTTCTGAATTAAACTGTCTGCTTATACGTGCAGGGATTTTAATGCTTCTGCTCCTTTCCTCGCCCTGGGAGGCACGGAGGGATGAGGCTTGTCTGCGTTGCCCTCAAGGTGCCCATCACACACACAGTTTTGCTGTAAGGCAATGATTGCAGGGAAACCTCGTTCTTCAGTGCTTTAGCTAATTGCCTGCAACGATCCAGGGGATATTTTTCCTTCACTACCCATTAGCTAGTGATAGCTCCGGCATCAGTGTTGTTATCTCATCAAGCTTCAGAAACTGTCCATAACTGGAGGTGAACAAGGGTGTACTGCCGAGATGAAGAAGACAACCTTGTTTCTTAGCATCCATCTTGCTCACGTGTTTGAAGTCACAGCAACTGGCAACCCTGAGGTACAAAGTGGGGTTCTTCTCCAGGTCATACTGACAGGAACCTTGGAGAACTTTTGTCTATCTCTACATTATGGTAAAAAATTTAAGTAGGTAATAAATATGACCTCATCAGTCCCATGTCATTGCAGAAAACTCAGAGGTTCATCCCCTGGGATAAAGTTTAATGATGGAAAAGCTTTCCTTGGCTGCTCACAGTGAAGGTGTCAGCAGAGTAACGAGCTCACCTGATCATAGCCTCTAAGAAAAGTAGTCCCACTGAGTTCAGTAACACCCCTCTTAAAATAGGGCACAGGAGGCATACTGCACATGGATGGAATTTGCAATATTGAACCCATAAAAAAAAGGATATAGTGAGAGCATTTTGCTCCATACTTAGCAATTCACAGGCCAGGCTTTTTCCTGTTTTTCACTGTAGCATAACTGTTAGTTTTAACAAAACCGTTTTGTCTAAGGCAGAATTAATTTCTTTAGAGCAATGAAGTGAGGGTTTGTTCATAGTGCTTTATTTCTGTGCATGTATAAAGTTGCTGAACTTCCTCTGCTGGCTTAAATTATCCGTCATGAAAATACAATCAGAAAAGCTAAGCATTGGGGTATTTTGGAATTGTTGAATATTTCTACTTCACTGCCAGGACATACAACATGTGTATTTATATATACAGGGTATATATGTGATATGTGTATTTATACCGGTGTATCTGTGTATACATGTACAGAGAGATTATTCCTTTGGCATTACTGTTATACACATATGTTCTACTGGGAGTTTCCATACTTTGTGAAATAAACATGTGCTCTTGAAGGCACATATTGCCGCAGGTCACCCACCAAATGTTATTTATTATAGACTGTATTTTGAGTAACTGGAATCCCAGCAGGAACTGATGTCTGAACTCTCTTACCTGTTTCAGTGATGAGAATCACAAGCAGCTCATGAGTAAAGGATCGGTACGGAAGGGGCCTGCCAATATTTTTTCCCAGGCATGAAGACTGTTGTGAGAATACCTGCCAGCTTTTGAAAACTATGAATAGAGACAACTGGAGAGGAAATAAGTGCCTGTCTCATAATTCTGCTGGAATATACTGGGCTGCGAGCCAATTTCTAAATTGAAGTCAGTGGCATTGCACGGGGCAGGAGCCAGTGCAGACTTTATTCTTGAAAATTTTTAGACATTACAGGGTAGGTAAAAAATAGATTCTGTCCTCCATAATCTTTGCTCACCTATTTTGTATTGCAGAAGAATGGGAAAGTATCTGTGTGTATCTAATCACTTCAGAACTAAAGTTTACCTGTTTGTCCCCACAATTTCTTTCAATTGTTACATTTGCACACTCCATAGAAAGGAATACTGAAAATATTGAACTGCTTTGAAGTCAGCGAGCCCAGCTGAGCTTTAAGTAGCCGGCATACCAGGACAGTATCGTAACACTAGAACTATGAGCAGCCTCCTACTGAAAGCAAATTTTGCTTTAACTCGAGGCATTGGCGATGACTATATTTATGTTTCTATACACATAAGGTTGTCTTGGACATCAAAGATTGACACCTAAATGGTTTAGTGTGGAGACATACGCTGTTGGGCTCACCTGCACTGTCTGTGTAATTCATGGGGGAAAGGCTGCGTCGGTGGCAGCTGACTCCTCCAGCTCACAAGGGGCGATGGCTGAGCTCTTTGTCTTTTGGTTGCCCACATGTGTATTTCCTGAAAATACTTTTGTGAACACTGCAACTTACAGAATATGGCTATTTTAAAAAGCTTATGTCTCAGCTTAAGCAAAGATAGTTCTTTATATTCCTGATTGTCTCCTCATTAAACTGCAAACAAGGGAAGAATTAGGCCATCTCAAAAGGAAGGTTGCAGTAGTCTTCCATGATGGAAACTATGGTAAACTACAATATGAGGTTTGCCACCTGATTCCAATAAAATACATTAAATGTAATCATCTTCTTCTTTTCCTTTCCCGAGTCCTACTTTCACAACGCATGGTTATTCAAACCTTGTTTGGGAGGCTGGAGAACGTTTGAAAGTTAAGGCATATCGGTTTGTAGACTGCCGCGGTTTTCATTCTGCCCCTTCTGCATCTGTGTTACGAAATGCCTTTTGATCACACGGCTTTTTGATTGCAAAGAGGGCATATCGCTTCTACAAAGGGCTCCTCCACGTGCGGTGCAGCGGCAGGCCGCATCCGGCAGTCCTTTAATGAGCAGCCGCAGTGTCAGCACGAGAAATGTCAAATCGGGACCTGAGCAGGGGGAGGGATGTGGTGCTGGCTACTGTTAATTGACTTCCATTAACTCCAGCAAAACACTGTTAAGTGAAAATCATCAAAAAAATGCCCACATAATTGTGAATGGAGCCCAGACTGAAAAGCTTGTGGCTCGTGCAGCTGCAGAGTGTGTGACCCAGCCAGGGTCTGATAGGAAAAAGTTGCCATGGGAATGGTATGGCATTGTTTGCGGCTGACTTCAGCCTTTATTGTTGTGCTCTGATTACAGCTTCTGTTTCGCCGTGAAGTACGGTTGTTACATGCCAGCTTGAAACAAAGATGTATTTACATGCAACGGCTCAGTTCAAATGATTTCTGTTTTTAAAAGATATCACTGATTTAAGCTAGGGAAAAAAACCCTTTATTACTATTTCGGCAAACATGAAGCATTTTAATATAAATACAGTGTATGCTTAGATGATAATTCCCATTAAAATCGGTTAAATACCATTGCTGGAAATTGCTGTTCACCACTAGGGCCATAGCGACTGATGGCTTCAGAAAGCACCTGAGGCGACGAGCCCTCTGTGAGGGGTGCGGGGGAAGAGCCCCCACACGTCCAAACTGTTAATTCCTTTTCTGCGGGCCCCTCTCCCTTCCATTTAACATTAACATCAAAGTGATTGCACGTTCAGAAAACAAAGCTGCAGAAAACAAGCAGCGTAAGCCATTCGTGTAACGGCCGGTAGGTCCCTCAAGCCCCGGCGCCGCCTCAGCGGCACCAGGCCCCGCCGCCGGAGAACTACAGCTCCCGTCAGGCATTGCGCGCGCGCACGGAGCGCTGGACTACATATCCCAGAACGCCCCGCGGCGCAGGGGCTGCCCGGGAGGCCGTGCTGCGGCGCATGCGCACGGCGGGGCGGGGCGGGGCGGGGGCCTCGGCGGTGTCGCCGCGGTCGGTGGCGGCGGGAGGCGGTGAAGTTTCTTCGGAGGGAGAAGGGGGCGGGAAGAGACCGGGCCGGGCCGGGCGGGGAGGGCGGCAGGAGGAGGCGGAGGAGGCGGCGGGTCCCCGGGCGGCCCGGCTCTCCTCTCACGGGGGCTCCCGGACTGCCCTGGACTCCAGTAAGTGGCTGGGCCCGGGGCGGGGGCGCTGAGGCGGGGCCGGGGGGGGGGTGCTGAGGCGGCGGGGCGGCCCAGCCCGGTGGGGCTGATGCTCTTCCTTCCGTGCTTGCCTGGTTTTTGGCCGGGCAGGGCACTGTCCTGTTCCCTCGACGCCTCTGCCTTTGTGTAGCTCCTCGATCGTAACCGCTTCGTGCCCGTCCTTTCCCTCCTCCCTCTCCTTTTTCTTCCTTCTCCTTTTCCCTCGAAGCTGCCGCCTTGGCGTGGGGGCTCTCCCCGTGTCTCACCTCGGGGGCAGTGTATAGGAGGCCGTGGCATAATTGCCCTGGTAAAGCCGTCAAGGCTCTGTCACATCCCCAGAGGTAAGAGGATGATCTCATTACCCGTAATATTTTTTTTTTTTCTTCTCCTCTCTCTTCTTCTCAACTTCGGTCTTTGAGCATGATGGGAAGGAGCGATCTTATCTGGGCAGAGCCCTGCAGTGATGGTGCCTGGGAGGGTGTGGGCTGCCAGGCCGGGCCTGCCTTGGTTGTGCTCGCATTTGGTACTGAAGTCTCAAGCTGCAGCTTCAAGGAGAGCTGAGTGCAGATGGGACAGCTAACATTTAGTGGCTAGTTTGCTTTTAGCTTTCGAAGGCGCTAGTCCTGAAGAGGGCTGTTTTGGAAGGCTGTTGCCTGTGCTAGCAATGCAAGCCTGCACCTCTGAGTTGTGTCCTAACTTAGTTGTAACCTGGGCTGGTTATTTACTGAAGCAAAGTGTCTTTAAATGGATAACTTGACTACAAATGAATGTTAAACGGTAACTAATATTGTCATATTTGCAGGTTTTAGCACATGTGAAATTCCGGATAGGAATTTGACATGCTGCTAACTTAACAGAGGCTTAAATACTGTATGTATTGTGCGGTTCCCTTAGGTGTAACTAATGCATAACCTTCATAAAAGGCATTATATTATTGCATAAAATGTTTGCAAAGTAACATCAAGAGGACAACAACTTCTCTTTTGGGAACAAGCTCCTGTTTTGAGACCTGTTTCTTAACAATTGTGTGTCTAATTTTCACTGATTGATGCACTATGTTAGTTAACAAGCAAACAGAACAGTTTTATCTGCAAGTGGGGAAACAGTTCAGTTATTAATTTGTTAGGCTGAGCATTATGAATTAGGCATGAACAGAATGGTGTTGCTTATCTGGGTAAAGCTGAGAGGGAGAGTAATATTTTTTAAGATGCTTAAGAACTAGATCTCTCCGTGCTTCACCTTCTTACAAAAGCTTAGTACTTTTAAAGAGACTGCTAGATATCCCTGCATATGGTAAGCTGAATGGCATCAGCTTTTTTTGTTGCCTTCTGACAAATTGCTTACTTTACTAAAAGTGGCAGTAATGTCTGTAAAGATGCATTTTCTGTTCTCTTCCCATTACCCAATCCTATACATGATGCTGGAAGACAGAGCCATATTTGATCATACGCTTGGACCTATGAGGTGCCAGGAATAGCTTCTCACTGTTGAATCCAGCGGGGTGTTGTGTTGGGTTTCTTTCCTTTGATTTGTCCACTTCCTTTTTATACTTGGGCTGTGGTCATTATGATGCAGCACAAACACCATCTTTACTGAGATGGCGCTGTGCATGGCTATTTGTTGTTTGCTGTATGCTCTGTCTTAATAAATTTACTATACTGCACTTTTAAGGATGGGGTTTTTAAAAATACTTTTGACTTGAAAGTAGTTATGAAGTATAATGATGTCTTGTGTCAGTTTATTTCACAACTGAGTTACACATGCAACTTTAAAGCCAATTCAGTAGTCCTTGAGAAGACCTATCTCCTACTTCTGGTTGTGATTTTTACTTGAAAGAGTCACACAAGTAACAATACATAAAACTGTCAGGTGCATAAAGCAGAGAAGTGTAGAAGTGCTGTTTTCCTGTTTGTCACATGAGTAAGTGTTAAAAGTGGGCTGAAATCTCTCATGGTAGAGAGAGATTCTTAGCCTGGTTGGTATTTGGAGGAGAGCTTTTTAATTTGGGGTTAAATAAGCACTGATGCTGCAGAAAGTGATATTTCAAGAGATAATACATGGGGGTTTTGTGTGTCCTGGACATCACTGAATACTATACTGCTGGAGACAGCTTTGCATAAAAAGTAAAACTTTGTGTGACTTTCATGTTATTTTTGCAGTTATTAAACATTGTTATTTTGCTAGTGTAGAAATTTAATTTTGAGTTGGTAAATTGTAAATATGAGATCTATTTTCTTAAGCTGTTTCTGTGTTTTATAACTACAGTTGGCCTTATATTCCATTGTATCTCTATGCATTTTAAGGGTAGAAATAAAAAGAAGCACAGTAGGTCACTTGCAGGTATATTGCAGTGTTTAAATGTTGCAGAGGAGCAGATGCTTTCGTATAAATTAAATAATAGACGAAGAAGAACCAGTGTATGAATAAAATAGGAAAATAGGAAGCGTCTTAATGCTTTTCCTCCTCCTCCTCTCCCCCTGTATTTATTCTTCCTCAGGAGTAGTAACTGAGTGACAGAAGACAGACATGCATGGGGAATAAGGAAGGTGCGTATGTGAGGAAAAGACCTGAATGCAGGAAAAGGCCTTGGTTTTTCCATGTAGCTGTGGCTTATTTCAGAAGAGACGGGAGTTATATCAGCAGAAATAATAAAGGCTGACTGTATGTCAGAGAGTTAGCGTAGAAGAGAGGAAGTGCAAAAGTCAGTTTTTATTGACTGTAGCAGATTAGAAAGAACTTGAGGACATTACTGAAATGTGGACAGATCTCTACTTGTAACAGTCTCCAGTGTAGTGTTGGACATAGCCCAGGCTGCAAGGGCTGCAAAATTCTGTATCTATTTTAGTAGATTTAGAATTCCAGCGATGTCTTTATTACTAAATGTTCCTGGTTATTTAAGCTGACGGTTATCATAGTAAATGTAATTCCCTCAAAATGCAGCAAACCAGCAGCATTGAGAAGTGAGTGCATGTTATAAGTGTGAAGTTTACTTGCATGCCACGGTGTGCACTTTCTTGTATCCAGCTGTATGTCAATGTTTGTCTAAACAATGGCTTGTGATACAAGGGCATGTATCTTTCTTGCAAGACTTTTTTTTTTGTTTGATAATTATGAACAATAGAAACATTGTTAGAAAATACTTACTGGGGTTTGGAGCCAAATAAACCTTTGTGTAGTTGTATAATTGCAAGAAAATACAGGATAGTAACTTACTTCGGTGCCAAAATATGTGAATTTAGGTAACTGGCTTTAGCATCAAACACTTCTACAAAGTGGAGCAAGTGCTGTAGATGTCACCAGGCATCAAATGATACAAGAAATACAACAGTCAGTACGTGTATTCCTTTGGTTTTGAGCCTAAATGCAACAAGACATGGCTAGAAGCGTTGCTCTCAATGCTTTATAAAATTATATAAGAAACATAAATATAAAAATTCTAGTGAGCTTATCTGACATACAGAAACAATGTAGCTGCTTTAAAAAAATTGACTGCTGAAGAGGTCAGAGTAACAAGTGTGGTTCAAGTTCAGGTTTTGAAGTTACGCATCAATGCACAGAACGACTGCAATGAATTGCAATGGGAGATATGGCTGAGCTGTTTCAAAATTTTTTCTACTCTTACATTGATCTCTGAAATTAGGACTTTGAAAACATGAAAGTCTAAGGTCATCTTGATACATGCTGTAGACAACTTTAAGAAACATTTTGCCATATTCGTATATGGCTCAATTTTATAAATAACACTTTCCTGTTAGTGCTAGGTAAAGCAGCAGGGTTTTGTTACTGTTGAGGAAGGAAGCTTGGTTCATTGTCTCAGCACTAAGCAGCATTTTCTCCCTCCAGGGACTTGCAGAAGCATCTAGAATGTGTAGGTGTTTCTTTAATCTTGGAGAAGGAACTTATTAAGCTTTCTGGTGCAGAACTATATGAGCCACTTACTTTTAACAGATGTTATCTGCGCGAGTAGGGAGTTGCAGGTCTGGTAGACATTTGTGGCATTCAACAGTTTAAACAGTTTTCAGGTTTGAACATATGCCTTTGCCTTGAAAATCTGAATAGTTTCAGGTATTTTATGTAGAAGAAAGGTGGTTCAATGGTGAGGTTGCTGCTCTGGGACTTGGGAAACAGGTTCAGCTCACTGTGCTGCCAAAAGCTTCCTGTGTGGCCTGGGACAAGCTGCTTCTCTGTCCCTCCATTCTCAAACTGAAACTGCAGAGCAGCAGCAGCTCTCTGTGTCACAGAAGTGTTACAGGGGTTTGTCAGTCAGGTTTTGATGTGTTCAGGTGCGGTAGTAACATGGGGCATATAGCTCTATTGTGCTAGGAGGGAGAAGTCTAAGAGACTGCCCAAATTTAAAGCTAGGGGTAAGCTCNGGGGGGGGGGGGGGGGGGGGGGGGGGGGAGGGGGAAGTTTTAACTGGAAATCTTTTGTATCAGTTAAAAAGAGAAGGTCCTTAAAATTTGAAGGAGCACTGCATTGCTTTGTTTATTTAAGAAAGTATAAAAAACTTGAATGAACCAGGCAAAATTTTTCTATTATGATTTTGCCACACAAGGAACAATAGCAAAGCTGTCTCTGTTCCTCTATCAACTGTTCTCTTCTTTGGGAAACGCTTTTAATTCTAGCTAACCATAACATCCAAATGTTTTAGCTACCAGTTTTGTTCATTTGTTCTGCTGGCATGATAGGCAGAATCTCTTAAGTTGTCTGGTTTATTGTCTTTTCATGTGAAAGAGGATGAGAAAAGATCAGCTTCTCTACCTCCCCACTCTCCCGAGGGGGAAAAGAATTTGCAGCCACCTCTAAACAGCAATGTCTTTAGTAACTTTATGGAGGTAAAAGTATTTTGGATTTAAAATCCTTCTGGGGGGGAGTAGAAGATGGTATTGTCATTGCTATAAACTGAAAATGTAGACTAGACAGCAATTACCCAGCTTTGCAAATGTGTTCTCATTATTGAGAGTCAACACTCCTAGGAACAGTCTCTCTATACTGACAGGTGATAAATTCGTTAGTTTAATATGTAATTATTTGGATGTGTATGCTCTCCATGAGTGCTTTGGTCCCCACCACATTTACATCCCATGTCCAAGAAAATATGTTTGAACTTGTTCAGACTAGTGACTTAATTAAGTGTTCTTCTGTTAAGTGCTAAAACAGTTACATGTCGGGTTTGTTGTAAGAGTGAGCAGTCCTCTTAAAACTGCACTTCAAAAGATGTTGTTAAATATATTGGTTAACTCTTTAGAGAGGCTTATAATAACAAATGGAAGCTTAGGCTGCGCTAATAATTCATCTAGCAAGTTATTTCTATAGCTAGTAGACACAGTGCCTGTATGCGCACTAGTGCTACAAAGTTAGGTAGCAGTGTTTAAAGGATGTTCTTGCTTCAGAAGTGTTCCTGCTTAGGATTTAGGCTTCAGTGACTTTTTTTTTTCATTAACCTCTTTTTTTTTTTTCTTTCTTAAATCACATTCACTGTAGGTGCTGTAATTTATACTGTCTTCCTAATTTGTGCTGGTGCCCTGATAGTTGGGTGGAGGAGCAGGATTTCTTAGAGAGGTCCATTTGTTTCCTTCTTGGGGGAAGGCTGCAGTACAGTATGTTGAAAACCAGTCTGTTGCATACTAATGGTAAGTTCAGGATTTCCAGGCGTGTTGTTGCACATATACAGGACTTGCGATTCTTTTGGAGTATTTCCGTCTCGCTGTCTATAGGTCAGGCAGCAATCCTGCGAAGTGCCAGGAGCTGCATGACTTCCTGGTAGTATTGGGATTACTCTGTAGGTGGAGCATCGTTATTCTCCATTTGCATTATAATTTACGCTTTAAGAAACACCAGTGTCAGTGCAGAACAGCTGTGCAGTAAACTGGTATTTGTGTCATTGCACAAATAAGAAAGGTAAGGAAGAAGGTCAGCAACCAGACCTGTACCTGAAGTGAGGACAATTTGTTGGGCTCACTGCTTGCTTCCAAGGAGAAAGGCTGATGGAAATTAATTGTGTGAGAAGTTACTGTGAAGTATGTGCTTCAAGTGAAGTGGTAGCATGCTGGCAGTATGCTACAAAACCTAGCATTGCAGATAAGCTTTTATTTTATGGGGTGTCTCTCTGCCTCAAATGAGACTTTTATTAAATATACCAGAGTGAGATTTAATTTTCTTAATTTAAGAAGTATAAAAAAGCAGAGGAGAGGAAGGTAATGACTTGAAAACCTTGCTGTTTGATGGGAGCTTAATTTTCTCCTTCCACCACAGTAAACAGGAGCTGGCATGTGTTCTGTAAACAAGTATTGGTTCACTTAGATGAGACAGACAAAGCATTATTCTTCCTAAAAAACTTCCAGTAAACTTGCGCTTACTGAAGAGCTGTGAGATTAGTCCGAATTGCTGTGAATCCTTGTAGAGTATTAATATGACTGGTAAATAAGCTAGATTCTGGAGGAGATACCTAGTCTTCGCAGTAGCAGAATTTTGGCCCACATAGTGGCTTATGCAATGAACTGAATGTGGTCTGTACCATGAAGTCCCACAGTATTAAAGTAACAGTGAGGTGAAATCTTAATGGCAACAATTTTTTCTTCACAAGGTATTAATGTAGATGAACCATGACTTTTTTTATTCTGTATTGTATTTGCTAAATTAGAGCTATAAAATCAAATTTGATAATTAGTTGTTTGCTTTCTGTGCTTTGGTTTCATTAAATCCTTCTACATTTTTAATAAAGGTCAAACCAAATATTCATGTGATAGCATTCTTTTCATTATTTGATAGTTAAAATGAACTGAAAAATCAGTTATTTACAGTCCTTGTTAGACTCCACAGTTTGGTTACGGTCATTAAAAATATGCTTGCTTGCTTTGTTCTGAGCTCACTGTAGACAAAATTCTTAAATGCTGTCTTACCTTGTGTTCAAATGGCCTGTAATATGCTGTGCTACTAGTAGACCTATGTAATGTGAAATCGCAGTTCACAGGTATTCGGCTATTCAGAGCTGGCTTTAGAGTGTCTTAAATACATATAGTATAGTGGAATTAGTCTGAGTATGATATTCTTGCATTTAAATTTGGAACTTGCCCTTGGATCTGTATGTAAAAGGTAATCTTTTACTACTGCAAACTCTAGTTTCCCTCTGTTTGACTTCTACCCAATGTTTTCAGCACAATGTTTTGCTGCTACTGGGGCAGGGAATGTTTGGTTGGTTGGGTTTTTTTTAAGTAGTAGTTTCAAGATTAATTTAACACACTCTTAAATAGATGTTGCTATTTCTTTAACAATGTAAGAGTATTCTGTGAAAACTGAGGAAGATACTTTAAACTTGTTATTTCCTAACCAGCTGGCAGTTTTGATTTTTTGCATACTTCCTAGGAAGAAGGTCTATGTTTGTTTGTGCTGGTGAGCTTGTACTGAGGATTCGGAGTGACAATCAGCAACGCTGCCACAAAAATGGCAGGTGTGTGTTGGTTTTTTTTTTTTAAACCAGCCTCACCACCTTTTTGTATTGAACTTTCTCAATTCAAATAAGTTTTATCAGGATTTGTAGTTTGATGGAGATAGTGCTTCAAAGTCATCGGGATGCTTTTGAGACTCTTGCCCTTTCATATTTGAAGACAAGTTTGGGTTGAATTTGAAACAGCTGGCAGTGTGTGGAATCTGAGTTCTCAGTGTGGTTGGACTAGATGAAGCAGTTGCTTGTAATTGAAATTAAAGGGTTTTTTTAATAATGAATAACTAAGAATAATAAGTAATCCTAATAAGTAATGTACTTATTCCCTGCTTAATTTTTAATTTGGTTTAGTTGTCATGAATGGAACAATTTCTATAGACTAATGCATGTAAGCATTTTCAAGAACAAGGACCTAATTTGTCATATTGGAAGTTTTACATATAGCACTTAAAATTTTTAAAATTGCAAATAATAATCAACTCTGAACCTGCATTATTAAGCATTTTAGCTATTTTGTAACTGAAATCAGTAAGTTTTTAAAAATTTGTTTGGGGGATTGAATAAGTCAAAGTGAATTAGTGTAACTACATTTTGTTTTCCTCTGTTGTACTCATCTCTGGTTTTATCTCATTTTGAGTAACTTTGTATTACCTAGACTTAATATGAAGTGATGAAAACTGTAGTTCTGACTGTTGTAAAAACTTTGAGTTGTTGAACATATTCTTTCACTGTCTTAACTTTCTTGTTTTACTTTATTGCTTTCTAGGCTAATCATCACTCCTAAGTTTATTAATAGGTAAATTTCAAGAGTGTCTTTTGTAATGGCCTCAGTGCAGAGGATGCTTCCTTTTGTTTGCATTAGCTCAGTGTATTTAGAGGGATAATTAAAATACTTGGTTTAGCTAGGCAAAAACTATTAATAGGTGAGGTTTTTTGTTTTGGCTGTCTTAAGAGATCAGTGATAGAGAGGAATTTTGCATCCTGTGCAGTGCATTTCCTCATTTCATCACATCCCAAAGCCTTTGGCTGCTATTGCAGATACCTTAAAATAGAAGAAAGTGGTTAAATTAAGAGCATGAAACATCACTTACAGAAATTCCTGCAAAAGTTTTTGAGGAAGTACCAGTCTGTTCCATTGTGGAACTGGTAGATCAGTGTTTGAAATAGGCCAGCAGATCATGGATTCAGGTAACTTCGGAACGTTTTCCTTGGAACTCCAATCTCCCCCTAAAACATACTGAAATTTTTACCTAGACAAAGGTAACGTTACTGTGATTTAGCCTAAAGATGAAGAGCTTGTGCACGGATTGATGTTGTCCATGGTGAATGATGGTGGCTTTCTGGTGAGCGGTATGTCTGGAGGAGGCAGACCAAAATGGCTGTGAAAAATATTAATGTTCATTAATTGCATGCATCTTTTGTGCTTAATTCATTTCAGTTGTTTCTTGCTTCAGTTTAAGCCAACTGTTTCTCATTGTTATGTTATTATACCAAGGGTCTTGGGTGTTGCAGGTTTTACTGGATTCAATCTGTACTGAAAGAAGGTATATCAAACTGTATGCTTTGATGCTTGCTGTTGTAAAATGTGTATTTTAAAAAATGTTGGTTTTATGTGGATGTTGAAAGCACCCAGGATTAATGCTGTAGCATTTTAGTATGAAATAAAATTACAGTCATTTGACTTGCTGAGGTGTGTTGGAAAAGAAAGAGTTGGCTTACCCTAATTTGACAAGTCTTCCTGGAGAACAGCAGGTCAGATGCATTTTGAAGACAGAGTGATGACTGAGTAAGACTTAAATGCAAGATAAGACTGCTGTCTTTGTTAGATGATTCATCATCATTTGTTAGATGATTCTTCCATATTGTGTCCTGGTTGGAAGCTGGATTAGGTACTGGGGGAGGGATGTATTGTTTGATAGTTTGATCAGAGATAGGAGAGGTCAAAGACACTGATACTTACTTCAGGTTTTTTAATTTTGAAGATTAACTTCTTATGCTTAGGAATTCTCTTCCAGGTGAATACTGGCCTTTTGCAGCTGCTTTTTTTCCTTCTTGACCACTTTAAAGAAGGGATCTAAATGTAGGGGGCAGCATATCCTGGAGACTTCCAGTTACCATTTGTAGATGATGCTAAAATGTTGCCAGTGGTTTC
>RSEF01000006.1:34810717-34841933 GCA_003993805.1 Himantopus leucocephalus | reverse complement strand
CCCCCCCCCCCCCCCCCCCCCCCCCCCGCCTTTGTTGTCCTGGATGTATGCAAGAAGGAAAGCTTTCATTGCTGTAACCTTCAAGGTATAAGCAGGACAGTCTGAACTCATCCGTTACCCTTGGGAGTTGGTAAATGGAGTAAATGGCCAGTAAAAGAGATGACCAACTGGAGAGTAGCTGATTTACAGCAGGAAGCTGATAGTAATTGCCTAGGCAAAAGGCAAGAGCGCTCAGTAATTAAGCTGTCCCTAGAACTGCAGGGAAAATGAGATTGCTGGGGATGCCTCTTACCTTCCCTTTGCAGAGATGGAGCTAGTGTAAATAGTAGAGCTTAAAAAGCGGGGTGGGGAGGAGGGATGGGCATGACTCATAGCATCATTTTATATTTATCAGGTATAGTTTTATGAATGTTTTTAATCATTTCATAGAGATGAGTAAGTAGGTAATGTATGTTTCTTAATCTTAGCTAATAGAAAAAGAACCCCCAAGTCATCCACCTTCTGTTAAGTTTAAATCCAAAGTTCAAAATGTCCATACACTAATAAAGCAGGAAGTAGAAGTGTTACTCTAAATTAAATTTATTATTATTTTTATTTCTTTATACACAACGTTTGGGGAAAACACATGTGAAATAAAGCTAAAAGGTATTAAGGAGCAGTGCTCATCTTGCTGTATGTCTTAATCAAGCTTTCATGTGGATAGCCCAAAGCCTATTGCAAGGTCTTTTTATTCATATGAAGTTCCCCGTTCTCTAGTAAGCCAGTGGTCTGTGGCTTATGCCTGCTTGTGGAAATCAAGCATTAGCTGGCAAAGGAGAGATTCAGCCATAGAAATGTTACCTTGCATGCAACTTTAATGGTCTTGTATAGACTTTGTACTTGAAGATACAGAGGCTGCAACCAAACTATAAAGGAGGTGAACTCAAGAGCAGGTGCTGGTGTGAAACTAAAAATACAAATTAATGTAGGAGAGTTTAAGCAGTCTGGTATAAATGCTGAAAACGAGATGCTTGTGTACCTCTGCCGGTTCTAGTTGTGCAGTCATGCATTTAGTTATAGACTGGGAGAAGGTGATCTGTGATTTTTATTTATAGCAGTGCCCAGGAGGCCGGGCAGCCTACAGTTTGTGATATAAATGTTAAGGAATATTGGTATATGGTATACCCGAGAGGAAGAGAGCAGTGAGAGGGGAAATCTGAGAGAAGCTGGGCTGATGAGGTATGTACCTACTTAAATTAGTACACAGCCACTGGAAAGAGGAATGTAAGACTTCAAAAATAAGTGAGACGTCCTGTTTGGGTTATAACACAACCCTCCGGGAATGAATTTTAAGGCACTGAGAGTTTTCGGAATTCTTACATATGAGTGTCAATATACACCACAAAATGGGTTTTCAAAAATATTTTAGATTCTGGTGGATTATGGAGAGAACCGAGACAAAACAGGCCACAGCGATATTTTTGCTGAAGTAGCACTATGTCATTGACCCATGTCTCCTCCCTCCCCTGCCCCCCCCACTCAAGGGAAGGAGGGCAAAATAAAATGAAGTTGTATGTAATCTGTTATAGGTTTGCCTTCAGCTTTTCTCTCTGAGAACTCATAATGCTTGTATAATATTTGATTCTAAAAGTGGGCAGAAGAGTTATTACACAGTTCTGTGCTGCAGATTCAGCTGCAGAAAATCACTCAGTGTGCATGTAATAATAGCTGTAAAATGTACACAGACTTGGAGATTGTTGTTTTGTTATTGCCTGAAATAATAATTTCATGAAAAATAAATTATATCTATCTTAGACAGGATCTGTATTCTGAAGAAACTTTTAAGTTGAAGTTCTGGTGAATTTTTAGGCTGGTGGTCTTCCAGTCAGATTTCCTACACTGAAGGATTAATGTTGGACTTCTGCAATTCCTTTTATGAATCTTTAGAAGTAATGTGGTAATTCCGTCTTTGTTGGTTTTTTGGTCAGTCTAGAGTTGCCAGGAAGGGTGTCGTAGTGGTGGTTTTGTCATGTGTATTCAGTTGCTTTAGTAACTGGAAGAAAGGCACAAATGGATTTTTTTTTTTAAATGTGCACTACAAATTATGGTTCGTTAATGAATGCTGAAAAAAAAATAGGTATTAATTTACAGTGGAATCTTGCCAAGGCTTAATGTGATGGAAACAGACTTTTAAAACTGGAAAACAATTGCATGATTTCATGTTTGATTTCAATTTTGTGATAAAGTTAGAGGGTTTTTTAATCTTTTGTTCTTCTAAGAGCATCAGTCTGGTAGATGTCAGTAATCCTGTGAGAAATTTCAAACTAATCGGAAGAAAGCAGCAGTTATACAACTTAAGTTTTTTTAATTAATGATAGTTTATCCTGTATCTTCGTCAGAGGACAAAGGAACTGCAAATAGTATTATTTTGTAGGCTGGAAATTATCTCTTAGTACTTTGAAATAGAAAATCTATGAATTTAGGTTTCTTTTTTCTGTGAAAATTGGTTTATTGACATATAAGAGAAAGCTTCTGAATTTTGTCTTTTGCCCTGGAAAAAAAAATTTAAGTGTTGGAGTAGTTCAACTTTAGCTAATTGTATGCTCATAGTGGAGCATTATGAGTATCCTTCTTTCATTTTTCCTAAAGTTTTTTTGAAAGACAGATGCTTTAACATTTGGTCAGTTTTATTCAAGGATTCTTAATCAATTTGTATCTGGTTTCAAAAACAAGTTTTCCTTGTCTCGTTTTCTTCACATCTGCACAGAATGCAGCTTAAGCCTGCTCAAACAGGAAACCAGCCACCAATATTTGCTTTTTTTAGGTACAAGGCTTTTCTGGGCTTCATAAACTGTTGATATTAAGCCGAAATTGTGTCCCGGAAGTACTGTATGTTTTGTTGAGGGACCACCTGGCACAATTGAGGACAATACTGGTAAATGACAAATATTTTAATTAATTTCAATGAAAACCATGTGTGATGCCAAGCTCTGCCTGCTTAGAGGTATAATTTAGAGGATAGCTCACCTTAAGCTTGCCCCTAGCCACAGATGTGTTTATGGAGAGATGTTGCTTCAGTGTAAAGTGATCCCAAGAGCCAGCATGGGAATTACTTATGAATGTTTGTTACGATTATGACATTGTCTTAAGAGTGCTCAAGTGTTTGGTTTTGCTCTTACTTAAAACTATAACTCAGTTACAGAACTTGTCTTAGATCTGTGATATTTAAATTGAGTAACATACCAAGAAAACTTAGATTACCGTAGTAAATTTTGTTACTTTATTGAAGAACAAACCTATGCCTTTGAAGATTTAGACTGTCATTGCATGCCTTAAATGTGGAGACACTTTTTCGTTTTGGAGGTTGAAAGAAAAGAAAAAATCAGTCAAGTGCTTAATGGAAGGCTCATACACATTTAATATCCTTGTAGCTATGTAGAAAAGATCATGCATCTCAAACAGAAGTGTGTGAACTTTGTTATACACAAAAATGCATTTAACTTTGGAATGAATAGCTTACATTAAAAAATCCGAACTACTAACATTTTTAATAGTCCATCATCATGGTAATATTGCAGTCTCTTTTCCTGCAAATACTGTTTTGCAAATACTATTTGCAAACTTTTTGCAAGTACTGCTGAATTGAGATTGTTAGATCTGGTCCCTTAAAACAGTTTACTAGAAATTTTTCTAATATGGTATCAGAATCATGATAATAGATTTTGTAAAAATTGTTTCTTAAAGTGGTTTAAGCAAAAATTGACTTTTATTCTAATTAGTCATATAAAAGGACAGCTGTAAATACAAACATATGTCTACTTACTTGTGTATCTGAACCCCCCAAATAAATATATCCTTATCTGTATGTCTGATTCCCCAAAATAAACACTTTAAAATGTTCTTAACCATATATCATGTTTTACAGTGGTGTATCAATAGCTACCTACAGATAGTTATCAGGTGTCTGCCTCATTGTGTGTGTATATAAATATATTTAAATCAAATAACTTTAAGGAATGAAATAGTAAGGGCAATTTCAAGAAATATTAAAAAGAAATTTCCATATTACACAGTGAAAGCTGGAAGATGTTTTGGAAAGTGTGAAGTGGTTAAACCTTCTATGTCTCATATTAATACTTTTGGATATGTGCTATTTCTGAGTTTAGTAACAAAATGTAAAGAGGACTGAAATGTTTCTTTCCTGGTCTGGGGAAGATTGGCATCGACCTGATTTTTATAATATTTAAATGTTGGTTTATTGCCATTTTTAGATGAGTATGCAAATTTATCTTTGGTCTTACAAGGCTGGCTCTTAAGGTAAAATGACGGTCCTGTAAAATAAAAGGAAGCAAAAAAAATGATGCAATAGTCTGCAGTAAGACAGAGCCATAAAAGGTGAAGCAGGCGAAATGGGAATAGGTGGTCAGCAGTACAGATTTCCATTTATTTTTTAAAGCAAAACAAAAAAAGGACCCAAAAAATCCCAAAACCCAAAATAAAAAAAGAAAAAAAGCCCACCACCCTCAAACTTAGTACCACGTGGATATCGAGGATTTCGGTTTGGGACTAGCAAGTGTGTTCACATCTCTGTTGCTGCACATACAACTTCATTTTGACTATTTAATGTATAAGGATGAAAAGATGCATGTTCTTAGACATTGTTAAACATGAAGTTCTTCTTGTAGGAGAAAAGAAAAATGCGAACGATGTTTCTAAAAGCCTTTTTGTTGAATTTGCTTAAGCAAAATATGAAAAATCACGTTGGACAGTAGAGCTGCTGACAAAGATCCTTTCTTGACCATGAAAGGCAATGTCAAAGAAGGAAGTGTAAACCTAGCATTATCTCAACTTTGTGCAAGTTGTGAAGGAGAATCTTTGATTATTCTTTAGTGATCTTGTAAAAGCTAGTCTTGATACTCATCTACTGTTTACCACTTGTAGCTTTGCACTTAGGGTATCAGATATCCTAAGTATAGGCTTCAAAGAAGTAAGAAAGACCTACCTAAAAATTCAGTGGTAGTGGGGGGAAACAGCTACGCTTCACTTACTCTTCTGTAGAAACTTCTTTAAGCTACTAGTTGAAACTGCTCAAAATGTCATGGGTAGGCACAGAACAGTCTTAAAATTAGTAACAAGGAACTTTGCTTAACTTCTATGCTTTTTGTTCTGCAGTGTGATGTTCAGGGTCAGAAATGCCTTATGTGGATCGCCAGAATCGCATTTGTGGTTTCCTAGATATTGAAGAAAATGAGAATAGCGGGAAATTTCTGCGGCGGTATTTCATTCTGGACACACAAGAAGACAGTCTGGTGTGGTACATGGATAACCCACAGGTGAGATGTTCTTGGCCATAGCTATCTGGCTTCTATTAACTTAAACTATTTCAGATTTTTAACAAATTTACTTAAGAAAAGTGGGGTTTAATATTAGTTTATGGACCTGGAAGCTAGGGGAAAAAAATTAGTTACGTAAGTGAAATAATTGTAAATCAGTGTTTCTTCTTTGCTAATATGTGCAGTCCTTTAAAGAAAAAATATAGTTCATATTTCTATTTAAAACGTTACCAGTTGCACTTAATAATAAAACATGAAAAACAGCTCAAACGTCGGTGAATTGCCAACATATGGAATCTAAGTATTGACAGGAGATTTAGGGATCAGACAGGAATCTGAATTTGATCCCATGTATAAATCGGTCATTAGTTTGGAATCATGATGTGCTATATTTATTTTTGATTAAGTGTCTTGAGTGTGCATTACAGGTTCTCCCAGGCACTAGGTAGTGCTATATAATATAACCAGATGAGCTGAATCACATACGAGTTTCACCACACAGGTCTTTTAATTCACCCCTAACCTTATGTGGAAGTGCATGGAAGTTTTCCCTGCATTGCACGGGCTAGTTATCTTTTTCATATTATTTTGCCTCAACAGAATCAGTCATTGAAAAGCAATTACTAATGATGCTTGCAATTTCAATACAGCCTGAATAGTATATGAACGAGGAAAGCTTGTATCCATCATGATGGACAGCATCCTTTATATAAAAGCTACTTCTACAATGTACACACATCAGTGTGTTTTCAGGCATAGGGGAGAACACGTAATTGCTTAGGGTTTGTGTGCTGAGACAGTAAAAGCCTAGGATCTAGGTCAGCTGACAGCTGTCTGCCAGAAGAATATTTGTGAACCATTCTGCCAGGAAGACCAGAGTTAAAATGCAGTAGAAGTCTACTGTTCAAAGGAACCAATGGAAAAAAAATTAAACTATGTGCAGCTCGATGAATGTGACTTGTGGCTGAAGCATTTAGCAGTTCTTACTGAGGAGAAAAAAGAAAGAATTTCTGGAAATAAGAGAGACTTCAAACGTTTGATGTCAATGAGTGATATGAAGCAATTCTTCTTTTCAGTTTCTCCTGTGATATAACCAGGGCATGTGGGCAAAAATTTGAAATGCTGTAGAAATTGCAATTCTTCAGAAGTCTTAAGACTAATTAGATTTGCAGTGCGTGCCTCCTGGAGTTGTTAGTTTAGGCTTTCTTATCTTTTTTTTTTTAATGTTACCATTCCTGGGCAAATGAAAGGGCAAACTTGCAAGAGGCAAGTTGAAGCTTCTTGATTTTCTTCCATTGCTTTGGTTTTGAAGAACAGAATTTTTATAGATCCACTGTGTGGAGACCATTATTAATCCTTGAAGTGATGAAACCTCATATAGGATGAGTCTGTGGTGTGCGCAGAACTTCACTGCGCCCTTTGTTGCTGATAAAAGTGCTCTATTTGTATCTGTGAGAATCATTTCAGCTGTTCAAAGAAATAATGTTTTTAAGTCCACCGTTAACCACTATATAAAACTGGTGTATGCTGGGATCAAAATCATTCTGATAAAGTAAAACTTAAATTTATATGTTTGGGCAAAATGGGAAGACTTTTTAAATTAAATTTCAGTGTTACCAGTCTATAGTAAACCTAACCTACTTCTTACCTTTGAAATATGAATGGAGTATAAACCAATTATTTGTCTGTCTTTCTGACTCTGGGTAGCATTAGGCTCCTCTTTGCCATGTAGAAGTTTATAAGGCACTATGGAATAAAGAAGAGTACTTTAGCTGCAGAAAGGATCAGTGAGCAGATGCAGTAGCAGTCTTATGGTCTCCAGTGCTGATACTGTAACATAAAGGGTCATTTTCAAAGTAAAAATTGTAATGGAAAAAAGTATATGGAAAACAATCCTCTCTTTAAAGGAACAAAATTAGAAAGGCAGAAACAGTTAATAAACAAGTTAACCATGGTTTGTGATGCTCAGTTCTTTAGCTGTTGTGTTTCTGGGCTACTAGCTGATTGCAAATAGCAATGTAAACATTAAGAGTAGTGTACTAAGGGAGGATGTNTGTTCCATCAGAAACAGTTAATAAAAAAGTTAACCGTGGTTTGTGATGCTCAGTTCTTTAGCCGTTGTGTTTCTGGGCTACTAGCTTGATTGCGAATAGCAATGTAAACATTAAGAGTAGTGTACTAAGGGAGGATGTAAAAACAATGGAAATATGTACAACGTACATATTTACAATCCATACAACGGACTGTAAATAGACTTAACTGCAGCTTCAGGAAGTATCATGGTCTTTCCCTGCAACAACTTTAATATTAAATAATAAGACTATGATTTTTCAGTCCAGTTTGGAAAATATGTGAGACAGCCTTTGAAGCATCTGATATAATAGATGAATGTCACTTCTTGTCCCTTCCTCTTGCCCTGGTCAAAATACATAAGACTCCAACATCTGTTAAGGAAAAAGTATTCTTTCCGGATTTCCTGGATGCAGACCTGCAAGAATCCTTTTTCCTCTAGTAAAATACATAAACCTCTGAAACAATTACTATTTGTATTGTTTCTAGCAGTCTTTCTGTTTTTAGTTGATTAACAGATGTGTGTATAATAAACAAGTAGTTTAGATCCTGTTTCAAGCATACATTGTGTATTGTCTGTGAAAACACATAGGATTTTCTTTTTGTTTGTGGAATTGAGTTACTTGCTTTTTATGCATAAACACTGACTGTGATACGAGAATAAACTAGTTTCACTTTGTAACATATGATTTGTTTCAGAATCTTCCCTCTGGATCTCCACCTGTGGGAGTCATTAAACTTACCTATATTTCAAAGGTAAGACAATATGTAAGGCACTTGTTGCGAAGTTTTGGGGATAACTATCAAGGGCCACTTCTGAAGGCCTCAACTTTTGACAATTTGGAAGGCCTGTTAAGTAGCACATGGGGAGTTTTTGCGTGTGTGCTGCTCTGAATTTTAGACAAGTCTTGCAAACACTTCAATAATATCAGGTTAAAAGAAGAACAGACTAATTACTGTGTTTTCTAGGTTTGTTTTATCATTTCAAGTTGCAGCTCTTTGTGCTGCATAGAATTTATATTTCTGAACCGTATGTTTCAGTTGCTGTATGAGTATTTCAATTCCAGTTAGTATTGGAGAAAAGACAGGCCACTTATGAAGTGGGAGATAAGTCTTTGGGTGTGATAGTCTGCAAGTAATCATGGTCTTTAATAGATAGAACAGAAAAACTTCTAGAAAATACTAGTTCATTACACTCTGCATACACTCACTTCCAAATACGTCTGAAAGAAAACTGTGAACTAAGAAAGTCTTCATGGGTAAATTTGTAGCAGATACTGCATTAACAAGTAAGTGGGGAAAAACAATTGACTTTCTCTTGTCTTTCTGCTCATTTCTCTTCCTTCCGTTGCTTTTCTTGTTGTCATACTGCATGTCCCCACCTTCCTTGGTTTTTGTTTTTTTTTTCATTCTTGTAAAAGGCATCATTGATGCTGGTTATATCATGAGTACAGAAATGTCTGTGGAGACCTGCGTAGGTCCTTCCTGGTTTCCTTCTTCTATGCTTACTTTGCCCCAAACCTCGCAGTTGTCATATTAAGAAACCTGAAATGTTGTATCTCGCTTCTAGTGGCAGCAGGGGTGGTCACCTGTGCGCACCTTTGAAGGCAGCTCAAGCGTGCCTTCTGTGCGGAAGCTCTGTCTAACTTTCCATAGCTCTTGTAGTTAACGTAGTACGTGGGTTTTGTTTCTGGCCAAAAGAAAAGGTTTTGGTGTGAGAGACTGCTTTGCCCTCTCCCCCACCCTTCATAAAAGTGCTCTGTAATGTAAAAATTGCAATGCCTCTCTCAAAACAGGATGCCCACTTCCCTTGTCCCCCAACACTGCAATGTTTTAGAGACTCCTGAAGAAAAGTGGCTATTGCTGTTTTTACATTAATGAACCAAAATACAACTGATGTCTTTTGAATTTTTAGTTCAGTTAAGATGTAGAACTTCAAAGTGCAAGTAGAAGTGTTATTTTTTCAGATTTCAACATTTTGTCTGGTAATGGATCCTTAAACTTAAAGAGTAGGAACATATGGCTTAAGCTGTCTTCGTACCATAGATTGCATGTCTTGAACTGAAATTTATATAGTATTTTTTGTTACATCTGTATCTCTTGATATGTAACAAGATTTCCATGCTGCTAATCTTCAAATTTAGCCACTTAAAAGAGGAAAAAATTGTGATATCTGATGTATATTTTGTATGTGCAGTGCAGTGACATTTATAATCTTAATTTCCATACTAGGTTAGCGATGCAACCAAGCTAAGGCCAAAGGCAGAATTCTGTTTTGGTAAGTTGTGGCATGTGCATCAAGTATGTTCATCAGAAATTTGAAACAAAGATAACGTTCTGCAGTTCTGTTAGTAGATACAGCTGGTAGTGTATTTTTTGAAAATAGCTTGTATTCACTGTTTCTTCTTTAGTACAAGGGAAACGTTGGCTTCTTCGTAAGGTGATTTTGTGGCTTTTCACATAGCAGTGTAATGAGTAGTAGGTGAGTGCTGGTTTTCAGATGTTTGAAATTTTTGAGGCATTAATAAGCTAATGAAAAATGATGGGTATTTTCAGAAACATGGCATGCCTGTTAGCTATGAAGACAAGTAATTTAACTATTTTAATCTGTATTACTGATAAAAGAGTTGATTTAATGGATCTAAAAATACTGTCAGCCAATGCTCTTACGTTAAGTTTCAGCCTCTATTGCTACACCGAAGAAAAATAATTTGCTTGGGATACTTTCTAGGTTAATTGATGCTTAAACTTGTTTAAACTTGAGTAAAACTTTAGCTAATCATAAAAGCCATCTCTGGTCTTTTTTTAGATCTTTTTCTTATAAGTAATTTGTCCAGAACTTAGCATAATTCCAGATTTTTTTTTTTACAAGCAACTGGCATTTACAAAAGTATGTGTGGAGACTGGAATCAGCCTCTGCTCTGTTTATGAATTACCATCCTTTATGGTTGCATTCATGTAAGAATTTTAGCTCACATGAAGGTACTGAAAATGCCTGAAAGGTTTATGACAATTAGTTAAGCTGTCCTTTGCCATATGCAGTGTTGTACAGGCCCAGAGGAGGCTGTTCCACCAGACTTGTGCAGTCTCTGTGTTGGAGCACTTTGTAAATCACCCTGTGTGTAAGGCTTCAGGGAGTCTAGACTAGTACGTAGGGTGTCAATTCAGTGCCATCTACAGATTCCTCTGCACATGCATGTGTAGAGGTGTTAGTCTTCATCAGTTGTAAAGGTGCTGTTGTCCATGGGCCAGCTCTAAGAAGCCTTAATGGTCCAACATACTGGCCGAGAGCTTTTAATATCTCTGATTTATTAAAGCATTTTTTATACTCTTTAGAGGAAAAATTTACATTTATTGTCTTTTTCTTTAAATACCGGGAGTTGTTGTTTCAGTCAACTCATTTTACAGTTCTGTATTTTGATTTTATTTTTGCATCTAATAATGTTTGCTTCAAACCATCCACTTTAAGGAGAAGGATGATAGAAGAGTAAAAAGTATCTATTTCTGGCATGCATTTGCTGTTAGCCATGACCTGAAGAACTCTTATGTTACAGGTAGAGCAGTGAAATCTGGTCAGACTTTAGCTGCAATGCTTCAAAGTTCTGGGAAGGTTTTAGTCACTGTTTGCCTTAAAACTAATTGCAAGATAAGTTCTTAGAGGAGTTTGTGAGAAACCTAGCCATGAATTTTTTTTTTTTACTGTTACACAGAAATACGTTTGTCCTTTTTGGGTAAAGGTATGGTAGGTGTTGCCAGGTAGATATATAAACTTACTTAAAAATATGCTCGCTTTGCCAAGTCACTAAAGTAAAATAAAGTTTAAAGTTGTTTAGTCCTGAGCATCATGTACTTAGTAATCAATACTGATTTTTCCAAAGCTTAAAAAAAAAAAAATAAAAATCAGTGATCATAATCACGTTAATGAGTTTGTTGCAAAGGATAACTGATAGCAGTCAGAGGATTAAAAGGAGAAATTGTAGAAGTCCCCAAGTATAAAACTTTGTCGCGTAGGGAAATTGAGAAAAGGGAAATGGAGCTGTAGAAAATTCTGATAAAATTCAAGGCTTTATTTCTATGTAATAAAAATAACTTAAGAAATTCTGTATGGTGCCGTTAAAATGGAGAGCTAAAGAAAAAAAAGAAAGAAAGAAAAATAGGGGTTTTTTCCTAAGATAAAGCAAGCCTGTCAAGTGGATGTATGTATCTTAAGATGACTTAAAGAAATGCAGCAGAGAGCTTGAATACTTAAACTGGATTTTCCATCTGAAATTAAATCTTTTTATGATGGTGTTACGTTTGCTCTTAAATTTCAGTGTTGTTAACTTTTCATGTTGATTTTTAACAGTTATGAATGCAGGGATGAGAAAATACTTTCTACAAGCCAATGATCAGCAGGACCTAGTTGAATGGGTAAATGTTCTGAACAAAGCTACCAAAATCACAGTAAGTGGTTTAGCTGATATTTAGCAATGCTTTCAAATGCTGACTGTCTCAAGGTGCTTAAATGTAACCTTTGCCCCCAGCTTTTATGCTAGAGTAGTCTTTTTTTTATCTCTGCAAACAAGTCTTGGCTTGGCTTTCCAAGGCTTCGAGAAACTGTACAGAACTCCCCCTAAACTTGAGTTTATTTTACTTTTTGCTTTAGATATTGGACAAAAATGTGATTAACTTTTTCATTACAGCATATGACAGTTCCTAATAATTTAAAATTAACCGTACACATTTAATATTAATTGAAATATCCAGAAGACACTTGCAAGCAATGAGAAGATACACATATATTTGCCTGGTGTCAAAAGTTTCTATTTCTTAAAGTATCACTGAAATAATGAGCAAACACATCATGCCATGTTCGCAAAGGCTCTCTCCTGGTTTCAAGTAACATCCATTCAAAGAAACATTAATGCATTCTTCTGGTATGTGTTAAATTACTTTTATGGCTTGTACCAGGACAGCTTGTTATCACATGATAGAAAAACCCATGTATTACCTCAGTCTCTTCAGGAGGCAGAAGTTATGGTTTTGTTTGTTCTCCAGTTTCGGGGAAGTGATGACATGAACTGTTTTGAGAGCATACCTTTACAAAGAAGGGGTTCGGAGCATGGGTGCGCACATTCATATTTGTTGTCGGTAACTTGCTCATTTTCAGGTTGCCTAAGGATGTTTCCATGAGGTGTTTGCAATTTTTTAATGTAGCCCTTTCTTTGGAGTTAAAAATGTTACTACTAATAAAAAACCAGAAACACAAAGCCTGCTCGCTTGGCGTTTTCAAATGGAGGACGCACCAGAACCAGGCTTGAATTGTTTCCAGTTCAAAAAATAATGGGGTGAATAAAGAATTAATTCCATCAAATTAGAATTTAGTCTGAAAGTTGTTTATCATATGTTCAACTTGCATTCGAAATGGCTGGTGAAATCATTAGTATTTTTTGTCTTTGAAGGAACAAGCCTTTGCGCTGTTAATCTGTTTAGAGGATGTTTAGTATGGCCAGTGAATTAATCAAATAATTAAGATCATTCTAGTACTATTTTTTTATGAGCATTACTTGCTGTAGATTGTAATCCTCCGAGATTTGCTACATCGTTAGTACTGATAATTTCAAAATAACTGTGCACCTTTGCAGTCTAGCACATCGTGTGCCTACTTGAGTAATATTTGAAAGCGCATTCATATGAGAAGGTGGTTGTGGGTTCGGTCTGTAACATTTTAGGTAGGAGTTTGTGACGGCTGAAGCGCTTACCCATAAAGCTGTAGCTGCAAGCCCCTTCTCTTGAAAGGCTGAGGCCCACGATCTGTGTGCGCTAGGAGGGTGTCTTGTCCTTCAGCCCCAGACTTGGCTGTGAATGGAGTCCCCTTTTGCCTGTGCTAGCAAAGCTGGGAGTTGTGCAAGGCTGAGGGGACGGTGGAAGCGAGAGAATGAGCCTGACGCCACAGCTGAGCAAGCTGCTGAGTGCCACCTTCGCTTGGCCAGGAGGAAGCTGTCCCAGGCTGACATTTGTGCTCTCAGGACTGTTTGTATTTCTTTGCAGACTGTTTTTTTGTGAAATAAGCAGTCCTGGGCATAGGAACTAGAATCACAGCAGACTATAAAGTAGCTTTGGTTTTGTCTAGATCAGTTCAATTTCAAGTTTTGAATGTGCCACAGTCTTGCATTGTAATTCACCATATAAGGACAATTTGCGTGTCCCTTCTTTCTGAATGAATTTGGATGTCCTGTGTCAATATCCAGTAGGTTGCTGAGACTCTTGATCTTTTCTTTTTGAAGTCATTTCAAATTTACTAAACTAATATTAGGTGTGAAAGGATAAATGAAAACGTCTTAGGTAGCCAGTTGGTACATTTCTTAGGTTACAGATGTTTACTTCTTGCACAAACTCAGAAATTTGAGTAAACATTTTAGATCAAACCAATTACTGGGAAATTAAATTCCTGTGGTGTTTTGATTGCTTTAATTCCACGTTTGAGAGAATTAGCCAATCATAGAGTGGTTAGAGTTGGAAGGGACCTTAACGATCACCTAGTTCCAACCCCCCTGCCATGGGCAGGACACCTCCCACTAGACCAGGTTGCTCAAAGCCCCATCCAGCCTAGTTAATGATAGTTAGAAATAGGTAGTTAGAGTCATTTTGGACAGAATTTAGTAATGTATGTAGGAGGCAGTACACAAAGTCTTCATCCCGAGTATTGGAATGTGAGTGCAGATGCCATAGTGGTCAGGCATCCTGTTTGACAAAAGCCACAATACTGTAGCCCTGTATTTACGGCCTTACTGTGCTAGCTCTACAGGCACTGGGGCGTCTCCAGTCTGAAGCACTTGTTGCTAAAACTGAAAGCAAGTGAAAAATAAAGAGCCAGTTCTTCTGCAAATTAGCAGTGCTTCTTCAAGATCAAATACAGCATTTAAGGCAAAGCTGGGAATTGATTTTTGGATTTCAGGACACCTGGTGAAATGTCTTTATTGGCACCAGTTTTCTTCTGAGAACTAAAGTGTAGCCATTGCAACAGATTTTCATGTAAACTATTTCTAGCCTTTTAGAATCAGAGAACATTTCTTAAATCCTGCTGAAAACAAATTAAAAATGCTTGAATAATGATTAGAGCTTTCTTCAGGTCTTCATAAAACTTATATTGATTATCATATTCCACTTTCAGGTACCAAAGCAGTCTGATCCTCTGTGTCAAATGGATAATGCAAATCGTCAAGCTGAAAGCCCAGGTGGAAAGAAGCAAGTGTCTTACAGGACAGAAATTGTTGGTGGTGTTCCTATCATTACACCTACCCAGGTAATAACCTTAAAAACAAATGTGGTTTTGTTTGATAGAGGAAGCTTGGTTTGACTGGTGAGAATAGGTTTTGTATCACAATATAGCTGTCAGCTTCTCACCTTGCTCAGAGGACTTATACTTTGATATGCACCTTTTATTGATACTGACTGGATTTTTTCTTTTTGAGGATTTTATTCTTTATTATTTATTTTATTCTTTATTTATTTTATCCTTTATACAGGATTATAGAGAATTGTACAAGACTGTAAGGAATTATTTGAGTATTGATTGATTATTTTTTTTTAATCACAGGTATCAGTGTGCTGAAAATGTCTTTTTGTGTGTGAATTAATTGTTGGTGCTAAAAAGACAGAACTTTGGCATTGTTAACTGTCAGGAAAAGTGGGTAAAAAGGAGGTAATTAAGTCAGCTGACTAATATATGCACTATGTAATTAGAGGTAGTGAGGATGACAGCAGATTAAACTATTGCAGAAGGGTCTTAGGAAATGGCGTGTGTGAATAAATAAGATAAGCAAGTGAAGTTCAGTGAAAATAAATGTGATGTAAGGGATTCTGGGAAAAACAATCTTAGTTTTAATAAAAAATACTAGATTGTGAAATAAGCATTTCCACTTGAGTGAGAGGCAAGACTTACAGTCACACTATGAAAACTTCATGTCTGTTCAGTAACAGTGGAGGAAAACCCCACAAATACTGGACGTTACTAGAAATAGAATAAGGAGCAAAACAGAAAACATCTTTGTTGCTGTATAAATCCTGTACTTGACCAGACCTTGATTACTGTGTCCAGCTTTTTTCTCATCTTAAAATCTAGAACTGGAAAGGTTCAGAGAAAGATTTCAAGGATGATTGGTCCCTGTGGAATGATCTCCATATGAGGAACAATTGAGTAGGCTAGTACTCTTCCATGTGCAAAAGAAATAACTAAAGGAGTATGTAAGAGCTCTATAAAATAACGATTGGCAGAAGGGGATGGTGTAATTTTTCTTTTTCGCACTACAAAAGCTATGGGCTTTTAAACAAAGCTTATGGTCTAACCAGTTGAAAGAAAGGGAAGGAGTTCTTCTTTCAGCAAGTGAAAAACTATAAGGTAATCCATGCCAAAAGATGGCATGGATGCAAGAAACTTGTCTGAGTTTGAGAGATTGGATAAGCTTATGGAAGAAGGATCTATGCAGTGTTAAAGATATAGACCTGTATCTCTTTCTGGAAGTTCCCTGAGCTGAAAATTGTTACAGATTGGATTAATAGCCTGTAAATAACATGTACACACCTTAACTGCATTTAAAAAGTTGGTGAATTCTGATGTGTCTTACGGTCCTAGAAATAGCTTTTTCTTTGCTGTAGTCACCTCTAGTGTTTTGCCCTTAAAGTCATGTTATGAGTTTGCAGTAAATACATGCATATATCTTTTTTTTGTCTGTTACATTCTTCATTCAGTGTCTGTCAATATTGTTTGAGGCTATTCAGCACTTTTGTAGTGTAGTTTCTAAATGGAGCTTGCAAGTACTCAACCATAGCCCTGGGAGAGTCTCATCAGGTGTCTAGAAATCAGTTGAAATATTTTATCCGTTCAAACGAATTGGAAATGGGATTTGTGAGCACGGGATGATACAGTTCTTTCCTGTTACAACTAGTATAGTTATTCTTTGACCTTTAGAAAAACCTGAGAATGTTCTGAACTTTCCTGCTTTTTCCTAGAAAGAAGAAATCAGTGAGTGCAGTGAAGGGGGTGACAGGAATTATTTGAAACGGTCACAAAGTCACCTTCCGTATTTTACTGCTAAACATCCCCCAGATAATGCTATTATCAAAGCTGGCTACTGTGTAAAACAAGGAGCAGTGGTACGTATTTGAGATCAATGCATTTCATTAATCAAAAGCAAAGGTCTTAAGGTGGTAGTTGTACTTACCAAGTAGATGATTTTAAAAAAAAAAAGACATAATTACCAGTAACTTTAGGCATCCTTAATATTGTCAGTAGCGCTAAAGTTAAAACTTACTCTCTGGTAGCATGTAATTTATGTCTGTGTTACTACTTTTCATGACTTTCTTCAGTGCTATGTTGTTGGAGATGTTTTGGAGAGGAAAAGTTGTGTGCACAGAGACTTTCATCTAAATTAAGGCAGAATTTCAATGTCTGTGTGCTTTTTAAATCACTAAAATATTCAGAAATATTTCAGTTCAGAGGAAGAATTGTGCAACTTCTCAGACTGATTAACACAAGTGGAACTAATCACATGATGCCTTGCTAAAAGAAGGAGCAGATAGTTAAGATTAAGCAAGATAAGCATGCTTTGTGAGTCTTCAGATTCATTTTATTTTCGATTATGAAGCTTCTTTTTGTAACATGCCTTTTTTTAGTTAAAAATAAACCAGAAACCTTTAATGTACTGTCTTTTAACGTTTCTCATGGGGTATTTGTGCTGCTGAGTTGCTGCAGTTTCAGTGGAGATTGTTGAGAAATTCATACAATAGAAAATAGTAGCTTCCAGAACTTCTAATTTTGCAGTTTAAAAAAAAAAAATTAATTGGGCAGAGTCTTGCAGAATTATTTTTGGGGCACTATATATATATAACACACACAAATACATGTACTATAGAGAAATGATAAATATTATAGATGAATATGTATAAGTAAATAGGCATTATACAATTCATATAAATATAGACTAGAATTATAAGTATATAAATATATGAATAATATATAATATGTAAGTATATTCCTATTTTATATGTAAAACTTAAATATTTATTTTTCTTTAACAGATGAAGAACTGGAAGAGAAGATACTTTCAGTTAGATGAAAACACAATAGGATATTTTAAGTCTGAACTAGTAAGTTTCCAAATGTGTGCTATTCTCCAGTGAACCTTGCAAGAAAATCTAAAGAAATATGCTTGTATTCAAAAAATGTGCTGTGCTGATCCTGCAACTCTTAGCTCTGTACTGTAATAAGTTTTCATGATTGGGAAGAAAAAAAATTAACAGAGTGGCTGTTAAGTCAGACTTCAGTCTTCTGTTTGGAAATCTGTCTGTAGGGCACTTTAGAACAGTAATAGAATATATTCTACAATCGCCTTGATTTTTGTATTACTGTCTTATGTCACTTTGTACTCATGTATAATTAATTGTGTTCTTGAAACAGCTGATCATTATGTAGAGAGGCAAAACTGTAATCTTGCAATTCTTAATTTAAAGTTAGGCTTATAGGGTGTTTTATCTTACCAATGATGGGCTCTTTTCCCACACAGTTGTTTCACCAGGGCAGCCAAGACAGGCAAAGAACTCTGCTGTTCAGAAGCAACACTTAGAGTTTGTTTTGGTTTCATGATCTTTCTTCCCCACTCATCACTCTTGAACTTTTTGACCAATTTTGACCAAATGTTAAGTGCCTTCAGGCTTCATTTAAAAATGAAGTGGCTGGTACTGGAGACAATCTGTTTACCCCAAAAAGGAATCCCACACTTACTAAACATGAGAATGCTTGTACATGAGGAATAAAGTCTGAGTTGTAGAGTGTTACAAATCAAGGAAAATTGAGTTTGCGGGCCAACTGTAAGGTGCAAAGTGTTAAGAGGCTGAATTTCAGGCTGTTTTTGAAGAGAACTTTTGCTTGACTTTTAATGAAGGAATACAACAGTAACAGGAGTGTGATCTTGCATCATTGTCTTTGTTAAACTGTCAGAATAACACAAGTCTGACGCATTGCCTATAATAAACCGTCTATTTTAATTTTAAAATAAAATCTGAGTGCAGATTGCTTGCAAGTAAACTCTGACTCTATGAAGAATTGAGAGAGGTAGAAAGCTGGTAGAAATGCATACACTTTTAGTGTTCCACCATGGTTCTTTCCAATTTATTTGAAATAAACAGTATAAAATCTTGTAGTGTCTTCTACACTTCAGGCTAATATCCCCTTGCTGCAGTTTGAGAAAGTTACTGGACTGACCAGCTGTCAGACAACAGGGGAGTAGATCCTGCTTCACAATTTTTACTGAAATCAGAGTTTTTTTCCATGTTAAGAGAGTCACCCCTCTTTTCAGGGAAGTAAGTACTGAATAGATAGAGAATATAGTGTCCTTTTATTGGATTATAGTAGTTAATCAAAGAATTCCGTGGTTAGGAGATGTAATCATTATAATCATGTTTCCTTCAGTTTTTTAAACAGCCAGGATCTGCCTTGTCTGAAACATACATGTTGGAGAGACTTAATCTGTATTGGAAAGAGCAAAGCTTTCACAGAGCACAGCCCACCAAGAAGAAAACACTTGCAACAACTTAACCTTATTTACATTAGACTTTTATTTATGTCCTACAAACACAAAAAGGGTAAAGTGCTCTTTTCTGAAGATTTCAAGATGTGAATGATTTCTTTCAGTGATGTGTGGGATCTCCGTTTCCCTAATAATCTCATGTTCCTAATCAGAGTAACACAAAGATTCGAGAAAAGTTCAGTAGTGATTGTTTGTCGTGCCTTTGTGGTTAAGAAGGCTATGGCATGAAGATCGTATTTAGCTAGTGTAGCATCAGGCTTCTAATTCTGGGAAACTTCTTTCTGTTGGATTTCAGTTCCCGGTAGCTGCAGTCTTCATTCAAGTATGGCTCTTACTTGAAGTTAGTTTGTCTTGGCAGCCAGCCTGCTCACCGGTACTTCAGATGATTCTTACTGCATGTCTTGAGATGCTGCTGTTTGGCATCTGTAGAAATATATCTGAGCTCTCTGCTCTCAAAAGTGTAAAAAATGTTGGGGTTTTTCTTAAATTGTTTCTGGTTTCTTTTTTTTTTTATTGTGGTTGGTTGGTGTCCTGTCCCTCTCCCCCTCCTTAATGATCTCCTCTTTTCAGTTTAGGAAAGAGCCCAAGTCAGTCTTCAGGTGGAGCATAGAGAAATACAGGCGATATCAGACTTGGAAGATTATAATTTCTGAGCTGAGGTCTTCCCTGCAACGGGTGTCTGTATTCCAGGCACGATCTTGCAGTTCACATTTGACGTATTACTTTGAAAACTCTGTTGTAATGGATGAGTGAACCTAGGAAGAACAGGGAGGAGAGAGGGGAGAAGAGGTGCAAAATAACTGAAATCATTGAGTTTTAAACTCTGAACATTTGATCTGCTATAGAGACAAGTGTTTTAATGAAAACTGACATTTGAAGATAGTTATAGTTGGGTGACATTTGCTGTTTGCTGTAACAACGTAAATCTCTTAAGTATTTGTAACAGAAGTTGTAGAGAAAGTAGTCATTCCAGAGCTGACAGCTTTTGTTTTGTCTGTAAGCTGAAACCAACTAAAGTAGTCCATTGTAACATTGCTTAAAGGAAACACATTAGGAGGTAAAATAAGTTGTTGTCTGTTTGTGTTTTACTGCAACAACCACAGGAAAATCATAGTATATATGACATTATGTTGTCATGGCAAAAGTGAAAGTATTTCTGTTTGAATGTTCTCACTTCTTTCCTGTTGTGTGAAACTAACAGAATTGTAACGCTTATTTTTGTTAAGGTAACAGAATTTTCATATGCTTTAAAAATACTTGCTCTTTTACAGGTCTTGGTACAATTGATTTCTTGGTATTATTTTTGATTGTATTGAGTATAGGATACAATTAATCATACTTAAAGCCATGTCATGCAGTACAATTAATGAAGCAACTTGTATTGTAGCATTTCATAGCAAATGAATAGAGTCATGCTTTTAGTGAAATAAGCTGCTTGAGGCCAGATTCAACTTTCTGATCTGGTTAGAGGAAGGGGACAGGGTGGTTGTCTCCATTATGGTAAGGTGAATGAAAGTTTTTGAGGTTTTTCTACTTCTTGATTTCACCTCCTCTTCGTTGCCAGTGCCATGCTTGGTTTAATACTTAAAAAAGCAAATTAAATTTTGGTTGACATCACCTTTTGCATAAGTGACTGCCTTGAAAGTCTCATTTACATAAGTCTGCTGCTGTCGGCTGTCCTGATCTCTGGCTTTTTGACTATATTCTAGTTGTTAGATATACTCTACTGAAATATTTTTGCCTCTTTTTTTTTTTTTTTTCCAGGNGAACCTCTCAGGGTTATACCACTTAAGGAGGTCCATAAAGTTCAGGAATGCAAGCAAAGGTGAGAAGAGAAGCACTGATGCTGTTACATGGGATATAGTACGCTGCTTTTTCATGGCTAGACTGCTCATTGGAAACAGAGGAGAACTTTTTAATAACTTCCATTGATGTATGCATGTGTGATACTTTTTACTTATAGGACAGCAAGTAGTTTTGTGCATAAAACTGGTTTTGAGGGCTCTGCATTAGTGTGTGTTTCAACCTTGTAATGTTCAGTAGAATGTAAATGCATTGGACAAGGGTGGAACAAAGGAGTATCATGCAATCATGAGTTAGAGATGCATGGGTGCTGGCTGATTTGAGGCAGCAATTTTAGGAGTCTCTATTCTGCTTATATAATCTCTAAACCTTTAGAGGACATTACATTATGTTAAATGTCTGAATGTAGATGAGAACGTTCTTCCTCCTGCTGTTTCCCTCCCACCAAATGGCAATATACTAACAAATAATTGCATTTGTAGCAGGGTTGTTTTTTTTTTCAGTAGGCGACTGCTTAGGACTAATACTTTGCGAAGACATAGCAAAATAAAGATGTGAAACTTCATAAAAATTTGACTAGAACAATAAATATTTTTTAAACTTAACATGATTAGCATGGTTTAGAATGTTCCAAATAAAAATATATATAGTAGCACACATTCCACTGATAAAGAGTCTTAGGACTGAAATGAGCAAGAGAAGATGTTTTTCTTTTTCTACTTGGTATTTACCAAAAACAACAACAGTTGAGTGATAAAGAAAAGCAAAGGTCTTCAGACAACAAATGCTCTGGTTCTCTGCACATCCTAGAGTCCTTTTAAAATAGATAGTTGTACTTGCTGTTAAAGGTATTTGTGTGTGTTTCATTTACAGTGATATAATGATGAGAGACAATCTCTTTGAAATCGTAACAACTTCTCGAACCTTTTATGTACAGGTAATTTCTTCTTTAAACTTCGGGCAAAACCAAACTTTGGGCAAACTGCCATAGTCAAAGCAAAGAAGCATTGCTGTTTTGCTTTTTAAGTTGTATTTAACTATGCCATGATTTTCCAAGGGAATGTGATCTTCATTATGTTTCAGTAAGACGCATATAAGAAATATTCCACATAACAGCAACTGTTAAGTTGTTAGTGTATGAAAGCGATAATAAATCCTAATGTGATTTTGTTGGCGTTCGGGTCTTCAGATTCTGTAGGATCAACTCAATATTTAAAATTTTTATTTTGAAGTACTGAATTTTTATGTGTAACAGTTGAGTTCTCAGATTCAAGTTAGTTGCCACATTAAAATATCTACTAAAGCACAGCAACATTTAGATTTCAGTACCTCTTTGGTTATATGTACCCATATGCACAGTATTCACTGCATCCTTACCATGTTATCTTTTAAATGTTTGGATATAATGCAAATCACAAAGACTTGCTTTTCCTAGATTTGTGGGAATGTGATGCTCATAGCACTGGAAATATTTTTTGAGTTTCTCTTGTAGGAGCAGAAAGGCCTGTGTAGCCTAATGCAGGCAGTGGTGCCAGGTGCTGAGTTGTGAGCTGTCTTATATCTGAACATAATTAAGTGACGTTGCAGATGTTTCTCACTGGGTGAATGTGCTAGTTTAATAAAGCTGCAACCTAATTAGGAGATAGCTTTAGCTTTTTATCTGTCTTTATCCCAGATGTGCACACCCTTGGTATTCACTGTTAATCTGTTGCATCTTTGTTTGATTGTTGTACAGCTGACCCCTAACAGAGTCTGATTTTTATTTTACTGTAACTCTTCAATAACTACCTCATAGAAGTAAAGTGCAACAGTGACTGAAAAGTACAGAAGTTATGTCATTGGCCAAAGTCTGCTAAGAGGGGTCAGCAGATCTCCTGTAAGACTTTCTGGGGGCACTTTCTTTTTTTTGTTTGTTTGCTAAAAGTAAAAATTTGAGTCTACAGTATGCAAATAGTATAAAAATACTTATTTCTTGCTTACTATTTTATATAACTATATACATATAATAGTAAATTCAGGGTAAGGTCTTAAGAAATGTCGGGTTAAGAAATGGAAGTCCCTATGGCTTTAAATAAGACTACTAAAGTAGGGTAAGGCTGTCATTTTAATGCAGATGGAAAAGTTGAGAGCCAGTTACGTTAAATACAATGCATATTGTTTGATCCAGGCGGACAGTCCAGAAGACATGCACAGTTGGATAAAAGCGATTTCTGGGGCCATTGTAGCACAGCGGGGACCTGGAAGATCAGCAGCTTCCGTATGTTATTCTGAACCTCAGAGAAAATGTGATTAGTTGATGTTCACTTGTGCTCATGAAGTTCTAGGGTTTTTTTCCCTTTGCCTGTCCTCTATCCTGTCCTGTAGTAATGTGGCATCTTTGCATGACCTTTCATACAGACTGGCATAAAATATTTTGCATTTTTAATTGAGCGCTTGTATTAGTCTTAAATGTATGTAACTTTGTGTAGTGTATTGTCTTGAACGTGTTGATAATGCAAGTGCTAACCTAGAGAAACTCTTCTGAGTTCAGTATGAACTTTGTCACTATGCTGCTACTGGTTTGGAAGTAAAATTGAAACTTTCTAATTCCTGCGAGGTGTTTCTGCTAATTGAATTTTGCAATCAAATGAACATACCCTAATTTTTTTTTTAACAACTCTAATAAATTGTCATTCTCTATTGTTGATAGTTTACTGTATATGCACATACAGATTCAAATTTAAAGTAACTTCTCTAAGAGATCTCTGCTCGCATGAATTAGTTTTTGCTGTTGGAAACGTAGCATGAACACCATCTAGCACTACTGAACTGAGGCACTGTGACAAATCTTATTATTTGTGAAGCCGTGTGGGTGCCAACATTTCATACAAACGTGCATTTACATGGCATTAGATGTTCAGGACAAAGTACATCAACTTGTGAAAAGTGAAGGTTACTGTACTGTCACAGTGTCTCCAAGTATGTCCAGATTTAACAAATGGAATACTTTACAGTTCAGATGCTGCAAGCTATGGTTTTCACTTTTTGGCTATGGGATGTTTTGTAATAAGCTGAATATATCATTACCCCATAATCTGAAATCTAATAATTTAAACCTCACTTTTGACTACATGTTTGCATTGATACTGTGTTTCTGTTAACTCAGTCTAAGGTCTCAATTATTTTTTGCAGCTGCAAGCAGCTTCATGCTTTTATTTAAAACTTCCTTTCATAAATTTTGTTTGTTTGTGGGGGAATGAAAATATGCAGATAACTTTTCTTTGTGTATGCTTTTTTTTTTTCTGTGGGGCTAACTGAGCAATCTGGCTATTACTGTCTGCATCACTTCTTTCTTTTTTCCCCTCTCTTCTCTTCTTTCCCCAAGTATAGGTTACTCTAATCTTAGCTTTGCACTGTGTTCCAGATGCGGCAGGCCAGAAGGCTGTCGAATCCTTGTATACAGAGGTATACATCAAGAACTGGTGAATGCAGCACGTATGTGGGCTCTCATGTAAACTTGCCTTCTTAACAGAGGGCTAGGACTAGAGACTAATTTGCACTATAAAAAACTAAAAATAATGCTACCTGTTGTCACTACCATTACTGAAAACTAACTCATAAATTGTATCATTCACTTACAGGTTTGCACTGTTTTTTCTTACTTTTAAAATAATTGGAAATTAAAAATGGCAAAAACATGTATTTATACTTCAAAGCATACTATATATTTAAACGTAAGTTATGTGATGTCATTCTAAAAGGAAAGTATTAAAACTAATTTGCATGAGAGTTCATATTTCCATTTTACTTTACATTTTTTTTTGAAACTGCGCAAAAGCAAAATTAAATTTAAGCTACCCACAAACTAATACAGATGCGTGCACACAAAAAATGCACGTTGTAACTCTAGTAATTGGAAGGATAATATTGTAGCCTGATTTGCATGGCTTATAAGTCTCTGCATGAAATTATTAGTTCAAACGTAGAAGTATTACAATGTATAATCGGTACACTGTTCAAAGCAGTACACCTTAGGAGTAATACAGCAGCATAGTCCCTTAACTGAAATTACAGTCAGTGTGGGTAGTAAAATCTGAGTATCATTCAATTCAATTCAGCAAAACATTTATTTTAGAAATCTTGTCCTAATATTCCTTAATGTTGTCCTATTGGTTGATCTAAAATTATGACTAATAAGAAGAATATAAATCAGTGAGTCGTATGTTCTCCTAAAGCAAATGTTTTTCTTAAAGTGGAGTATCAAGTCAGGTATGAAATAAGGCAATGTAAACAATGTGAAATACTGAAATTGAACACAATACTGAAGTCCAAAAAAGTTGCACAGCTTCTTCATGCAGTAATATTAGTTAATTTACAAAAAGAAATATACTAGTACTTGGCAGAATCCATTACAATTAAATTTATGAATTCATGTCATAGCATTCTAAAAGCCACTTGGAAAACTCCTGTGAAAAAATAAGTATTTCATTTAGGATATATATTTGCATCTTGGACACACATCTGATGATTGTTTTGCTAATAAATGTGCTTGAAAAGTGGCCTGATTTGTGTGCACACATGGGTTCGCAGATTTCTTTAGTTCACATACTAACACTGGTGATGGCAGAAGTGGCAGCAGCTGCAGCTCCTAATGCATGCAGAGGGAAGCATTGACTGCATCATCGCACATCATTTTGATCATATCATTTAACACTGTACCCAGCACTGTTTTCGATATCCCTAGGTATCTGAGACATCCTTACAGAACTGATAGGTACGATCTGGAACCTGGGGATTTTTTTGTTCTGGAGGTGCAGCTGTAGGTCAGGGAGGATATCCTAGGACATCTAAATTGACACTCTATGCCTGTGCTTTAGACATCTAAACCACTTCTAAGTAGTCTGGGAACTTGTTTCTATCAATAAGTAAATGGTGAAATATTATTTTCACAGTATCAATCTAATGGAGTTATGTAAAAGTCAAGAGAATGGCAGTTAACAATAATAAGCACAAGAAAACAACATGACAATTAGAAGGAATACCTTAAAGATCGGTTTCTTTTCTGGGTCCATTAACTTTGGAAATTGTCCTACAGTCTCGATAGGATAAATAGATACTGTTGTTGTTTGGTCCCTGGAACAAACTGGGGAGACTGGTACCCCAAGAAGAGGGAACAGTAACATGTTCATTACTTCAGGAGTTAGGATATGAGTGCCTGATGATTATGAATATGTTTGAATACATCTTTCTCTTGGAAAGATGTCACTTCCAATGGTGTTTAAAGTGTGTATCTTCAAAAGGATAGTTATCATCTTAGTAAAATGAGAAGCTTCAATTTGCTGGACCGTATTATAAAGACTAAAGAGCTGCTGAGCTTGATTTGAGAAATTTAATTTCCTCAAATGAAGAAATGGGTGTTGCTGTCACATACTGCTGTAAGCTCACATTTAATAATACACCGCCATGAGAACACCTGCCTCCTGCTGCTGTGGCTGATGCTTCGCTTTGTGTATTTTCTGTCTTGATTTTTTTTTCTGAGAGTGAAATCTGAAACTGCATCTTTCTAATGTGACGTCAATGACTTCATCTGACATGTGCTCTTCTTTTCCAGGAGCATACCGAGTCTTCTTCCGAACCCAACCATGCTCTCCGTTCTGCCGTCCCAGCCCCAGCCACCTCACATTCCACAGCCGCTCACGGCAGCCCTCTGGTCCCAAACCCTCACGCCAAATACCCTGCCTTGGAGAAGCGAGGATTTCACGAATCTTTTACCAAGGCCAAGCCAGGGAGCTACAAGATCCAGGTTGTCGCTCCAAGAGAATCAGCTTCCAAAGTGACTGAACAGGGCCTCTCGGAACCCCAAAGTAAAAATGGCACTCAGGAACAGGATCCTGGCCTTGTGGATCTGGATGATGCAAGCCTTCCAGTTAGTGATGTGTAGTGATGGAAGTGTTTGGAGAATGATCCATTTGTTCGGTCCTCTAATTTCCTTGCTCGGACTTTTAACCAAAGAAAATTATAGGAAATGAGAACAAAAAACCGGAACACTGATTTTTTTTTTTATATATATGTATGTGTGTGTTTCTGTGCACACATGTGTATATATAAAGTTTGTATATTGCCTTTCAGCTGAGGGTCAGAAATGGACCTTACGCATTTTCTCAAAGCCTGATAGTAAATCACTTACTAGGGAGGGGCCAAACTGCACTATTTAGAAGGAAAAAAAGCAAAAGACAAAACCTAAAAAGTACTTCTGCAAGTAAGCAAGGTACCAGCAACTTTTCATTCCTAATCTGGCAAATTTACTAAATTTACAACTAATGCTATATTGTGGAGAACTTATTGCCAACAAACGTGATTATTTAATTTCATTTTGAACTACAGTAAGATTTTGGGCATAGATGAGATTTGTTTCTCTCCATGAATTTCAGATACCAGGAAATGCACAAAATGGTTTTTTCTGTTCTTTAGGATCAACAGTATCAACTGATTTGTTATCACAACGAGAATTCTGAACTCCCTTGGAATTCTAATTATGGTGCTGTAAAATTTCCACTAAAATAATATTTTGAGTAGTCAGCCTATTTTTGATGCACTCCTAAAGGTGGGTTATAACTTTTTGCACATTTGGATTTTAATGGACTGCATGTAATGGTGTTTTGGAGGGGGGAGAAGAGAAATTGGACTTTTGAATTTGGACACTTTAGATCTTTTGAACTAAGTAGGGTTTATATTGTGTTACATTAGGCTTTGCAGCAATTATTTTTCTGAAATGTCTCAACGTATCATTTGATTACTGTTTTGAGAATGGTTTTCTTATCAGTGCTTTGTGAACAGTTCTTGGTTTTGTATTGATCGGTGGAAGACCTCCTCATTTAGTTTTGTCATTATTGGTACTGAACTGTTCATAGTCATGCAATTGTGGCCTATAACTTTTGGTGCACTAATAATCGTAAGTGCCTGTGTTTTTTCTCACATTGTTGAAACACTTTTGGATTAGTTATGTACACAAACCATTTTTAATGGTTTTGAACGTTGGCTTGGAGTTGCTCTGAATGGCATAGTTCGAAACAGCTATTTAAAATAGAAAACTTGCGCTAGGGATACCAGTGTTCTGGTGTTGCACCTACTAGCTGTGCAATATATGTTTTTAAAAAACTGAGTATTTGTTGTTTGTGTACACTGTGTTATGGGGCTTCAGTGATGCAAATGAAAAGAACCTTTACATTTCAAGTATTGGATTAGGTTGTGTGTACTTTTCATCATTTTTGAAAAATGTTTGCTTTAATCAAAACCCCACAAATATCTCATGCTGCTGCTTATTGTGATTCAGATTGTCCAGCTTTGTGATACCTTTTTTTTTTTGTCTACTGGAACCTAAGATACATATCATACAAGTCCATCTTCTCTCCAACTTCCAAACGGACTTCCTGCTTGAGAGATATGGATGGCTTTACCACAATAATTTTGTTGATCCAAGGATAGAATAATTGGTGTCATATAAGAATGAAATATAATCTAATTCCAAAACCTTCAATTATATCAGCACCTTCTTTTTTTATTTTATCCATAAGCTAACTAACCGCTGTCTTAAGGCAGTGGTGTTTGTAAATTACTGGTTTTGTTTGACTCTTTAGATATATGTGAAACTAGCACAGAATTGGAAGTTACTGTAAATGTCTGAACTAGTATTGTAGATTTTAACTTCTATAAAGATAAAACAGTAGCTCTTCAAAAGCTTATTTTTTCACAAGTACATTCTGTGTGGAAGACACTCTGCATTGAAATATTTTTACTGTAGTCTAATATCTGAAATCACTTCTCTGGTACAGCTTTCACACTGCATGTTCATTTTATTATATTTTGGTATTGGCAATTTTACACATTGGGTGGAGGTAAAGCAGCTCCATTATGGGACTTATAAAAAGAGGGGGAAAAAAAGAAAAAAGAGAAGAACTACTGTTGTAGTTCAGTAGCATAGGGAAATATTTGTGGTTGGTAATTGTCAGGGTCTCCTATTTATCAGTACTTTTATAAATCTATGAAAATTGTTAAATTATTTTAGAAACAGTGCTGTAAATATGTCACATTTAAATTGTCAATAAATCAGTTTGGGTAACTTAAAATAACATCTGACTGAGTTTCCTTGCACCATGTTAAATATTTCATCAGAAAAATATATTCCATTTTAGCATATAAGAGGTCAGATTATCTCTTAGCCAGCTCTAATGTCTTTTTAATTCTTCAAATTTGATCAGGTTGTGGGGCCTAAGAAAGAAATGGAACAGAATAAGCTGGTTTTCTTTTATTGTTCTGGGGTTTTTTTTGTCGAATTTTTACATGTTACGCAAGGTAGGTCTATCAGTTTTCCTTTTAATCAATGGAAGGGAGGAGATGATGCACGGTAATGTCAAGTTAACCATTTGGAAACACTCAAGCGCTGTCTGAAAGGGAGGGGAAAAAAGCCCAACAACAAAATGTAACATGCATTTTTCTGGCGTTATACTGTTGCATAACAAAGTTTCTCTCTCAAAAATGCTTTCCTGAAATAACGGCACCTATATGACATCCGGGAGTACCTCACTATCTCTACAGCTGGCAGTATGAGCACACTTGAGCGACTGCATTTCTCAAGTTCATTTTTCCCTTCTGCAAAGCGGCGCAGTTAATCGATCTGTCTCAATAGTATGCAAGCTTCAGACAAAGAACGGTAATTAAGAGATTTTATATAGGCTGTACACAGTTACCCAAATTCCAGTTTGACTGTGACGTCTTCTGACTGTAAGTTATTCCAGGTATGTACACATCTGCAGTTACACTAGTATCAAAATGTGCATGCTGTTGCCCCCAAATTTTTACTCTGTAACATCTGGCCTCTATAGGAGTCACTGCACTGAGCGTCTTGGAGCTTCCATTTTAACCCGTTGCACCATAGGCCAGAGTTGGTCTGACGTGTGTATATAATTGTACCTTTGGTTAGCCCATCTCCACTTAAACTAGATGTTTTCAGCTTTATTCTAACGTCACTAAGTTCCAAAAGCAGCTTGATTGCAGCAGTATGGAGTTGATGTTTCAGTAAGGCCGTTGGTATACCAAGTTAGGTACTAAACAGACGCACCCAGTCTGTTAATACACTGCTCCCTCTGTGGCTGGTGTCACCGCCACAGTTTGGGGTTTTTCAATCATGGGATGGCCTACAGGTCTTCTGGTGCCAGATGGGATTCATCTTTCTGAAAAGGGGAAGAGGGTCTTTGCTCACAAGCGAGCGGGGCTTATTGACAGACCTTTAAACTAGGTTTGAAGGGGGAAGAGGGATAGTATCAGGCTTGCCTGTGACAAGCTGTGGGATGACAGGCCAAGGTTAGAGGGACGGGGTGCTAGCGAGGGCCCTCAGCCTGTTGCTCTGAGACCTGCTGGCTACACTGCAGCACACTTGAAGCCTTATGAAGATGAGCCGGGGGCTCTTGAGGTAATAGGAGCCAAGAGGGATACACCAGTGAAATACCCCAAAGGAATTAAGGGATGTTCCTCTAAGAAGGTGACATGGCCAGCAGCCCAGCTGAAGTGCCTCCGCACCAATGCGTGCAGCATGGGCAACAAACAGGAGCTGGAAGCCACCATGCTGCTAGAAAGCTGTGACCTAGTTGCCATTCCTGAAACCTGGTGGGACAAATCCCGTGACTGGAGTGTGGCTATCAATGGCTACGGGCTGTTCAGAAGGGACAGGCGAGGAAGGAGGGGTGGGGTTGTTGCCCTCTACCTCAAGAAATGGATAGAGTGTGAAGAGCTGTCTCTGAAGAATAGCCATGGTTGAAACCTTATGGGTAAGAGTTAGAGACCTGCTGGTCAACTTAAAGGGCAAGAAGAAAATGCACGGGCAAGGGAAGCAGGGACAGGTATCCTGGGAAAGAGTACAAGGATGCTGCCCGGTTGTGTAGGGATGGGGTCAGGAAGGCCAAGATATGGCTGGAGCTGAACTTGGCAAGGGATGCCAAGAATAATAATAAGGGCTCCTACAGGTATGTCAGCCAGAAAAGGAAGGTCAAAGAAAGTGTACCCCCCCGATGAGCAAGACTGGTAAACTGGTAACAATGGACAAGAGAAGGCTGAGGTACTCAACTTCCTTGCCTCAGTCTTCACTGGTAACCTCTCTCCCCACACCTCTTGAGTGGATGGTCTGCAAGGCAGGGACTGGGGGAGCAAAGTCGCTCCCACTGTAAGAGAAGATCAGGTTCGTGACCACCTGAGGAACGTGAACCTACAGAAGTCTGTAGGACCTGATGAGATGCATCCCAAAGTCCCGAGAGAATTGGCTGATGTAGTTGCCAAGCCACTCTCCGTGATATTTGGAAAGTCATGGCAGTCAGGTGAAGCCCTCGGTGGCTGGAATAAGGGGAACATTGCACCCACTTTTAAAAAGAGTAGAAAGGAGGACCCTGGGGACTACCGACCTGTCAGCCTCACCTCTGTGCCTGGGAAGATCAT